>CM045987.1:84170423-84445423 GCA_025175895.1 Wurfbainia villosa | reverse complement strand
GATCATTCTTTGCTCCATCGATCGGCCCGATCGACTCACGATTCTGTGCTCATGTTCTCGATCGTGATCGACTTCCCTCATGGCGGTCGATTGCCGAAACGATCGATTGTCCAGGCGATCGGTATCAGCTGCGATCGGCCCGAAGTGAAGTCGTACGCCGGCTACGCGTACAATTGAGCGACGGTCGTAGTCGAGTCGACTCGGTGACAAGTGTCAAAACATTTGACCAATCGATTGGTCTATAACCCCAGTCGACTGATGAACCTCAACCATGAGGTTTACCCCAAGTGTGATCCCCTCATACTTGCTAGACCACTCTTAATCTAGACTCAAGTCTTCTAACCACCTCCATCAGTCTGACACCTATCGGATCCCTCCAAGTCATCCATTACTTGTTCATCTATACGCTAGCCTTCAGGTGTTTCCATCAGCTATTGTCATGCTAACCGGATATACACCGCCAAGACACATTTGGACTTACACTGCCAAGACATACGCTTAGACTTGAAACATTGGACTTACACCGCCAAACATTGGACTTACGCCGCCAAGACTAACGCTTAGACTTTACACCGCTAATATCACACCCTTGGACTTTCCCTTGCCAACTTCATGTTAGACTTTCCAAATGTCAAGACCCATGCTTGGACTTTCCAATTGTCAAATATCCATGACTTGGACTTTTCCAAATGCCAAGACTCATATATGCTTGGACTTTCAAATTGTCAAGTACTCATGACTTGGACTTTATCAATGCTAAGACTCATACTTGAACTTTCCATGTAAAGTACTAATGACTTGGACTTTATCATTGTCAAGTACTCAAGACTTGGACTTACCCATCATATGGTCAATATCAATGCTAAGACTCATACTTGAACTTTTCATGTAAAATACTAATGACTTGGACTTTATCATTGTCAAGTACTCAAGACTTGGACTTACCCATCATATGGTCAACCCTCATGTCAATCATATAGTCAATTAATTGTCAAACATCAAAATACTACTCGAGTCCGATCAATCATAACTTGGACCGATTGCATTAATAAGTCTCTTATCAAATTCATTTATATTTCTATTTTCACACTCAAATTCAATATTAATATAAACCTAATTCTATGTGCACGGAACGATTGGATGGACAAATTTACATAATAGAAAGATAAAAGGAGAGAAAAAAATACTTGATTTACTTGTTAAAAACAAGAGAAGACAAATTGATTGAGTCGATTGTGAGCTCGCGTTAAGCGATCGACGAATTCATGAGAAGACCATGAGCTTGCAGTTACCCAATTTACGGACTAATGAATAGATTTTAAGTTCATGGTCAAACGACCAACGCGAGTTTATCAATGGCTAACATGCTCCCGATTAAGCCACCATCGTAGGCTTGCCGTGAGCTAAAAAAAAAGACTTGCTTAGGAGAATGATAGAGTTGGATATTATAACAAGAAACCATTGATTCACACTTTTTCAAGATGTTTGTTTATTTTTTATTATGAATCCAATAATGGAAATTTGATAAGGAATTTGAGTAACTTTCTATTCATCTATTGAATAACATGAAGTTATGCATAAATAAGGGGAAAAAAAGAAGAAAAGAATTGTGTAGCATGTTGCATGCTGAGGGAGGATAGCTATACTGATTCGGTATACTTTAAATAAATCTTTGGTACAAGATTGACGATCTCACAAAGATGCAATATCAATAGTTTTCCATTTACTGATCCCATCTTGGGGGTTGGGGGAGGATATTGTTTCAATTTATTTGGATTGTAACAATGAAATTTTACTTTTATTTTTTTTCAAAAAAAATATTTTTTAGCCAAAACTTCTTTTGGTAAGTAATAGTATTTGGGATTCTTAGATAAAGATTTGTAGTCATTTGTGTTGATGCAATCGGTCCAGGTCACGATTGATCAGACTCGAGTGGACTCAAGTAGGATTTTGATGTTTAAGAATGAGATTGTCAATGTATTATCAATATGGTTTAACCATATATTGACCATATAACTAGTAGATGATTGGATATCCAAAGTCATATGAGAGAGATTGTTTGAGGGAGATTGTTAGAGCAATCAACTTTGGAAGTCCAAGTATCGATACTTGGCATGGTAAAGTCCAAAGGTAAAATCTTGGTAGCATAAGTCCAAGTGTATAGTTTGGGCAGCGTAAAGTCCAAGTGAACTTTTGCAATTGGAAAGTCCAACGTGGAGTTGATATTTGTGAAAGTCCAAGCATGAGTCTTGGTATTTGGAAAGTCCAAAGGTGTGATGCTGACAGCGTAAAGTCTAAGCATGTAGTCTTGGTGACTTAAGTCCAGTGTTTTGGCAGCGTAAAGTCCAAGCATGGAGTCTTGGCGGCATAAGTCCAATTGAACTATGGTCAAGGACCCGGTTAACATGACATAGTCGATGAAAGCACTTGAAAGCTAACGCGAAGGATGAAGAGTCGCGGACTCAAGGGATCCAAGAGGCGTAAGGCTGATGGAAGTGACTAGAAGGCTTAGGTCTAGACTATGGACGAGTATCAATTATGGGAGGTTCATACTTAGGTTAAACCTCATGGGTGAAGTTTACTAGTCGACTGGTCTAGTGTTTGACACTCGGAAGTCTAGTTGACTCGGAGCAGTCGACGGAGGTTATGCCCCAGTTGACTGGTCAAATAGTTGACTGAGGCTCGACTACTGATCTGTGGCTCTGACAGTCGACTACTAGGGTTGAGCAATCAACTAGTTCATAGTAGTCGACTGTTAGGGTATAGTAATCGACTGGAATTAAGTGCTCAAGACACAGAATGTTGAGCAGTCGACTGTTAACCCATGACAGTCAACTGGTGAATATGGTAGTCGACTGCTAGGTCAGGACAGTTGACTGATGGACAACTTTTTAACCTGGATTAAGCCATTGTGAGGCAATGACTAAGTGTTCAGTCGACTACTAGGTAAGAGCAGTCAACTGGAAATTGAAAAATCAGCCCGACTGAGGATTTAAATAGAGCTCGAAGGGAGGCTTTCCACAAGAGATTTTTTAGATTTTTTGGGGAGGAATTGTTGTTTCATTGCAGATCTTCAAGAGTCTTTCAAAGCAACCAACAAGCAAGCAATCACAAGTTCTTTTTTTTAAGTTCCCTTTACTTGTATTTGATTATTGTTTAGTATACTTGTTGTATTTGATTGTATTTCTTTCCTATTGTTGTAAGAACCTTGTAAGAGGTTTCTCCACCTCTGGTGTCATACTGAGAAGGAGAAATTTGATAGTGGTGGTGTGCATCACTAGAGCTCGATTCGTGGAGTAGGAACTCTAGTTCCGAACCATGTTATATCTTTGCATTTGTGTGTGATTTTGTGTGTGTATTTGTGCTTTTATTTTCCCCTGTGCACTAACCCTTTTATAAAGACAATCACGTACGCAATCGATTGAAGAAAAATCGAAACCACTATTCACCCCCTCTAGCGCGACCATATCGGTCAACGATCACTATACAATTGGTATCAAAGCGGGGCACTCTTATACGGATTAACAACTAAGGAAGCAATGCTAGAAGGCAAGATGGAACCAAGTCTTGGTTTGGGACACGACATCAACACTTCTTCACCCTATGAATTTTATAGAGCCAAAGAATTTGATCAATGGAGGGCGAGGATGGAAAACTTCTTAATGATGGATATAGAGAATTGGTTCATCATCATAGATGGATTTAGCCCACCGGTGGACGACAAGGGAAGAATCCTCAAGAAGAAGAAGTGGAGCCAAGAGCAAAAATGGAAATTCAAGATAAATGTAGAGGTAGCCGTCATTTTAGCAAATTTTGTACCTAATGATATTTTATCCAAGATATGTACATTTAGGGGCATCAAAGGAGTTGTGAAGTGAGCTAGTAAAGTTCTATGAGAAATCCTCACCGGCTCAAATGGTTGAAGAAGAAGCCGAGAAGAAGCCAAGGAAGAAGTATCATCTTCCGAAAGGTGTGAAGTATCAGAAATTGAGATATGCTCAACTTTTCAAGAAGAAGAGGTCGAGGAGGTTGAAGAAATCTCCACTTCAGGAATTGAGGGGGAGGAGAGACCTTCCCCAATGCTGGAGCAAGAGCAAGAAGAAGCATCTACCTCCGGTGCAAATGAAGAACAAGAGTCCCCTACCATGGAAGGTAACTCAATTGTAATTCATAAAAATAAAGATCACATAACATGCTTTGAGTATAGGGAGCAAGGGCATTACAAGAATAAGTGTCTAAAAAGAGTCAAGAAAGCTCAACCGACACCAAAAGTCAATGAGAAGCCAAACGAAGCTAGTGCCCAAAGTCAAAAGATCAAGGAGCATATTATTTGCTTCAAATGCAATCAAATGGGTCACTATAGAAGTCAACGTCTTAGGGGAAGTCACCTTACCAAGGACAAAAGGAAGAACTCAAATATAAGGGAAGCTAAGGCAAACCCTAAGGTATCATTTAATAATGCTCTTTATTTTAGTAATGGTAAGAAGCATGCTAGTGATGTATCACATGTTAATACACTTGCAATTTATTATAAAAAACATACTAGTAGTAAGCCTAAGGATCAATCTAGAAAAAATATTTTTGTTTAGGTGCTAAAAGTTATGAATTTAAGTCTAAAGATAAATCTAGATAAATTACCTCAAGACCTAGCTCATCCAAGGATAACAATCAAGGCATTAACCCTAAAAAGGGTAGACATATGCCTAGAAGAAAAGGGAATGCCCCAAGAAAGAATGAAAATTAGAAAATTGGAATTAGAAAATCAAGTTTTGAGGTCAAAGCTTGAGAAAATGGAAAAAACCCTTAGGAATATGGAAAATATGATTAAGGTCATCCATAGTGAATACCTAGTTAACCCAATAAGCTCAAATAAGTTTTGGGTTCCTAGGAGCATGATTCCCTCACGCTAGATGGGTTAGGGTGTGTCAACTTGAATTGGTAAGGTAGTTAACCTAACCATAACAAAGTTGGTACCTTAGGTCATTTTCAAGATTATGTGATACCTTGGAAATAAGATTGATATTTTAATCCTAAAGGAATTTGGAATGTGCCAATAGAATTTAAGAAGTATAAAAAATCAATCATAATTAACACAATTAGGTTTAGAGGTTAATGGTGTGTCATTTTGGATTTTGGCACACTTGAGGAAAAATTGGTATTATGGTAAAAATGGTTTAATCTTAGTAAATGACAATTAATATTGAAATCTAGGTATTCTTATACCTTTATATTTTATTTGCAATGCTTTGTTTTCTATATGTCATGTCATGACATTATATTTCATTTAATTATATAAAAATGTGATAATTAATATTTAGGGTATTATGTCATGTTTGTATTTATGTCATGACATCATGATGATTGACAAATGCTTTAATTTATGTTGTCATCTATACCATGATCATCATTCATGCATTTTGGATAATTAAAATTGAATTAAGAACAATGACATGATTTGAAGTCTCATTATAAGGGAATCAAATAGAGTTATCTAAACAAATGCATGAGATCCTAGATTAGGGAAGAACCAAAACTCACATCTCACATAACATTAAATTGACATGTGTGTGTATTGATACATCTTAGACACATATAAGATGTTAGAAAAATAAGTTAAGTTCAAGGTGCATAGTTGTTGCATCTAGATGAACTCAAACTCATAATGTGACATTGATGAATCATGAAGAAAGCTAATGTACAAGTCATGTACATCTAACCCATAGACCATGATTCAAAATAAGATTTTAAAATTATTTCAAAATTATTTTGAAAAACCTTACTGAAGCCTATCTTTTGATATCAATCACTATTGAACAAATTGGCACAAAGTTAGACAAAAACATTGAAGTTATCAATGGTTTTGAATTTTATATCAATCTCATAATTTAATGGGTATTTCAACTTAAAATTATTTTTCACCCATTATATTTCATTTAAGTAATGTACGTATGAATTTTCAAGATTTTTCAAAATACGTATATTTACTTATGTATTTTTAAATTTTGATTTCTAAAGTCTAATTTCTACATTTGTAGAAACCAATCGACTATCGCATTGAATAGTCGACTGATGACAGTCCAGTCGAGTGATGTCTAATTTCAATCGACTGAAGTGTCTAATATTGGTTGAACAAGATTTATTTAGCCATGTATCAGCTATCTTAAGCTACCCTAACGTCTCCTAATCCTAGAATATGCTTTGGAAAATATTGAAAGGGTAAAATAAATCATTGTAAATTATTAAGAGAGTTTTTAGGGTGGAGTATCAAATTTTTAAGGATTGTGAAAGTTCAAGTTTGAACTTTTATCCTTATTTTCGATGATTTAAGTTTCCTATTAACTTAGAAACTCTCCAAGGACATTGTTGGTGCAATGGTCAAGGGGGAGTAAGCCTTTAGAAGGAGGTTATCCATCAAGGGATGATGGATGAGTTTTTCCTCAAAGGGAGAGAAATGAAGGGTTTGTGTTAGGAAACCCTCATTGTGCTCATCAAAGGGGAAGAAGTGAAGATTAGGTAAATCTTCATTATGGATTGTAGGGTCGATCGATGTGTATGTGTTGGCCGGTTAGAGGGGGGGTGAATAGTCTTTGTCGTAGAAGGTGGAATTCGTTCGTTCTTTGCTCGTCTATAAAACTATTAGCGCAAGCGGAATATGCAAATACAAACAATTAAAGACAAAAACAATAACAAGAATACAAATGCTAACAAAGGATGTAACGTGGTTCACGGCTACGCCGCTAATCCACGGTCCGATTCATCCACGGTGAATCACTCATGCTTCCACTATTCTCTCCTTTGCACCAAGCTAGGTGGAGGTAACCTCTTTACAATAATTCACTCCTCTTACAAATATGATGTAAATAAAACCAAGTAAGAGGATGGAAAAGCTTTAGGGCACTTTGGGAGACTTTAGAGCATGAACATTAACCTCCCAAAGCTCTACACTCTTCCTCTTTATAGAGGAAGAGGGTTTCTTCCGATTGACACAGCGATCAGCTGATGTCCCTATCGGTCGGTCCGTAGCTATGCCCAATAACGGCTGCTTTCCATGTTGGATTCCATCCAATGGCACCATCATTAGTCAACTGATCTTACCATCGGTCGGTGATTGACCTATCGGTCCGAGTGCTCGCGAGATCGACTTATACGCGCGAAATCCTTGCGACCAATCGGTGATGCGCCGATGATGGTCAATCTCATGATCGCCCGATCCATGATCATTGTTGGCACTTGAACCGGACTCGAACACTAGTCGAGTCACAGTCGACTTAGAGTAGTCGACTACCATAACATGGTAGTCAACTGATGTCGGGAAATCCCATCTGACACTTAGCCAAATGGCCAAGTTTCATCTAAGAGCACTACCCCTTCCCGGTTACATTCGCTCACTCTCATCCTCGAGTCCTCGCCTTTGAAGTTGTCTTCGTCGGTCCGTCCCTCGGATGCGCCAAGCGCCGCGACTCTGTAACGTCATCCTTGGCGTCGCCTCGAAGTCTACTTCCTCGGCTTCACTCCAAGCTCCTCGTCCGCGGTCCTCGGATGCTCAAGCGCACGACTTTCGCAAAGCCATCCTTCACCGACTCTCGAGGCCGGAGTCATGAGATGTGAAACTCGCCAAGGCTCCATGCGAATTACTAAGTTACGCAAGACTCGATGCACATATCAAATCACAATAACAACCTAACTTAAACCCTTTGCCACACACATCAAAACCATATCACGGGTTAATTGCCTAACAATCTTCCCTTGATGTGTGGCAATCCGCTTAAGTTTGGTAAAAACATTTGATAAAATATCAAGGAAAGAAAGCATGTAAATAACATGATTAACAACTCTCCCCCTTAATACATGAAACTTCCCCTAAATGCATTCCCCCTTACTTAAACATATATCTTTTTCCCCCTTTGACACCATCAAAAAGATTAAACAGAGTTTATATGGCATGACATCAAGTCTAGAGGGAAGCAAAAAATCAAAAACACTTAAAATCATGATAAAATCAAGTTACTGTGCTTGTGCACAGTACATCGATCATTCTATCGGTTTGGCACGGGCACAAGAAATCGAAATTTGATTTTACGAATGAAATCAAATGCACTATAAATTCCAAAAAATTCGAAAAATAGTGAAATTTGGGGAACACATTTCTTGTAAGTATATTTATCAAGGAAAAATAGTTTTTCATGAAAAATCATTATATTCTCAAAGATTTGCCAAAAATCCAAAAGTTTTAAAAATAACTAGGTTTTTGATCAAGTTAGTATCACATATAACACCTAGTTTTGGTTTGAATTGTTTCAAAACATGAACACACAGATTTTAAAGTAAGAAATTGTTTTGAAAACATATGAAATATCCAACCATGATCTTTGGGCAATATGTCTATGAATTAAATATAAGTCTTCCCCATGATTGGTCTATTATTGCTATTTTGACACTTTACATGACCATCTAAATGGCATAGGCATTAGTGGACCATGAGTATCATCCTAACATCTCACCCATGCTAAGTTCTTAATCAAGGTATCCTATGGTGAGTGTGAGATGTATCCTAAAGGTATTTGTATATACTTAACCCTTAATTTCATGCATTTCTACCTATGGTTAAGTATCATCCTAATATCCCACATGATCATAAAGACATATATGTATGAATTTCATATTATGATCATGAAACAAATGTATTCATCAAATTGTGATCATGCATTAGGTATTACATCATGATAAGAAGGAAAATATCACCTAGAGCATGATCTAAGACCTATTTCCATGATTATGTGTCAAATATCAAGATCATAAATCATGATTGCAAACATGTATAACAATTACATTAATTATCATGATTTAAGCATTATTATCAATTTATGGGCACATTATCATCACCCAACACTATTTCAAAAATTTATCCCGCCATCTTAAGTCAACCAAAAATATGATATAGGGAAATTCCATATGGTTGACTATCCTAGGGTTTTCCTAACCCTTAAGGATGGATTTAGGAACCCAAAATAAGTTTTTTCCTATTGGGTTCACTAAATACTCCTTAGGGATCCATTTTCTAGCTATTGTCTTCTTTTTATCTTGACCCCTAGCAATTAAGCATTTATAGACCTTTTCATTTTTATTTTTCTTATATCCTATGCCTTTCTTATTGAAGCTAGCCCTTTGACTCCCAATTATCATGTTCAATGTATTTGAGCCAATTGTAAACTTTTCTAGGGCCTTGGTCAAATGATCTACCTTTTCCCTTAGAGCCCTATTTTCATCCATACATGCATCACTAACATTAAATGACATATATTCATGTGAGCATGCATCATTTAAGCTAGAAGAAATATTATCATTTACATTTAAGCATACTTTTTCTAATTTTTCTTCTAAGTCTTTAATTTGATCTAGCATGCTCTTATTTTTCTTTTTGGCCCTAAATAGATCCTTAGTAAGACTAGAAATCATGGAAACTATTTTACTTGGTGAGAGGTTTGTTACCATAGTCTCTAGCAATTAAGCATTTATAGGCCTTTTCATTTTTATTTTCCTTATATCCTAGGCCTTTCTTATTGAAGCTAGCCCTTTGGCTCCTAATCATCATGTTCAATGTATTTGAGCCAATTGTAAACTTTTCTAGGGCCTTGGTCAAATGATCTACCTTTTCCCTTAGAGCCCTATTTTCATCCATACATGCATCACTAACATTAAATGACATATATTCATGTGAGCATGCATCATTTAAGCTAGAAGAAATATTATCATTTACATTTAAGCATGCTTTTTCTAATTTTTCTTCTAAGTCCTTAATTTGATCTAGCATGCTCTTATTTTTCTTTTTGGCCCTAAATAGATCCTTAGTAAGACTAGAAATCATGGAAACTATTTTACTTGGTGAGAGGTTCGTTACCATAGTCTTCATGTCCTCTTCCTCTGATTCCGATGATGGTGAAGAAGCTCTCCCTTCACTAGAGCTCTCCTCACTTGTGCTTGATTTTTCATTTTTTGTGGTGGAGGAGTCTAGGTCGTCAAAGGCCATTAGGGCAAGGTTTGAGTAGACATGTTCTTCCTCTTCGGATGAGGAAGAAGGATCATCCCATGTCTTTGCCTTTAGTGCTTTGGTCTTTCCTTTTTCTTTGGCCTTCTTCTCTTCTTCCTTCTTCTTTTCTTCCTTATTTCTCCTCTCCTCTTTGCTCTTATTCAAGAGGGGACAATTGTCCCTTATGTGTCCCTCTCCTTGGCAATTATAACAAATCACCTTCCCCCTTGGTCTTCTCCTCCTATCATTAGATTTATTAAATTTAAAATTTCTTAAAGCACGCCTTACCTTCCTTACCATGTAAGCTTCTTCCATGCTATCCATGGAGGAGGATGAGGATGCTTCATCGGAGGAGGAGGGGTTCTCCATCTTCTTCTTCCCTTTGTTAGCCATCAAGGCTACTCCTCTTGAAGGTTGAAACCTTGGCTCTTCTACTATTCCTTCGAGCCTTGTTTCGTAGAGCTCCATAGTTGAGAAGAACTCCTCCAAGGTGTTCACTTCTAAATTCTTGGACATGTAGAAGGAGTCCACCATTGAGCTCCATTTCGATGACCGGGGAAAAGCATCGATTGCTTTCATGAGCATATCCCGGTTCGAAAGTCTTTCTCCTACACTTGTTAGTCCAATCAGAATTTCTTTAAACATAGAATGCAATGATGTTACCTTTTCTCCCTTTTCTAATTTGATGTTTGATAGTTGGGAGCGGAGGAGGTCTCTCCTTGCAAGCTTGGCCTTCGAGGTGCCTTCGTGAATCTCTACTAGCTTCTCCCACATCTCTTTGGCGCTAGCACACTCCCCTATCCTATTCACTTCTTGTTGGGGGAGTACGTTGTAGAGATGATGTTTGACTTTTGAGTTTGCCAAGTACTCTTCCCTTTGCCTCTTGCTCCACCTTGATTTCTCCAATGGCTCCCCCTCTTCATTCCTAAGCATTTCGAAACCGTTTTCCATAATTAAAAGAATTTCGAAATCGGTTTCGAAAAATACCTCCATTCTCTTTTTCCACCAAGAGAATTCTCCTTCAAATTTTGGTGGGTGAATGTTGGAGCCGGCCATTCTTGAATGTGCTTGTGGCGGTTAGTCCTCGACAAGATTTCCTCACTCTGATACCACTTGTAGGGTCGATCGATGTGTATGTGTTGGCCGGCTAGAGGGGGGGGTGAATAGCCTTTGTCGTAGACAGTGGAATTCGTTCGTTCATTGCTTGTCTACAAAACTATTAGCGCAAGCGAAATATGCAAATACAAACAATTAAAGACAAAAGCAATAACAAGAATACAAACGCTAACAAAGGATGTAATGTGGTTCACGGCTACGCTGCTAATCCACGGTCCGATTCGTCCACGGTGAATCACTTCGCAAGCTTCCACTATTCTCTCCTTTGCACCAAGCTAGGTGGAGGTAACCTCTTTACAAGAATTCACTCCTCTTACAAATATGATGTAAATAAAACCAAGTAAGAGGATGGAAAAACTTTAGGGCACTTTGGGAGACTTTAGAGCATGAACATTAACCTCCCAAAGCCCCACACTCTTTCTCTTTATAGAGGAAGAGAGTTTCTTCCGTGATACAGAGCGATCGGTGATGTCCCTATCGATTGATCGGTCCGTAGCCGTTGCCCAATAACGGCTGCTTTCCACGTTGGATTCCATCCAACGGCACCATCATCAGTCGACTGATCGACCTATCAGTCGAGTGCTCGCGATATCGACTTGCTTATGTGCCCGAAATCCTTGCAACCAGTCGATTGATGCCTTCATCAGTCGACTGGTGGTCTCGCAGTCGACTGCCAATCCATAGCAATCGATTGTTGGCACTTGAACCGGACTCGAACACTAGTCGAGTAATAGTCGACTTAGAGTAGTCGACTACCATAACATGGTAGTCAACTAATGTCGGGAAATCCCATCTGACAGTTAGCCAAATGACCAAGTTTCACCTAAGAGCACTACCCCTTCCCGGGTTACATTCGCCACTCATCCTCGAGTCCTCACTTTGAAGTTATCTTCATCCAACCACGTCCCTCGGATGCGCCAAGTGCACGGCTCTGCAACGCCATCCTTCGCGTCTCGCCCTGAAGTCTACTTTCTCCGGCTTCACTCCAAGCTCCTCGTCCGACGGTCCCTCGGATGCTCCAAGCGCATGGCTTCCGCAAAGCCATCCTTCACCGACTCTCAAATCGAGTCATGAGATGTGAAACTTGACAAGGCTCTATGTACAAATTACTAAGTCCTGCAAGACTCCAACACACATATCAAATCACAATAACAACCTAACTTAAATCCTTTGCCACACACATCAAAACCATATCACGGGTTGATTGCCCTAACATGGATTACCTCTCATTTAGTGATATGTGACCTATCACTATGAAGAGTGAAGGCATCCTAGATGATTTTGGACCAAGGGGGAGAGTGAAGGATCTCATTGGGATATGAGACATGAATACCCTTGGTAGTCTTTTTGATGTATGTCAAAGGGAGAGAAGTGAGGTTTAAGTTAGGTAAACCTTCATTATACTTTGGCATTGAAAGAGTTAAGTTTGGGCTTATTGGTTAGCCTAACTTAAAGGTGTTGTCAAACATCAAAAATGGGGAGATTATTGGTGCAATCGACCCTGATTATGATTGACCATACTCGAGTAGACTCGAGTATAATTTTGATGTTTGACAATGAGATTGACAATATGTTATCAATATGATTTGACCATATGACTAGTGGATGATTGAGATATCCAAAGTCAAATGGGGAAATTGTTTGGGGGAGATTGTTGGAGCAATCAACCTTGGAAGTTCAAGTATGGATACTTGACATAGTAAAGTCCAAAGATAAAGTCTTAGCAACATAAGTCCAAGTGTATAGTCTTGGCAGCGTACTGTCCAAGTGAACTTTGACAATTGAAAAGTCCAACATAGAGTTGATATTTGTGAAAGTCCAAGCATGAGTCTTGACATTTAGAAAGTCCAAGCGTGTGGTGCTGGCAGCATAAAGTCCAAGCATGTAGTTTTAGCGGCTTAATTCCAGTGTTTTGGCAGCGTAAAGTCCAAGCAAGGAGTCTTGGTGGCACAAGTCTAAATGAACCTTGAAAAAGGACCTGGTTAGCATGACATAGCGTAAAGCACCAAGGCTAACGTGAAGCATGAAGAGTTGAGGACTTAAGGGATCCGAGAGTAGAGGTGTCAAGGGTTGGGTCCGTTGGGTTGGCCCGCCTCGCCAAATAATTTAAGCGTGTAGGATTGAAATTTTATCAATCCGCCATTTTGACGGACCTAAACAGATCGACCCGAACAGATTGCGGGTCTAGACGGGTCGATCCACGGTGGGCTCGGATTAGCCCGCGGGTTGAGAAATGCCAAAAGATGGAACATGTGAAAATAAAATTGTATAAGTTTTTTTTATTAATATTCTAATATTAACAAGATAAGTTTTTCACCATCACATTTTTCTTCTATCACATATACATCTCAACAAAGTATAAAAGAAGTTAAGATGAAAGAACAAAAGAATATTTAGTGAAGTACTCTATTTTTGTATACTCTAATTATTTTATATTATCTTGTCACTACTATTTTAATCAATGTAGGAAATAATGACATATCAAAATTAAATAATTACAAGGGTTAGAAAATCTCAATTGAATCTCTATATGGAGAAGCAAAAATTTACATTTGCATATTATCAAGATTTGGATATTTTGGAATATTGGAAGAATCAAAAACATCTGTACTCAACTTTGTAGGTCGATAATTGAATCTCAATTATAAAATTTTAGTTACTTCAAATACTTATTTTTTTTTAATCATGGTACTCCATCTACATTACCGGTTATTGCCTCAAACCCTCAATGCCTCAGTAATTTTAGATATATATATTTTTTAATTTTTGTTGGTTGGCCTGCCTAATCTGCAACCTTCCTTGGGTTGGAGATTTCTCAACCCGCCGAGATGGCGGGTCGTCCCACCCCTCCTCGCTAAATGTTGGGTTCACGATGGGTTGACGACCGCCATGGGTTGACCCATTTGACAACTCTATCGAGAGGCATGAGACTGATGGAGACAACTTGTGTTAAAGATCGAACGCGTCGTCTAGAGGGGGTGAATAGAGGTTTCACTTCGTCGCTTGGAATTTATTCAATTGTGTTTGTCTACAAGTTTGTTAGTACATAGCGGAAATAAATATAAATGAAATACAAAACAAACTTAAGCACAATCAAACACAAGAATATAACGTGGTTCGAAACTAGGATTCCTACTTCATCTTGGTTGAGCTCGTGATGTGCACCACCATTATCAAACTTCTTCTTCTTGGTCACAACAGAGGTGGATAATCTCTTACAATAGTATTACAATAATAAGAATAAAGATACAAAAAATACAAAAGAAATACAACAACAATGTAAAGAAAACTTTACAAAAGATCACTTTGAATGCTTTGCTTGTTGGTTGCTTGTATGAGCTTGAAGGACCCTGAAATGCACCAGCACTTCGCCTCAAATTGTTAGTAATATATGAGAGATGTCCTAAGGCAATCGCCTTATGTATGAACCATTTATATGATAAATGAAGATTCACTATTTGAGTATACATGTTTCATGTATTTGATTGGATCTTAAACTCATTTACTGAATGTCCACGATGCGATTCACAGCATGAGAGAATTTGTGATTGGATCACAACTAGTGAGTATCTCTACATGTGTAATTGTGATGTATCGGAATTATCCCTAGTCGATGAATTGATGTATTTGGACACCATCAGTTCTGTCGAGACTAGCACGAGGTATACTCCTTGGTGTATCCAAGCAGCTGATTCTCACTGGCTGGAGACATTGTGATGTCCGGAGTTAATCGTGGATGCTAGTTAAGGTAACTAGTTCATTGGAGTGACCAGCCGTAAGACTTCATATGGTTCTCTGCATATATAGATATGTCAATGAAGTTCTTACTGTGGCTTAAGTGCGATGTTCCTTTGACTTGCGGTATTCAAGTCATCTTGATCATGGAGACTTATGCTTTGACATCTTAAGCAAACATCTCCGAGGAGATGTGGACCCGGGATGATTGGGTATAAGTCGAAGTGATCGAAGGTGTTTGAATAGCCTATAAAGGATTCACCACTCCTTGCGAGGAGATGTATACCCATGGCCTCTCGTCTGATTGTTACTAAAGTCTTTGGCCAAAGCATTACATGTTTAGAGTAAAGTACTCTTCGATACATGTGGAGTAACTAGAATCCGTAGGACGAGGAAATGATACTTGGGCTAGGTGTGACGTAGTCAGCCTAGTGGGTAATGACATAATAGACCATGTCCTGAACCAAGTGGGTATAAGATGAGTGAAGGAATGGGGCACAATTCATTCGAGCTATCAAGGGTTTCGTAAATAGTTCTCGATCAACTGCTTGATCTTTTCGGTTAATTGGGGATCATGATGTACTACTAGGTGCCACTCATGATCGTTCTATAATTAATGGTTAATTATAGACGGCCAACATAAACCGAGAACCTATTTGGTCACACGCACAACGAGTGTAATCCAAAGGATTTAAAACGAGCTTGAGAATGGGATTCTCAGACCGAGAGAAACTATGTTTGGTCGGACCAAACATAAAGCGAGCATGAAATTGTTTCAGTCGCAATGGAAGCGTGGATGGGCTGCGTCTTATGAAGACGTAATGGATGGACCAAAATGGTTTGGTTCTAATCCAATGGATAAGAATAAACCAAAGGGTTTGGTTTATATTAAACGAATGAACCAAAGGTTGGTTCGGTTCATTTTAACTTAAAATAAACCATCATGGTTTGTTTTATTTTAACTTATCTTAATGGAGCGGGTTAACGGGCTTTATGGATATGATCCATTAACCATTAAGAGAATTAGTTCTCTATAAAAGTGGGCTTAAGGGATTGTTAAACCCTAACTAATCCAACCCTAAAGCCGCCGCCAGCCTGTGCCGGGCTGCCAAGACCCTTGCCGCGCCCAAGCTCCAGCCGGTGAACCTCCGCGACCTCCGTGATCTCCTATAGGTTCGCATCAAGGTGAGCTTTTCTCTCCTTGTTTTGGCCGGCGCCTACTCCTCCACCAAGCTGTCCAGTTTTCTGGACAGCTTCTCCTCTCGCCGAGCGCCGCTTTGGACGACGGTTAGTGCTCCGACAGCGGCTAACTTACAGGGATTTGATCTCCGTAATCCTCTGAGGTGGAGGATGAAGGATTCGTCAAACGGTTGACGAATACCTCTCCGGAGAAGCGAGTTTTGAGAACTCGTTTTAGGATCCGAATTTGGATTCAGATCGTGATCATCTCTCGATCACGTCGTCTTCAACACGAGGCTAGTAACCCGTACGAAGACGAAGCTCGTGACTTAGCCGGTCATCCCGAGGAGCTCGGCGTGATACGGATAGAGACGATTCTTACGAGGATCGCTCCGCTGATGCCGTTTCCCGCTACACGCCATACGGAAAAGGTATAACGAGTTTAATTTCCTTTATTGCAAATTTTAATTTACGGTTATGTCTACACTTGTTGTAATAGCATGCGTGTTGTGTGTGTTGTAATAAATATAGATTATTATTATTTTAATTGCTTCACTGTGCTCATGTTTACTTAAAACATGATCGAACACACACACGCCAAGTGTTTAAAACCCAACAAAGGGTATCGTGAGCGTTGTGTTTCACATAATCGTAAAAAATGGTTTTGCGATAGTCATAATGTATTTCTGGAAATTTTCTAAATTTTGGAAATTTAGAAGTATTTATGGAAATTTTTCAATTTTGGAAAGTCTAGAAGTATTTATGGAAATCTTCCACTTTTGGAAAGTTGGAAGTATTTATGGAAATTTATATTTTCCATAAATAAAATATTTGATTAGATTCTGAAATTTGTTTCCTAATTTAATCATGATTTGATTTGGGAAATCAAATCTTAAAATATTTTAATTTCCATAAGTAGTTTTAATGATTTAGGAAATTGGTTTCCTAAATAGATTTTCCTTAATCAAATAATTCCATGAATAAAATATGTGATTAGATTTGGAAATTTGTTTCTAATTTAATTATGATTTGATTTGGAGAATCAAATCTTAAACATATTTTATTTCCATAAATAGTTATGACATATAAGGAAATTATATACATGACATAATTGTATGTCCATGTAATTGCATTAGATGCATAACATTATGCCATGCGTCGTGACATGTAGATGTATGCCATGTATGCCATGCCATGTAGATAATAGTTATTTGCATGCAAAGAGGATGAGGCATAAAAACCCTTAATCAATATTAAAGCCTACACCTTCCATTAATATGGTTAGAACCAGAGTTTTGCTTCTTGTTTGGGTTGTTGGACTCTCTCCAAGCCCTACCAACTCGAATATGTTCAAACCATGGAATAGTTTAATACTAATATGGTAAGAGCCGAGGTCAATCGTTAGCTTTGGTTGTTGGACTCTCTCCAAGCTGGGCTAATTGGTTGAATGCGCTCTAACCATATTAAAACTATGTCCTGATTAATGGGTTGGCTTTAACCTGGAGCATCGGTTTGTTGGACTCTCTCCAAGGTCGATGTAAAGGGAGGTGAAGTTGGGTGCTATGCATATGATGCATACTTGTTAATGTGTTAACAACCCGATGTATGTGTGAACATTCAATTAGTTGATAGCACATTGTGATAGTTGCATATACGGGATATGTAATCGGTATAGATGATACCTACCGTCGTAGTTATGAATGGCTTGTTGGACTCTCTCCAAGGTTGTTCATAACTATGATGGAAATCAGCCCATTCGGAGATGGACCTACAATCTCCCGAAGTGATTTTGGGGTTTTTGAAATTCGAAAAATGAATGGGATTTATAAATGTATATTGATGCATTTTAAAATCATTTTCTCATATATGCTCGTTTTGTATTTCTAAGTTAATATATTGATCATGATGTGTTTGAATTTATGTTCCATTTTGGATTCAAATAAATTGACTGGGCCGAACTTCTTGGACTGGCTTAGAAACTTGAGAATTGTTCTCAAGGTGAAAAGCTTGTGTATGTCCTCGAAGCGCCTCTTCCGCTGCCCTAGTGACGATGCAACTCGACCAATTGTTGGCCTATCGTAAACATGTGAGTGATTCTCAACAAATGAGTTGCATCATGCTAGCCACGATGGAACCTAAGCTACGAAGCAAAGATGAGCATATGGATGCTCATATCGTAGTCCTTCATCTTTGTGAGTTGGTTGATGAGCAAGTGAGATTCGAAAGGTTCGAAGTCTCAAAGCTCCTCTTCACCTCTGAGATGCTAGGAGGTTCATCTGTGGTACTCCTCAATATGCTGAAGACTGTGGAGTCTTCTGAGAAGCATGAGCAGGGGACGGTGCTGTTAGTTGATTCCTCAAAGAAAGGTTCTAAGAGGAAGTCAAAGGAACAGCAGAAGGGAAAGAAGAGAAGGCTAAGAAGGTAGAACTAAATAAAAGGAAACTTGCCATCATTATGGCAAGGAGAGCCATTTATGAAGAAAGTGCAAGATTTATCTTGAGTCCGTGAAGAAGGATAAGGCATCGGATGCCCCATCTTCTTCGTAAATCTTCTTTATTGATTGTCATTCTATTTCCTCGACACTTGGGTATTGATAATCGGTGTGGCTCACATATATGTAATGACATACATGGGCTAAGGAATAGAAGAAGACTCGCCAAGGGAGAGTCAAATTTACGTGTTGGGAATGGGAGCAAAGGTCGCCGCACTCGCCATCTAACGTATTTGTTGAAACTCCCCGCAGGACTTGTCTTAGAATCGACAATTGCTTTTATATTCCTTGTTGATAAAGAACATCATTTCTATTTCTTGTTTAAATAGAAATGGTTTCCATTTGACGCTTAGTAACAATTGTTGTTACATAACTTTGAATGGGGGTTCTTTATGGACCGAACTTTAAGCAATGGTGTTTATACGCTGGACGATCCAAAGGATATTTTCAATATCGGGCGAGCAACAACAGTGCTCGAAAGGATAATCAAATAGACTTACATGTGGCATTGTCGCCTTGGCCATGTAAGCAAGAAACGCATGTCCGAATTACACCGATGTGGAATTCGAATCGCTTGAATTGGATTCATACGATACATGCGAATCATGCTTAAAAGGCAAGATGACTAAGTTACCTTTACGAAAAGGTGAACGAGTGGGAGAGTTACTAGGTCTAGTACATCGATGTATGTGGACCTATGTCAACTCAAGCATTTAGGAGGCTATAGCTACTTCATTACCTTCACCGATGATCACCACGGCTTGGGTATGTGTTCTTGATGAAACACAAGTCCAAGCCTTGAAAGGTTCAAAGAATTCAAAACGGCAGAAACAAATAATGCATACAAAAGTATTAAAATACTGATCGGATCGAGGTGGTGAATACTTAAGTCAAGAGTTTCTTGATTATCTAAGAGACAATGGCATATTGTCTCAATGGACTCACCCTATACACCACAAAGATAATGGTGTATCCGAGAGGCGAATCGACCTTGTTGGACATGGTCGTCAATGATGAATCATGCGACTCTTCCCAAGTCCTTTTGGGGTTATGCATTTGCATAATTGCTTACTTGTTAAAATGTAATGCCTACTAAGGTAGTCTCTACTACTCCATATGAGATATGGGCTAGTAAGAAACCTCATGTATCTTACTTGAAGATATGGGGTTGTCTCGCTTATGTGAAGCGGATCAGATCGCATAAACCGGATGCTAAGTCCGATAAATGTCTATTTATTGATACCCTAAGGAAACAAGGGGTTACTAATTCTATCATCCCGTGGAACAAAAGGTGTTTGTTTCAAGGCATGTGTTTCTAGAGAAAGAGTTTCTTGCAAGAAAACAAAGGGGAGTGTCGAGCTTGAGGAGGCTCGAGAGACTCAAATAGACATTGATGAGATACCGGTGAAGCATAACAAATGACAACTCATAGTGATGAGCAACCTACTGGACCTATTGTAACACCACATCTTCAGATCCGCAGAACACGCAATATTCCCGAGAGATATGGATTTCTCGTAGTGAATCGAACGACGTGTTACTCATTGATGATGAGGAGCCTACCAATTATGAAGAAGTGGCCGATAAGTTCAGAAGGGATAAGTGGCTTGGTGCCATGAAGTCGGAAATGGATTCCATGTACGAAAACCAAGTTTGGAACTTGGTTGACCCACCAAGGCATAAAGCCTATAGGGTGCAAGTGGGTTTTCAAGAAGAAAACCGACATGGATGGTAATGTGATTACCTATAAGGTTAGATTGGTGGCGAAAGGATATCGTCAAAAGCAAGGTATTGATTATGACGAAACCTATTCGCCTGTAGCTATGCTTAAATCCATTCGATGCTCCCGCCATAACTCATTATGATTATGAGATATGGCAGATGGATGTGAAAACAATTTTCCTTAATGGAAACTCGCCGAGGACGGTATATGATACACCGAGGGTTTCACATCGCTGACAAAACCAAGGTATGCAAATTGCGACGATCCATTTATGGATCAAGCAAGCATCCAGAGTCGAATATCCGCTTTGATGAGACAATCAAAAGGTTTGATTTCTCACAAAATCCGCATTTAACCTTGTGTGTACAAGAAGGTTAGTGGGAGTGCAATGTGTTCCTAGTATTGTATGTCGATGACATATTACTTATAGGAAATGTGTCAATCTTACAAGCTTAAGGTTTGGTTATCCAAGACATTCTCCATGAAAGACCGGGAGAAGCAACCTACATCCTTGGGATTAAGATCTATAGAGATAGATCAAATGGTTGCTTGGTCTTTCGATTCTACATATATAGACCGAGCAAAGAGGTTTAGCATGTCGGAATCCAAGAAAGGTTATCTACCCATCGTGCATGGGGAACACCTTTCAAGTCTATGTGTCCGCGCACGTAAGACGAGAGGATTTGCATGAGTAAGATTCCCTATGCATCCGCAATAGGATCTATCATGTATGCTATGTTATGTACGAGGCCCGATGTATCGTACGCTCTGAGTGTTACGAGCAGATACCAATCCGATCCAGGAATGGATCATTGGGCGGCTGTTAAGACGATCCTTAAGTACTTGAGAAGAACTAAGGATGTGTTCCTAATATATGGAGAAGGGTACATGGTGATACGTGGGTATATTTATGCTACCTGCATGCATAAGGATGATTCCATGTCTTTGTCTGGGTATGTATTCACCTGGAATGGAGGCGCAATAAGTTGGAAAGGTTCCAAGCTTGACACTATAGCGGATTCTGCCACTAAGGCAGAATACATTGCAGCTTTGGAAGCAGCAAAGGAAGCGGTTTGGATCAAGAAGTTTATCTCTGAACTTGATGTGGTCTCATCAATCATCCAAACATGTGCTTCGCCGCTATCATCTTATCAGAGAGATCATCAGTAGGAACGAAATACAAATCGAGAAAATTCCCACTGAAAGGAACTTAGCGGATCCCTTGACTAAGGCATTACCTCAAAATAAGTTTGAGGGTCATGTTCGAGCTTATGGTATTGGATACCATAGCGATTGGCATTAGGCCAAGTGGGAGTCTGTTAGTAATATATGAGAGATGTCCTAAGGCAATCACCTTATGTATGAACCATTTATATGATAAATGAAGATTCACTATTTGAGTATACATGTTTCATGTATTTGATTGGATCTTAAACTCATTTACTGAATGTCCACGATGCGATTCACAGCATGAGAGAATTTGTGATTGGATCACAACTAGTGAGTATCTCTACATGTGTAATTGTGATGTATCGGAATTATCCCTAGTCGATGAATTGATGTATTTGGACACCATCGCCTCACGAGACTAGCATGAGGTATACTCCTTGGTGTATCCAAGCAGCTGATTCTCACTGGCTGGAGACATAGTGATGTCCGGAGTTGATCGTGGATGCTAGTTATGGTAACTAGTTCATTGGAGTGACCAGCCGTAAGACTTCATATGGTTCTCTGCATATAGATATGTCAATGAAGTTCTTACTGTGGCTTAAGTGCGATGTTCCTTTGACTTGCGGTATTCAAGTCATCTTGATCATGGAGACTTATGCTTTGACATCTTAAGCAAACATCTCTAAGGAGATGTGGACCCGGGATGATTGGGTATAAGTCAAGTGATCAAGGTGTTTGAATAGCCTATAAAGGATTCACCACTCCTTGCGAGGAGATGTATACCCATGGCCTCTCCGGATTGTTACTAAAGTCTTTGGCCAAAGCATTACATGTTTAGAGTAAGGTACTCTTCGATACATGTGGAGTAACTAGAATCCGTAGGACGAGGAAATGATACTTGGGCTAGGTGTGACGTAGTCAGCCTAGTGGGGACTGACACAATAGACCATGTCCTGAACCAAGTGGGTATAAGATGAGTGAAGGGAATGGGGCACGATTCATTCGAGCTACTGAAGGATTTCAGAAATAGTTCTGGATCAACCGTTGATCTTTTCGGTTAATTGGGGATCATGATGTACTACTAGGTGCCACTCATGATCGTTCTATAATTAATGGTTAATTATAGACGGCCAACATAAACCGAGAACCTATTTGGTCACACGACAACGAGTGTAATCCAAAGGATTTAAAACGAGCTTGAGAATGGGATTCTCAGACCGAGAGAAACTATGTTTGGTTGGACCAAACATAAAGCGAGCATGAAATTGTTTCAGTCGCAATGGAAGCGTGGATGGGCAGTGTCTTATGAAGACATAATGGATGGACCAAAATGGTTTGGTTCTAATCCAATGGATGAGAATAAACCAAAGGGTTTGGTTTATATTAAACGAATGAACCAAAGGTTGGTTCGGTTCATTTTAACTTAAAATAAACCATCATGGTTTGGTTTATTTTAACTTATCTTAATGGAGCGGGTTAACGGGCTTTATGGATATGATCCATTAACCATTAAGAGAATTAGTTCTCTATAAAAGTGGGCTTAAGGGATTGTTAAACCCTAACTAATCCAAACCGCCCACTCCTTGAGTAGTTAATCGGCGCCAACCCTAAAGCCGCCCAGCTTTGTGCCACCGTCCAAGACCCTTGCCGCGCCCAAGCTCCAGCCGTGAACCTCCGCGACCCTCCGTGATCTCCTATAGGTTCGCATCAAGGTGAGCTTTTTCTCTCCTTGTTTTGGCCGGGCGCTTACTCTCCACCAAGCTGTCCAGTTTTCGACAGCTTCTCCTCCTTCGCCGAGCGCCGCTTGGACGACGGTTAGTGCTCCGACAGCGCTAACTTACACGGATTTGATCTCCGTAATCCTCTGAGGTGGAGGACGAAGGATTCGTCAAACGGTTGACGAATACCTCTCCGGAGAAGCGAGTTTTGAGAACTCGTTTTGGATCCGAATTTGGATTCGGATCGTGATCATCTCTCGATCACGTCGTCTTCAACACGAGGCTAGTAACCCGTACGAAGACGAAGCTCGTGACTTAGCGAAGTCATCCCGAGGAGCTCGGCGTGGATACGGATAGAGACGATTCTTACGAGGATCGCCCGCTGATGATGCCCGCTACGCCATACAAAGGTATAACGTAGTTTAATTTCCTTTTATTGCAAATTTTAATTTACGGTTATGTCTACACTTGTTGTAATAGCATGCGTGTGTTGTAATAAATATAGATTTATTAATTTTAATTGCTTCCGCTGTGCTTATGTTTACGAAACATGATCGAACACACACACGCCGCGGTGCCGGAAACCCAACACAAATCACCCCTAGAAATCTTAGCCAAAATCCTTCATGAACTGCTCCTTTTATGACCTGCATCGAGCTGATTTTTCCCTTAGCAATCGACTACCAAAAGGCCCCAGACTCCAGTCGACTGCCTATAGTGTCGTTGTCTCACAACAGACTTAATCCATATTTACATTCCAGCCAACAGATACATCATCAGTCAACTGCCCTTAATATCAGTCGACTGTCAAGCCCGTAGTCAACTGCCCAATCGACTACCGAGCATTTTGTGCTCTAGTCATTTACTACCAATCAACTGCCCATACTGGCAATCAACTGCCAACCATTAATCGACTGCCAAGTCGACTACCGAGGGTTCTGTGCCTTGTCTACTTCGGTCAGTCGACTACCATACCAAGTAGTCGATTGATAGGCCTGCCGACTGCCCATACATGACAGTCGACTACCAGAGCACAGCTCGAGCAGTCAAGCCTCTAGTCGACTATGGACCAGTCGACTGGTTATAATCCTAGTCGACTGCTTTGAGTCAACTCAACTCTCGAGTGTCAAACACTCGGCCAGTTGATTGTCCAATACCCCAGTCGACTGATAAACCTCAATAATGAGGCTTAACCCTATGTATGATCCTCTCATACTTGATAAACACCCTTAGCCTAGACTTAAGCCTTCAAGCCACTTCCATCAACCTTACATCTCTCGGATCCCTCGAGTCCGTGACTCTTCATCCTTATGCTAGCCTTCAAGTGCCTCCATCGACTATGTCATGCTAATCGGGTTCCTTGCCAAGGTACATTTAGACTTAAGCTACCATGACTCCAAGCTTAGACTTTACCCTGCCAAACATTGGACTTATATGTTGGTGCAATCGACCCAGGTCACGATTGACCTAACTCGAGTTTGACTCGAGCGATGTTTTGATATTCGATAAAAATATATGACAATGTGATTATCCTGGTAAAGTCTAAGTCATGGGTACTTGACATGGAAAGTCCAAGTGGGACACTTGGCATTTGGAAAGTCCAAGTTTTGAGTACTTGGTATGTAAAGTCCAAGCATGGGTCTTGGCAAGGGAAAGTCCAACATGGGTTGGCAAGGAAAGTCCAAGTCTTGAGTACTTGGCATGTAAAGTCCAAGCATGGGTCTTGGCAAGGAAAAGTCCAACATGGGTTGGCAAGGAAAGTCCAAGCATGGGTCTTGGCAAAGGAAAGTCCAAGCATGGGTCTTGGCATGGGAAGTCCAACATAGGTTGGCAAGGGAAAGTCCAAGCTTGAGTCTTGGCATTTGGAAAGTCCAAGGAGAATATTGGCGGTGTAAAGTCCAAGCAGGAGTCTTGGCAGCATAAGTCCAATGGTTGACAGCGTAAAGTCCAAGCGGAGTCTTGGCAGCGTAAGCCTAATGTGCCTTGGCGGTGTAGACCACATTAACATGACAATAGCTGATGGAAGCACCTGAAGGATAACGTATGGATGAACAAGTCATGGATGACTTGGAGGGATCCGAGAGGCGTGAGGCTGATGGAGGTGGATAGAAGGCTTAGGTCTAGGCTAAGGGTGGTCTAGCAAGTATGGGGGAACCATACTTGGGTTAAAACCTCTTTTTTGAGGTTGGTAGTCGACTGACATTATGGCCGGTTTGATTGCCATGAGTCGACTTGAGTTCGATCACGGTGAATGAAAATACGATCGCCATTGAGTTGTGAGCACGAATCGCTCCATAGTCGATCAAGCTACGGTGATGACAGCGCAATGATCGCCAAGAGATCCGTTGGAACTTGTCCAATGTGGATCGACCCGTTGTCTCACAACTACAGTGTTGGCAGTTGACTGGTGACTTATGGAAGTCGACTGCCAGGCGGAAATCCAGCCCGATGTAGGATATAAAGGCAGCTCGAATGGAGGGTTTTTAAAGCAATTTTTTCTTGGGCGAAATTGAAGGGGAAAGTTGGTGCTTTCCAGTCCTTCAAAGCTAGTTCAAGGCAATCAAAGATCAAACAATCAAAAGCTCTTGTAAAGTGTTTTTCCTTTGCTTGCATTTGTATTTCACTATCGTATTTGCTTGTATCTATTTGTTTATTGTTGTAAACAATTGTAAGAGGTTTCTCCGCCTCCGACTTGTGTCGAGAAGGAGTATTTGTGATTAGTGAGTGTGTGTGCATCACTAGAGCTCTTTAGAGCTCAATCCGTGGAGTAGGAACCGTGCGGTTCCGAACCACGTTAAATATTTGTGTATTGGTGTGTTCGTGTTTGTCTTACTTCGTTATTGTTTTTATTATTATCATTCTGCTGCGCATAACGAGTTTTGTAGAGACGAACGCAAAAGAATTCCATCATCGTATGAACACAACGCTATTCACCCCCCCTCTAGCGGCCTCAAATCACTTACAATTGGTATCAGAGTCGGGGGCTCTTCTACGGATTAACCGTCGGAAGCTAAAGAAGCTAGAGGGAAGATGATGGATCTTCAAGAAAGATGGGGCGATGACATAGCGACTCCACCCGCCTTTGACCGCAAATATTTCGCGTATTGGAAAGGAAGAATGGAATATTTTCTAATGTTGAATATAGAAAATTGGTTTGCCGTGATTATAGGTTTTGATGCTCCGAGAGGAGAGAACGACGAAATCCTCAAAAAGAAGCGATGGATCGAGGAGCAACGACAAAAATTCAAGACAACCGTTAAGGTAACAAAAATGTTGGTTAATTTGATACCTAACGACATTTTGTCTAGATTAGGAAGCTATAGGGATGCCAAGGAGTTGTGGAACAAGTTGGTCAAGTTCTACGACAATCCCGAATCGGTCCAAGAAGACTTGGAAGAGGAGGAGACCAAAGAGGAAGCTTCATCATCCTCACAAGAAAGTGAGGAGTCAACTTCCGGATCGGAGAAAGAAGAGGTGGAAGAAGTATCCACTTCTAGGATTGAAAAGGAGAGACCATCTACACCAGAGCAACCTCAAGAAGAGCCTTCAACATCCGGTCAAGATGAGGAAGCTCAAAACTCCACCACCACCCTAGGTAACTCAAACGCCATAATTCAAAATAAAAATAATATTATGTATTTTTGAGTGTAGGGAATTTGGGCACTATAAGAGCAAGTGCCCAAAGAAGATTAGAAAAGCTCCTCCGGCACCAAAACCTCAAGAAAGATCAAAAAAGATGTCGGTGCCCCCACTAGAAGAAGCAAAGAGCACGTCATTTTCTTCAAGTGCCAACAACCAGGACATTACCAGAATCAATGCCCGAAGGGGGAAAAGAAGAGGCAAAATGGAGCATCACAAGTAGGGGGAGCCTCTAAGGCAAACCCTAAGGTATATCTAAATAATGCTCCTTCTAATTTAAATGTTAAAAAACATGCTAGGAATTTTAATTCTCTTGCAATTTATGAAAAGCATGTTAATAGGAACAAGTACATTTGTTTAGGAGCTGAGAATTTTAATTTTGAAAATAAGGAGAAATTTGGGACTAATGTCCCTAAAAATAATTCATCTAAGGACAAACCTAGGTCAAATAACACTAGACAAGTTTTACCTAGGGAGACAATTAGAAAGGTGCAAGAGCACCTAGGTTTTAATTCCAAATGGACTAGGCATATGCCTAGAAAGAACCATGCCCAAGGATTAAATCAAAATTCTAAAATTGGGCAATTAGAATTAGAAAACCAAGCCTTGAGGTCAATGCTTGAGAAATTGGAAAAGACCCTAAATAAGAAACAAAATCAATTTCAAGGGTCTAATGGTCAAAGTCAAGGGTCCAAATCTCAAAGTCAACACTTAGGACCTAAAAGACAAAAGTCAACCAAGGGCAAGAAAGGTTTTAGTCACAAACCTAAGCCTAAGGTGGCTTATCATAGTGTTCCATTAGATTATAGAACACTAACTAGGTCTAGGAAGACCAAGGTTACTAGGGAAGTTATCCCTAAGAGTAACCAAGGTTTGTGCCTAGTGGCTAGGGTTTCTAGGAAACCTAGGGTGACCACTAAGAAGGTTGCAAGGGGAGTTACCTCTAGAGTCAACCTAGGTAAGACCACAATGACCAAGGCTAACAAGCCTAGGAGGGTCATTAGGAGGGTATCTAGGGAGGTTATCCCTAAGGAATATCTAATTAACCCAATAAGCTCAAATAGATTTTGGGTTCCTAGGAGCGTGATAGATTCATGCTAGAAGGGTTTAGGGTATGCCAACCTTGATTGGATGGGTAGTTCACTCAACCATGATAAAGGTGGCATTTTAGGATATTTTCATGGTTATGGTTACCTTGGAAATACATTTGAGCTTTGATCCTAAAAGATTTTAGGATGTGCCAATGTATTTTTGGAATTATGAAAAATCAATTAAATTGACACGATTTAGGTTTAGAGGTTAGTGTGCCATTTTGGGTTTTTGGCATACTAGGGAGAAAAGTAGAAATATGGCAAAATATAATTAATTATATGAAATGACAACTAATATTAAAATTTAGGTATTATTATACCTATATATTTTATATGTCATGCTTTGTTTGCCATATGCCATGTCATGACATCATGCCTATTTTTATCATTTATATGTCATAATTATGTTTAGGAATTAGAATTGAATGTCATGAGTTTAAGTTTTATATCATATGCCATGACATTATGATCATTGGCCATGCTCTATTTTGCTATCATTATGCCATGATCATTTCATGCATTAACTTGATTGAAAATTGATTTAAGGACTTTGGCATGACTTGGAGTCCCATTTATAAGGGAATCAAGTAGAGTTGCCTTAGAAAAATGCATGAAACCCTAGATTAGGGAGAACAAAACCCACATCTCATATTACATTGACATGCATGTGTATTTATACACCCTAGATACATGTGAGATGCTAGGATATGAGTTGAGTTCAAGGTGCATAGTTTTTGCATCCAGATGGACTATAACTCATCTAATTTTATTAGTGGATCATTGGGAAAGCTTGTGTACAAGTCATGTACATAGAGCCCAAGGAATATGATCCAAAATAAGGTTTTGAAAATATTTTAAAATCATTTTAGAAAACCTTGGTGAAGTCTATCTTTTTATAGCAATCACCATTGATGAAGTTGATACAAAGTGAGCTAAAACATTGAAGTTTTTCTTCACTTTTGAATTTTGTATCAATTTCGATATTTTATGGGTAAAATATTTTTCACCCATTGTATTGACTATAAGTAATATACGTATGAATTTTCACGAATTTTTAAAGTACGTAGAATTACTGATGACTTTTCAAAACTCAATTCTGATTGTTGAAATTCGAGATTGATTATCACGATCACGCCAGATGGCAATGATCGATGAAGGCTCGACCGATCGATAGAGTCATCGCCAAGTCTGATTTCGGGTTAACAAGGTTTGTTTAGCCTGATTTCAGCTATGGTAAGGTTTTCTAACCACTCCTAACCCTAGGATATGCTTTGGGAAGCATTATAAAGGGTGAAAATCCATTGGATATGGATTAGGAGAGTTTTTAGGGTTTGTATAAATCTTAAGGTGAGTGAAAGTTCTATGTTGAACTTTGAACCTTAATTTTGATGGTTTAGAGTTCCTATAGGCTTAGGGACTTCCCAAGGACGTTGTTGGTGCAATGGTCAAGGGGGAGCAAGCCTTTAGGGGGAGTTATCCATCTTGGGATGATGGATGTGTTTTTCTTCTTGAAGGGGGAGAACTTATTGGGAGAGTGTCATCAATTGGGAAAATTGATGGGATTTTGAGAAACCCAATTTGGAAATTGGGAGAGTGAATAGGATTGCCTCTCTTGAGTGATATGAGACTTATCACTAGGAAGATGGTAGGCATCCTAGGTATTTTTGGATCAAGGGGGAGATTGTAAGATCTCATTGGGACATGAGACATTGACCTCCTTGGAGAGATAACCTTTTTGATGTTAGTCAAAAAGGGGAAGAATATTTGGGGAAGAATATTTTGAAGAAGGTAAAATTACCAATTTGGGATAATTGGTAAGGAGTTTTTGAGTTAGATGGTCTAACTCAAATGGGTTGTTTGGTTTTTGTCAAACATCAAAAAGGGGGAGATTGTTGGTGCAATCGGCCCAGGTCACGATTGACCAAGACTTGAGCTTGGCTCGAGAGATGTTTTGATGTTAGACAAAAACATATGACAATGTAATTGTCATGGTAAAGTCTAAGTCATGGGTACTTGGCATGGAAAGTCCAAGTGGGACACTTGACATTTTGGGAAAGTCCAAGTCTTGAGTACTTGGCACAAGGGAAGTCCAAGCATGGGTCTTGGCATGGAAAGTCCAACATGGGTTGGCAAGGGAAAGTCCAAGCTTGAGTCTTGGCATTTGAGAAGTCCAAGGGGTTTGATATTGGCGATGTAAAGTCCAAGGGTGGAGTCTTGGCAGCATAAGTCCAATGGTTGGAGGCGTAAAGTCCAAGTGGAGTCTTGGCGGTGTAAGTCCAATGTGCCTTGGCGGTGTAGACACCGTTAGCATGACATAGCCGATGGAAGCACCTGAAGGCTAGCGCGATGGATGAACAAGTCATGGATGACTTGGAGGGATCCGAGAGGCGTGAGGCTGATGGAGGTGGATAGAAGGCTTAGGTCTAGGCTAAGGGTGGTCTAGCAAGTATGGGGGAACCATACTTGGGTTAAAACCTCATTTTTGAGGTTGGCAGTCGACTGACATTATGGCCGGTTCGACTGCCGTGAGTCGACTTGAGTTCGACTGCCGGCTTGGGGATGAAAATGTGCTGGCAGTCGACTGCCAGTTGAGTTGCGAGCACAGAACACTCCATAGCCGACTGGGCAGTCAGCTACGGGCGCTGGCAGTCGGCTGCCAATGTTGGCAGTCGACTGCCAAGAGATTCGTTGGAACTTGTCCAACGTGGATCGACCCGTTGTCTCACAGCTATAGTGTTGGCAGTCGACTGGTGACTTATGGCAGTCGACTGCCAGGCGGAAATCCAGCTCGACGCAGGATATAAAGGCAGCTCGGATGGAGGGTTTTTAAAGCAATTTTTTCTTGAGCGAAATTGAAGGGGAAAGTTGGTGCTTTCCAGTCATTCAAAGCTAGTTCAAGGCAATCAAAGATCAAGCAATCAAAAGCTCTTGTAAAGTGTTTTTCCTTTACTTGCATTTGTATTTCACTATCGTATTTGCTTATATCTATTTGTTTATTGTTGTAAACAATTGTAAGAGGTTTCTCCGCCTCCGACTTGTGTCGAGAAGGAGTATTTGTGATTAGTGAGTGCGTGTGCATCACTAGAGCTCTTTAGAGCTCGATCCGTGGAGTAGGAACCGTGCGATTCCGAACCACGTTAAATATTTATGTATTGGTGTGTTCGTGTTTGTCTTACTTCGTTATTGTTTTTATTATTATCATTCCGCTGCGTATAATGAGTTTTGTAGAGACGAACGCGAAAGAATTCCATCATCGTACGAACACAACGCTATTCACCCCCCTCTAGCGGCCTCAAATCACTTACAGAAAGGACATCATACACTCCCCCGATGAGCCTTCGCATCTATCAAAAGCTACCTCTGCCATTACCAGGTCGACCCCTGGACTTAGAATGAGATAGTCGGTATGAGGATGCCGAATCGATCCCTGCGACGAGTCGAAAATGGGATGCATTTCCTACTCTATCACATACTTCTACCCACAGTTACGGGAGATGAGGCCAACCCCTAGGTTCCTCCTTAATTCTCCTAAATCTTAGCCCTCGTATCGGCTAGCACAGTAGATAGAAAACCAAAAAAATGGTTATAACTCTAAACCAAACACCAATTGCAAATATAAATTCAAGAACAAAATTCAATTTGGAATAACATGTTCTACGCACACAAACTACTTCCTAATCCTAGAATCGGAGAATCTACTCCATAAATAAGAGAGGAGAAACACAAAGCACGATCATGTTCGTATAAACAATAGAAATTAAGCAAAGAACATAAATTACAATGCAATGTGACTCTTTTCTCTGGCGTTGAAGTGCAGAATTTGGATCTCCGGCGGATTTCTTCCTCCCCATTGCGAGTTTTTGAAGCCTTTTAGGGCGTCAGAGTGCCGTCCCAGCCGTTGTGCCTTCCCCCTAGGGGTTGGGTGTAGCCTTCTTTATATAGACATCAGCCTGAATCTCTCTAAAACCTAGAAAATAACCGAATCATGTCGGAATTGTGAAGTGCCACACGACTGCAGGTTTCACATGACGTGGCTAATCTCGACTCGACACGACCGTGTGTAGCTACATGCCTTGGCCGTGTCCCCTTCTGTGTCCAGTTGCAAAATACCCTTCTTTTGCTTGGAAAGTGTGCCGTTTTTCCCATGAAATGCTATCATGCACACAAAAGTACAAAGAGCAAATCTCCGAACCAGAAAATAGTAATTGCATGCAAAATAAAGTAAAATATGATGAAACAAACATAAAATGTAATGAGATGTGAATGAAAACTACTCCTAAAACCCTATATGTTTTGCTCACATCATCTGTATCACCATGTATTATTCTGCATAAGTATAATAATTCTTGTGTAAAAATTACATTCTCCATACCACCTCCCCAACATAGCTACCTTTCAACCTATATCCTTTGCTTTCACTTTATCGATAATACCAGAAAACACCTACATACACTTCTTAGAAACCAACACACCATTTGCTGTTCCACAATTGCCCCCACTAACCATCCTCTAACAGAAATGTTACTCCCTTACGAAAAACTGAATTCTTTACCTATCCACCATTTCCACCCTAACAAACTTATGCCATGCACTCTAGGATACTACTTCACCAAATCAAGCGGGAAAAGTTGTTATTTCCCTCCAATTCATCTCTCTTTTTCTGCTATAAATACAGAAGCCCTCTTCTCTCCTTCAAACCAAAAGAAACTCTTCAAACTCGACCACTATCCTCAGATTTCCAAGAAAATGCAGCCCATTACCTCAATTCCTCGCCCATGGTTTGCTTCTACACGCTCCAAAATGACAGGAGAACACTGTCGATCCCTCTCCTCTCGCATACAACCTCCCTCAGGATATCATATCATTGCAGCTAACTCCACCGAACACCCTCATCTTCCTCCCGGATGCACTAAGGCCTTCTTCCTGGAACAAATAGAGGCTGATTTATTTTTTCCTATCCACCCCTTCCTTTTTGAAATATCAGAATAATTTTCCATCCCCTTAAATCAATTAAGCCCCAATTCTTTTCGCTTTATGCTAGGCTTTTATCTTATCACTTCCTTTTTATCAATTACTCCCTCAACCTTCCTTTTCCATTGTTTTTTTCAAATAAAATCATCAGAAATAGGCATATTCTACTTTCAAGCCCGGTCAGACTTTCAATTTCTTACCGGTATCCCTTCCTCTCACAAAGGCTGGAAGGAGCATTACTTCTTCGTGCACTCTACCCTCTACATGGTTAACTATCCTTCCTCCCCGACCCTCCTTAGGCTCCTATCGAGATAATGAAGAATACCAAATGATGACCTTATTACTTTCTGAAGAACAATTTGACTTAAGCCAGCTATTAACCAAATCCACAATGTCGCTGGTCAGAAATAGCTATCCCCTATAGTCGACTGATACACTCGATAAGGCTTCTCTCCTTAGCTATATTTCTGCATACTGTTATCAAACTTGCATATTTCTCTCCAGAGTCACTTTTACTATGGGATGCTGAAACCCCCCCCAATCATCTCGTAACCATCCTATTCCACCTCCTCCCCACCAACTAACCCTTACCCTTCAACCCCCTCCTATTTTTAGACTCCACCAACACCTCTCTCCTTCCCCTCAATACCCGATCCACCAGATTCCCAGTTGTTGGGTTTCCGGCACCGCGACGTGTGTGTGTTCGATCATGTTTCGTAAACATGAGCACAGCGGAAGCAATTAAAAATAATAAATCTATATTTATTACAACACACACAACACACGCATGCATATTACAACAAGTGTAGACATAACCGTAAATTAAAATTTGCAATAAAAGAAATTATCTACGTTATACCTTTCGTATGACGTGTAGCGGGAACGACATCAACCGGAACGATCCTCATAAGAATCGTCTCTATCCGTATCCACGCCGAGCTCCTCGGGATGACTTCGCTAAGTCACGAGCTTCGTCTTCGTACGGGTTACTAGCCTCGTGTTGAAGACGACGTGATCGAGAGATGATCACGATCCGAATCCAAATTCGATCCTAAAACGAAGTTCTCAAAACTCGCTTCTCCGGAGAGGTATTCACAACCAATTGATGAATCCTTCGCCCTCCACCAGAGGATTACCGGAGATCAAATCCCCGTAAGTTAGGCGCTATCGAGCACTCAACCGTCCGCCCAAACGATGCTCCGACAACAAGAAACAAGCTGTCCAGAAAAACTGGACAGCTTTGGTGGAGGAATAGAGGCCGCCAAGGAGAGATGGAAGCTCACCTTATCACCGAACCTAGAGGAGATCACCGGAGGGTCGCCGGAGGTTCACGGCTGAAGCTTGGTCACGCAACAAGTTGACGGCGGCACAAGAGGTTGGGCGGCGGCACACTAGGGTTGGCGCCGAAATCCTCCTTCAAGGGGTGGGCGGCAACTCCAAGGGCTAGGGTTTTGATTAGGGCTTAATTATCCTTTAAGCCCTCTTTTATAGAGAACTAATTCTCTTAATGGTTAATGGATCATATCCATAAAGCCCGTTAACCCGCTCCATTAAGATAAGTTAAAATAAACAAAACCATGATGGTTTATTTTAAGTTAAAACGAACCGAACCAACCTTTGGTTCATTCGTTTAATATAAACCAAACCCTTTGGTTTATTCTCATCCATTGGATTAGAACCAAACCATTTTGGTCCATCCATTATGTCTTCATAAGACACGGCCCATCCATGCTTCCATTGCGACTGAAACAATTTCATGCTCGCTTTATGTTTGGTCCAACCAAACATAGTTTCTCTCGGTCTGAGAATCCCATTCTCAAGCTCATTTTAAATCCTTTGGATTACACTCGTTATGCGTGTGACCAAATAGGTTCTCGGTTTATGTTGGCCGTCTATAATTAACCATTAATTATAGAACGATCATGAGTGGCACCTAGTAGTACATCATGATCCCCAATTAACCGAAAAGATCAACGGTTGATCCAGAACTATTTCTGAAACCCTTCAGTAGCTCGAATGAATCGTGCCCCATTCCCTTCACTCATCTTATACCCACTTGGTTCAGGACATGGTCTATTGTGTCCTACTAGGGTCGACTCACGCCACACCTAGCCCAAGTATCATTTCCTCGTCCCCACTGGATTCTAGTTACTCCACATGTATCAAGAGTACTTTACTCTAAACATGTAATGCTTTGGCCAAAGACTTTAGTAACAATCCGACGAGAGGCCATGGGTATACATCTCTCGCAAGGAGTGGTGAATCTTTATAGGCTATTCAAACACCTTCGATCACTGACTTATACCCAATCATCCGGTCCACATCTCCTGAGATGTTTGCTTAAGATGTCAAAGCATAAGTCTCCATGATCAAGATGACTTGAATACCGCAAGTCAAAGGAACATCGCACTTAAGCCACGAAGAACTTCATTGACATATCTATATATGCAGAGAACCATATGAAGTCTTACTACCGGTCACTCCAATGAACTAGTTACCATAACTAGCATCCACGATTAACTCCGGACATCACAATGTTGAGAATCACCGCTTGGATACACCAAGGAGTATACCTCGTGCTAGTCTGGTAAATTGATGGTGTCCAAATCCATCAATTCATCGACTAGGGATAATTCCGATACATCACAATTACACATGTAGAGATACTCACTAGTTGTGATCCAATCACAAATTCTCTCATGCTGTGAATCGTATCATGGACATTCAGTAAATGAGTTTAAGATCCAATCAAATACATTAAACATGTATACTCAAATAGTGAATCTTCATTTATCATATAAATGGTTCATACATACAGCGATTGCCTTAGGACATCTCTCATATATTACTAACACCAGTTATCCAGTATTAACGAGGTTAGCATATTATTTTCCTATTTTCCTCTTTCTTAATACCGATGCCTTTTTTTAGGGCATCATCATCATCCATCACCTGAACAACCAATGGATTCAGTACACTAACATTCTTAAAAAGGAACTTCAGGAGTATCAAGCCAAAGAATTATCACTACAATAAGCCTGCCAATGACTTGAAAAAGAATTGCAAGCTTCTTTCATAAAAGCACAAGCTGACCGAGCATAATTATCAACCCTCTAATTCTAGACCACCTATTTGCAAAATACTCTCGATATTTTAAAGTCCCGACCACTTCCAGAAGGAACCAACACTTCTCATGAAAACTCCTGGACTTCTGCTACCATTAATGACATGTTCTTGGATAAAGGTTTTGCATTCCATCACTGGGGCTTCCAAGACTGTATCACCCAATTCAAGGCAGTTGGTTATCCTCCTCCAGGACACTCTACTAACTTTTTAGACATAGGCAATACCATTGACCGCACTCCCCCTGATTTACTATCTTTTCCATTACCTCCTGCTGAAAAATGTGACTTGTATTTTTCATCATAATCGTAACACAATGCTCAACTTGCCTTTATTACCCAATTTTTTCTAAAAATAAAACATGTATTTCATAATGTTTTATCTTTTGAAACAAAGGCACCAATGGTTTACATTCTATTTATACGATTACCGCTCGGGGAATAACCTATCGCTCGGACACTTTTTTTTCCTCCAAAAACAACCCTTCTCTCCCTAGCCACTACCACCCAGGCTAATAAAATGATTCCTCACCTTCCTTACTTTAAAACCCTCGGTACCAGCTCCACTCTTCGGGAATTCATACTTGTCCCTTCGTTTTCCCTCAATCCTTCTATAAAAACTAAACTCCCTATATTCCTTCATCCCTACTTTCCTCCTTCCATGGCTTCTCCATCCCAACCTATTCTCATAAGCTCCGATACAAACTCCACTATTGACTCAGAGACTCAATCTACGCCCCTGCCCCTCACGGGACCCTTCTGCTCTCCCTTTCCTTCCTTTGGCAACCGTTTATGGCTCCCTCCAGCACCCCAACAACAACCCCAACTAGTTGCCCCCTCATCCTCTGTCCAGTCTTCAACTAACTGATCCACTACTTGGGGAGGAAGAATCTTCTGTGGATTCCTTCACCCCTTAGTTTTTTTCTACAAATTGAGATGTCCCCGTTTGTACTTCCAGTTGATTTCTAATAAAAAAACATCTATTCTCCTTGTATGCATGCTGAATATTATGAGTGGCCAAGAAGTTTTTAACGTAAAAAATGTCTGAACTAAAGTAATAACTGTCTAAGTCAACATTGCGTAGTGCCATCAATATATCCACAAACAACTCAAAATACCCACAAGAACTCAACATCCTTTGAAATCATTAATGAAGCGAATTGACGCATCCGGACAAAGATACAAACCCTTCTCCTTTCCTCAATCGAATGATGAAATAACAAAGCCAACAATACATGTCCTCTTACAATACCGCAAACTCTTGACAAGACACTACCATCAACAACCAACTTTACAAAACTAAAGGCATAGTTTTTACAACATCTCATCCACTAAAATATGGCCGTAAATGATATACATTCCTGGGCCTTGGTAAAAGTCTTCCTTGAGCATCCTTCAAATAATAAGCCTCCATTCCCGCTCGGTTCTCCACTTGAAAGGGTCCTTCCCATTTGGGTCCCAGCTTTCCCTTAGATCCTTCAGGTAGCACCTTCCTCAGCACTAAGTCTCCCACCTAAAAAGAAGGAGGCACCACCTTTTTATTATAAGATTTAATTACCAGTGACCTATACCTTTCAGCATTATATGAGGCAATATCCCTTTTCTTTTGAATCAAGTCCAACTCCATACACCGGGCTGTACTATTATCACTTGGAAAATAATTTACTACCCGAGCAAATTCCACTCCAACTTCCACAGGTAGTACTGCTTCTGAACCATACACCATACTAAATGGAGTAGCTCTCCTATGAGTGGTTCAAAAAGACCATAATATGCTAGACAACTCTTCTACCCAACTACCCCCTACATGCTCCAACTTAGCTTTTAACCCATGCACCAATTCTCTATTAGTCACCTCCGTTTGCCCATTACTTTGAGGATAAGCCACAGATGTGAACACTTGCTCAATTTTAAAGTCTTGACACCATTTTGCTAACTTCTTACCCTGAAACTGTTGTCCATTATCAGATACCAACCTTCTAGGAATACCAAAATGACATACAATATTCTTCCATAAAAACTTCAACACCATCTGCTCAGTAATACGAGCTAAAGGTTCAACTTCTACCCATTTAGAAAAATAATCAATAGCTACCCATAAAAATTTCTTTTGACCCATCCCGACTAGAAATGGGCCTACTATATTCATATCCCATTGATCAAAAGGGCAAGAGGACACTACTGCCTTCATATACTCAGCCGGCTGATGCTGTCAGTTATGATGCCTTTAACAACTTTCATACTGTTGTACCAACTGTATAGAATCCTTTATCAAAGTAGGCCAAAAATATCCAGCTAACAACACTTTTCGAGCCAATGCTCGACCCCATATATGACTTCCACAAGCTCCTTCATGTAACTCTCTCAAAACATAGTTTGCCTCTATTTTCCCCAAACAATGCAATAAAGGTCTAGCGCACGTTCTTTTATATAAGATTCCTTTTATCATACAAAAATGGACTACTTGCTGCTTAAATTACCGAGCCTTTACAGAATCACTTGGCATCTTTTTTATCTTGAAAGAATGACACTAACTGTCTTCTCCAATCATCTTCTATTACTTCTCCCGACTTTTCATTCTACAGTAGCAATTGAATCTGGGCAATTACTTCACGAGTACTCCAATTCCCCAAAGAGATAGCCAATTGAGCCAATTCATCAGCCTTCTGATTTTCTATTCTAGTGATTTTCTTTATTAATACTTCTGAAAAATCTCCCTTAGCCTTCTCTAACATTTCACAGTAACTTCGACACTTATCATCTTTAACTTCAAATCCTCCCCCGGTCTGTTGCACCACCAATTGAGAATTCATATGCACAATCGCCCGCTCAGCTCCTATATTCTTAGCAACTTGTAAAGATATAAGTAAAGCTTCATATTCAGTTTTATTGTTAGAGGCCCTAAAATGCAATCTAATAGCCAGCTTAACTTCTTCCCCCTGCAGTGAAATTAGAATTACCCCTACTCCACAACCTTCCTTCTTAGAAGACCCATCTGCATATATAATCCAAGGCTCAGACTCCTCCTTATGTATAGTCTCTACTAAAAAGTCAGCTAATGCTTGAGCTTTAATAGAGGTACGAGGCTGATAAATAATGTCATATTCACTAAGTTCAGTAGCCCACTTAATAAGCTTTCCTGTAGCTTCTGCATGAGTAAGTATTCTGCCCAAAAGAGTATCAGTGAGTACCACTAAGGGATGTGACAGAAAATAGGGTCGTAACCTCCGAGCTGTCAAAACTAAACCCCAAGTTAACTTCTCTAAATTAGTATAACGAATTTCAGGTCCCTTCAACATATAACTGATATAATAAATTGGATGCTGCTGACCCTTATCCTCTCGAATCAATAGTGAGCTTACAATAACTTCAGAAAGAGCTAGATATACCCATAACACTTCTCCTGGCTGAGGCTTAGCTAAAAAGGGTGGCTCAACCAAGTACTCTTTTAGAGATTGAAAGGCTTTATCACAGTGTTCATCCCATTGGAACCATGTAGCTCTCTTCAATATCTTAAAAAAGGGAAGACTTCTATTTGCCGATCGGGATATGAATCGAGATAAGGCCATAATCCTGCCCAATAACCTTTGTACTTCTTTCAAATTTTTTGGAGGTTGCATTTGCTAAATAGCCTCAATCTTAATAGGATTAGCTTTTATTCCTTGTTCAGTAACCACATATCCCAAGAAACAACCATGAGTAACCCCAAATACACATTTCTTTGGATTTAACTTCATCTTATATTTACGCAAAGTGCCAAAAGTTTCCTCTAAGTCAGCTATTAATTGCTCGGGATGCAAAGTTTTCACCAAAATATCATCCACATATACCTCCACATTCCTCCCCAATTGTTTTTCGAAAATTTTATCCATTAACCTCTAATAAGTAGCCTCGACATTTTTCAACCCAAAAGGCATAACCACATAACAGAAAGTCTCTTCTGTAGTAATAAAACTGACTTTATTTTGATCTTCTAAAGCCAACGGTATCTGGTGATACCCATGATAAGCGTCCATCATTGATATAAACTGATGCCCAGTAGTGGAATCTATCAACTGATCAATGCGGGGCAAAGGATAGCAATCCTTAGGACAAGCTTTGTTAAGATCTATGAAGTCCACACACATTCTCCATTTTTCTGATGGCTTAGGTACCAACACAACATTAGATAACTAAGTTGGATACTGTATCTCTCTGATATGTCTAGCCTTCAATAGTTTATATACTTCCTCTTTAATAATAGCATCCTTCCCAGCTCCAAAGTGTCGACGCTTCTATTTCACAGGAACTATAGTAGGTAAGATATACAATTTATGCTCCATGACGGTAGGATCAATTCCTGATAAATCCTATGGAGACCATGGAAAAATATCAACATTCTTGATAAGGCATTGCATCAACTCTGCTTTAAGATGCAAAGGAAGGTCCCAGGCTATAAATGTAGTATGTTCAACGCACTTATCATCTAACATGATTGGCTCTTTATCATACTCTCCTATTTCTTCAGCAGTCCCCTTTTGAATTATGCACACGGTACCTCCATACGTAGACTTCTATAAAGTTTTACTAACAAATTTTCCTTTCTGCCCCGTCTGGATAGCATCTACATAACATCTATGGGAGAGTTGTTGGTCACCTTTCACCTCCCCTACCTCATTCCCCACAGAAAACTTAATCTTCTGATGATAAGGAGAAGCCACAGCCTGCAAACTTCTTAAAATAGATCTACGTAGAATAGCATTATAAGAAGAAGACATATCAACCACTGTGAAATTAATAAGCACTATTCTTCTCCTAGGATCTTCTCCTAAAGATAAAGGCAATTTGATTTGGCCCATTTGCTGCACCTCATGACCAGAAAACCCAAATAAAGAAGTTTCAACTGGCTGTAAATCAGTGATAGTAACTCCCATTTGCTCTAAGGCTGACCAATATAGAATATCTACTGAACTGCCCGGATCAACAAAAACTCTTCCTACATCGAAATTGGTAATAAAAGCTCGAATGACTAAGGCATCAGTGTGAGGGGTCATCACTCCCCCTAAATCATTAGAATCAAAACCTATCATAGGTCCTCTAATTATAGGAAGAGTGGCAATAACTGCACACTTCTCTCTACTGTGTCTTTTTCGTTCTCTGTTAGAATCTCCATTAGTGGAACCACCGGATATCATATTAATAGAGCCCCTTATAGGGGGTTGATTAGCAGGTGCAACCCGTGAGGGGCTATCTCCCTTAACTGAGCAGGCTGTGCAGGCCAGTTTACAGAAGGCCTTCCCGGATTTCCTCTTTCGTAATTTCTTCCTCTGACCCCCCGCTAATAAGGAGCTGGATTCATAACCAGGTTCCGAACATGCGGATGAGCTCCCATAATTCTTTGCAACTCAAAGTCTAGCTGCTAACAATTCTAAGTGTTATGCTTATATTCCTGATGAAAAGCACAAAAAGTAGGGGCTGGTAATCTTCTAGGCCCTTTATCAACTCCAAAGGGTCTTCTCAATAACCTTTGCTCTATATATATATATTCATAGCCTTCTCCTTAGAAAATCACATTTGAGGAGCATATAAAGATCTGTTCTATGAAGGTTGAGCAAGTCTTACCCATTCAATCCTCCTTTCAGGTATTTCTACTATTCTGAAATCGTGAGAGGTTTGCCAAGACTTCTCAGCATCTTCCAAATTAATATACTTTTCAGCCTAGGATAGTAGATCATCAAAACTTGTAGGAGACTTTTTAGACAAGGATTTAAAGAAGTCCCCTCCTCTAAGGCCTTGAGTAAAAGCTCCCATCACATACAAGATTTCAGCAGAATTTTCTCGAGCAAGTGTTGGGATCCTTCTATGCGTAACCGATTTGTAAAATCGCAGTGAAACAAAATTTTGGATCCCACCAAAGATCCAAGCGAAAACATATAAATTATTTTTAACCATCTAGATCCTATCTAGAAGAAGTATTATACCTTTGAAGCGAGTCCTTCGCAATCCCGCTAGTCCAAAGCTGTCGGATCTAAATACGGTAAGGATAATCGTATCTCTAAGGTATCCACACTTACACTCAGCCCTTTTGGAAATATGGTTGTGCTAGCAACCTCTGTAGAACAACTAGCCAAAATTAAGAGGATGAAGAAGTGAAGAAGAAGAAAGAACACCAACACTTAGATCACACTTTGGCTCTTCTTCCACCCATATATATTATCATGCTTGAATTCCAAAATCAATGCATCATTGAAATTCCACTAGCCTCTTCCCATTTCACACGTTGAAATCCAATGCCTCTTCCCATTTTACACGTTGAAATGCATCAAATGCATTATTGAAAATCCACTAGCCTCTTCCCATTCTTCACATTGAAATCCAATGCTTTTTTAATTCATCATGCATGCATTAAAACTTTTGCATGTGACTTGGGTTTAACTCAAGTCTAACTTGAGTTTTGCATGTGATTTGGGTTTAACTCAAGTCTAACTTGAGTTTTGCATGTGATTTGAGTTTAACTCAAGTCTAACTTGAGTTTTGCATGTGTCTTGGGTTTAACTCAAGTCTAACTTGAGTTTTGCATGTGACTTGGGTTTAACTCAAGTCTAACTTGAGTTTTGCATGCGAATTGAGTTTAATTCAAGTCTCACTTGATTCTAACTCAAATCTAGTTTTCATCCATCCAATTTAGTTTGAGTCTAACTCAAATGTAACCCGCTTGAGTCTAACTCAACCAACTTGATTTGACTCGAGCCTTGACCATCCATTATTCTCATTGTTCTTTTAGTCAAACTAAAAGAATCCATTTCCAAAATAGAATGTCATTTGTGTGTGACCCTATATGCTCTTGTAATGTTGACAATGTATCTAAAAACCCTTTTAGACACATAAGCAATGAGCGACATCTAGCAATACATCATTGCTATCCAAGTTACAAGAAAGTCGAGATCCGACAACCTTTCCGTGACTATTATTATATATGACGGTGTCCTTCTATCCTTGATATCTTAGATCGATCAATGAGACATAGACCGTGTCATCCCCTTATCGATCTTTGTATTTTTTGATCCCCAAGTAGACTCACTCAAACAAATGAGCTCAATATCTCATATTGGCTCATTTGAACATGACTATGCATTTCGTGGTCCTACTCTATCAAGAGGTCAAAGATATCACTCTTATCATATAGGAGGGATAGATTTCATCTACATCACTCACATTCCTCCGCATAATTCATTACATACCTAGTGATTGCCGTTATAGTGCACCCTGTTACGGTGTGACATTAGACGATACCAAAGTACATAACTCCTTATGTAGGGAACCGTAGTGACTTTAGGTCTAAGGACTATTCATACCAATAGTCACATGAGAAAGTATATGACACTCATATAACGATCCATGACACTTTCTCATGGTGGGTCAATTCAGTATATATATTCTCCAATATATATACCCATGTGTCAATGTGATATCTCATATCCATGACTTGTGAGATCAAGTCATCCATTGACCTACATGCTAGTCTCAATGTATTAATATTGCCCTTGTCTATTAATACTTGACTAGGAATATTAAGAATAGTGTTCTCTATAGCTTCTCATAATTAATTCTACTAATTGATATACTGTAGATTAGAACCTACTATTCAAAGATATTATTATATTTATTTAGCTGACACATGCATAAAGCAAATATAATAACCAATGTTTGCCTATATTAATATAAGATATGATACAAAAATTTCCCTCACCAATTATCTCATAATTGACACTAAGGGCTCATACTAACAACCTGTTGGGTTTATCGACGCAAGCGTGTGTGTTGAACATGTTTCGTAAACATGCACAGCGGAAGCAAATAAAAATGGTAATAAACTATTTTATTACATTATACACACCACACGCATGCAGGATACAACAGTGTAGACATAATCGTACATTTAAATTTTGCAATAAAGGAAATTTATACTAGGTATACCTGACGAATTTAATTGTGTGTAGCGGAAATGACATCAACCCTAGCGATCCTCGCAAGTTTCACCTCTATCCGAGTCCACTTCGAGTATTGTCAGGATAGCTTCACTAAGCTACAAGCCCCGTCTTCACAAGAGATACTAGTCTTGTGTCGAAGACGTTGTGATCCGAGAAATGATCACAAAATAAATTCCACGAACTTGTTTCCTGGCGCTCGTTGGTGCAATCGACCTAGGTCATGATTGACCAGACTCAAGTTGAACTCGAGTAGTGTTTTGATATTTGAAAATGTTTTGGGGAGATTATTGGTGCAACCGACCCGGGTCATGATTGATCGGACTCGAGCTTGACTCGAGTGGTATTTTGATGTTTGACGATAGTTTGACTATATGGTTGACATGGGGTTGACCATATGATGGAGAAGTCCAAGTCTTGTATACTTGGCATGGAAAGTCCAAGCATGGGTCTTGGCAAGGGAAAGTCCAACATGGGTTGACAAGGAAAGTCCAAGCATGGGTCTTGGCAAGGAAAATTCCAAGCTTGAGTCTTGGCAAATGGAAAGTTCAACATTGGTTGGCAAGGGAAGTCCAAGGGGTGATATTAGCGGCGTAAAGTCCAAGGGTGGAGTCTTGGCAGCATAAGTCCAATGCTTGGCACCGTAAAGTCCAAGCGGTAGTCTTGGCAGCGTAAGCCCAATGTGCCTTGGCGGTATAGACCAACTTAGCATGACAATGGCCGATGGAAGCAACTGAATGCTAACGTATGGATGAACAACTCATGGATGACATGGAGGGATTTGATAGGCGTGAGGTTGACGGAGGTGGCTAGAAGGCTTAAGTCTAGGCTAAGGGTGGTCTAGCGAGTATGAGGTCATCATACTTGGGGTTAAAATCTCATGGATTAGGTTATCAATCGACTGATATTATGAGCAGTCGACTTATGGGAGTCGACTGGGTTTCGACTGCAGAAAATGTCCTGACAGTTGATCGGCATTAAGCGGCCGATCGATGGCTCGATCGGGCCGATCGCTATGGTCGCTGCCATCGATGGTCGGCGTCATGAACACAGAAGGTTCCAGAGTCGACTGTTAGGGTTTGACAGTCGACTGATGAGCATGATCAATCGATTGATGGTCTATCTATTGGTTTCCGATCGACGCGTGGTATGCGTTGAACATGTTTCGTAAACATGCACACGGAAGCAAAATAAGCAAAATAGTTCACTCTAATGAACTAGTTACCATAACTAGCATCCACGACTAACTCGACATCCCAATGTCTCCCAAAGTTGAGGAATAGCCGCTGATAAACCAAGAAGTATAACTCGTGCTAGTCTTAAAAAAATTGATGGTGTCCGAATACATTAATTCATCGACTAGGGATAATTCCAATACATCACAATTACACATGTAGAGATACTCACTAGTTGTGATCCAATCACAAATTCTCTTATGTGTGAATCATATTGCGGACATTCAGTAAATGAGTTTAAGATCCAATCAAATACATGAAAACATATATACTCAAATAGTGAATATTCATTTATCAAATAAATGGTACAACCATAAGGCGATTGCCTTAGGACATCTCTCATATATCACTAACAAGCTCCCACTTAGCCTAATGCCAATCGCCACGGTATCCAATACCATAAGCTCTAACATGACTCTCAAACTTACTTTAAGGTAAGACGTTAGTTAAAGGATCCACTAAGTTCCTTTCAGTGAGAATCTTCTCAATTTGTATTTCCTTCCTACTTATGATCTCTCTGATCAAATAATAGCAGTGAAGCACATGTTTGGATCGTTGATGAGACCACATCAAGTTCCAAGATGAACTTCTTGATCCAAACCGCTTCCTTTGTTGCTTTCGAAGCTGCAATGTATTATGCCTTAGTAGTAGAATCCACTATAGTGCCTTTCTTGGAACTTTTCAAACTTATTGCGCCTCCATTCAAGGTGAATATGTACCCAAATTGAGACCTGGAATTATCCTTGTCTGTCTGGAAGCTGACATCCATATACCCGCGTATTACCATATCACCCTCTCCATATATTGGAACACATCTTTAGTTCTTCTTAAGTACTTAAGGATTGTCTTAACAGCCACCCAATGATCCATTCCTGGATCAGATTGATATCTTCTCGTGACACTCAGAGCATATGATACATCGGGCCTGTACATAACATAGCAACATGATAGATCCTATTGCAGATGCATAGGGGATCTTAATCATTCAAATCCTCTCGTCTTCTCTGTGCGGACACATAGACTTCAAAAGGTGTATCCCATGCCTGATGGGAAGGAAACCTTTATTGGATTCCGACATGCTAAACCTCTTTAGCCCTCGGTCTATATGTAGATTGCAAAAGACCAAGCAACCATTTTGATCTATCTCTATAGATCTTAATCCCGAGAATCTAGGTCGCTTCTCCTAGGTCTTTCATGGAGAATATTTTGGATAACCAAATTTTAACTGACTGTAAGACAAATTTATCATTTCCTATAAGTAATATGTCATCGATATATAACACTAGGAACATGACTGCACTCCCACTAACCTTCTTGTACATACAAGGTTCTTCTGGAATTTATGAGAAATCAAACCTTTTGATTGTCTCATCAAAACGGATATTCCACCTCCTGGATGCTTGATTCAGTCCATAAATGGACCGTTGAAGCTTGCATACCTTGGTTTTATCTACCGATGTGAAACCCTCGGGCTGTATCATATACACGTTCTTGAGTAGATTTTCATTAAGGAAATCCGTTTTCATATCCATTTATCATATCTCATAGTCATAATGAGCCGCTATGGCCAGAAGCATCCGAATAGATTTAAGCATAGCTACTGGTGAATAGGTCTCGTCATAATCAATACCTTGCTTTTGACGATAGCCTTTCGCCACTAATCTAGCCTTAAAGGTAATCACATAACCATCCATGTCGGTCTTCTTATTGAAAACCCACTTGCACCCTATAGGATTAATGCCTTCAGGTGGGTCCACCAAGTTCCAAACTTGATTTTCATACATGAAATCAATTTTCGACTTCATGACTTCAAGCCATTTGTCCCTTTCTGAACTTTTCAGACCTTCTTCGTAACTAGTAGGCTCCTCATCTTCAATGAGTAACACGTCATTCGATTCACTTACGAGAAATCTATATCTCACAGGAATGTTGCGTGTCCTACCAGATCTATGAAGATTTGGTGTCACAATACGTTCAATCAAGTTGCTTGACCAGGTATTTCCTCATTGTCTATTGGAGTCTCTTGAACCTCTTCAAGTTCAACGATGCTCCCATTATTTTCTTGCAAGAGAAACTCTTTCTCTAGAAACACAGCATGCCTTGAAACAAACACCTTTTGTTCCACAGGATGATAGAATTGGTAACCCCTTGTTTCCTTAGGGGATCCAATAAATAGATATTTATCAAACTTAGCATCCAATTTGTCTGATACAATTGCTTCACATAAGCGACAACCCCATATCTTCAAGTAAGATAAATGAGGTTCCTTACTATTCCATATCTCATATGGAGTAGTAGGGATTACCTTGGTCGGGACTCTGTATAGCAAGTAAACAACAGTCTGAAGTGCATAGCCCCAAAAGGACTTGGGAAGATTCGCGTGATTTATCATTGACCTAACCATGTCCAACAAGATTCGATTTCGCCTCTTAGATACACCATTCAGCTGCGGTGTATACAACAGAGTCCATTGAGACAATATACCATTGTCCCTTAGATAATCTAGAAACTCTTGACTCAAGTATTCATCACCTCGATCCGATTGAAGTATTTTAATACTCTTGCCAAGTTGTTTCTCTACTTCATTTCTGAATTCTTTGAACCTTTCAAAGGCTTCAGACTTGTATTTCATCAAAAACACATACACAAATCGTGAGTGATCATCAGTGAAGGTAATGAAGTAGCTATAGCCTCCTAGAGTTTGAGTTGACATAGGTCTGCATACATCAGTATGTATTAGACCAAGTAACTCTCCCACTGGTTCACCTTTTTCAGTAAAAGGTAACTTAGTCATCTTGCCTTTTAAGCATGATTCACATGTATCGTATGAATCTAATTCAAACGATTCCAGAATTCCACATCGGTGTAATTCAGACATGTGTTTCTTGCTCACATGGCCAAGACGACAATGCCACATGTAGGAGTCTAATTGATTATCTTTTCGAGCACACTTGCTGCTCACTTCGATATTGAAAATGTCACTAGATATGTCCAATGTATAAATACCATTGCTTAAAGTTCCAGTCCCATAAAGAACGCCATTCAAAGTTATGTAACAACAATTGTTACTAAAAGTTAAATGGTACCCATTTCTATTTAAACAAGAAATAGAAATGATGTTTTTTTATCAATGTCGAAACATAAAAGCAATTGTCCAATTCTAAGACAAGTCCTATAGGGAGTTTCAATAAATATGTTCCGAAGGCGAGAAAGAACCTTTGCTTTATTCCCAACACGTAAATTTGACTCTCCTCGATGAGTCTTCTTCATTCCTTAGCCCATGTATGTTATTACATATGTGAACCACACCCGTATCCAATACCCAAGTGTCTAAGGAAATAGAATGACAATCAATAACAAAGATAGAGGATGGGGCATCGATGCCTTCTTCTTCTTCACGGACTCAAGATAAATCTTGCAGCTTTCTTCGCCAATGGCCTTCCTTGCGCAACGATGGCTAGTGCCCTTTGAGATGGTTCTTCCTTCCTTGCCTTCTTCTTCCCTTATGTTGTTCCTTTGACTTCCTCTTAGAACCTTTCTTTGAGGAATCAACTAACAACACCGTCCCCTGCTCATGCTTCATAGAAGGCTCCACAGTCTTCAGCATGTTGAGCAGTACCACAGATGAACCTTCTTGCATCTCAGAGGTGAAGAGGAGCTTGGAGACTTCGAATCTTTCAGATCTCACTTGCTCATCAAACAACTCATAGAGATGAAAGACTACAGTATGAGCATCCATATGCTCATGCTGCTTCTGCAGTACCATTGCTCATCAAACAACTCATAGTGGAGTTCACTCAAGCTACTCATGGTTTATGGACTACCATATGCTTCTTTGTTCTTCTACCTTCACCACTATATACATATAAAAATGTAAAATCACTGAAGGCTTATTAAGAATGTAAGGTAAACATGAATAAAAGCAAATAATAGTATGTGTGTAAGGAAAAAAGGTTAGAAATAGCTAAAGAAATGCAAGAAGATATAGAAATACTGGAATGCTACATAGATGAGTACAAGAAAGCATTCTAAATTTTTTTCTTCTAACCTAATAAACATGTAAACAACCCTTATCACATTCTTCAATACAAATCTACTCATGATATACAATAAATCTCTCATTGATTGCAACAAGGGATGTCGTTAACAAAATTACTATTACACATAAATAAAAATGAATGACACCACATGTCAAAATTTTCACAATACTTTTTTTTTTAATTTCATGGGCACCCAATTTATTTATTTATTTTTTCAACTTTTTTTTCAGCTTTTTTTTTTCTTTTTCTTTTTCTTTTTCTTTGACATGTAGTGCACTTCCCTATGCTCCAACATCAAACTCAACTAAAAAGATAAAGAGCATGACTAGCTCATGGTGATCAAGCACGACTTGCCTATGCCTACACTAAATTCCCTTGAGCTACTCCTCTCCCCCACACTTAAATTTTTGTCTGTCTTGAGCAAAAACTCATCATGAAACATCCAATATTCCACATCCAACAAAATGGAAATAGAAAGAAATGACATGATGAAAGTATAGAAAGAAAGTAGAATGACTAATGAAAATGACATGACGTATGATAAGAAAATTATTTGAGTAGCATTTGACAACAAAAGTAGTAAAGGGAAACAAGTGAGATAGCCTTCATAGTAATTATGCAAACCTATGGTTGTGTGGGCTCGAAAGAATCAAAGCAAGTTCTAGAGTTACAATAACCACAAGTGCACCACACACAAGCAATAAAAATAGGCTCAATCCTCACTAGGTAAACAAAAAGAATCAACTCAGTCTATCAACACAGAATCCATCACAAAGTAGTAACCACATGCAATCAAATAATCCATTCAGGTCAATATATCCCAAAACTCGACAATCAAATTTAACTAGCATTCACGACTTCTAAGAAGATATAAAGGAATGCATAGGAAATTTATTTCAAAACACGATAAAACAAAAACTCAACAAACGAACCCTAACAACTAAAACCAAAACAAAAATAAACGAAGTAAAAGAACGTATATACAAAGAAAAGAAAAGAAGATAAGATGGAGCAAACTCCCCTGTGGTCCTGGTGGTTGAAGAAGATTTAGCAGGAGGAGCCACGCAGGTCGTGGGGTGCTCCGAGAGAAATCCCGTCCTGGTAGTTGAAGAAGATTCAGAGTAAGCATCCACGTTGAGAGTGGAATGGACAGAATGAGGGTGAGCACCTTAATTGTGTTATCAGGATAGTACTGTGTTGCTCCCTCCAATATGATCGCCTTCTTATATGTTTTCTCTGGAGGTTTGAGGTGATTCAGAAAAAGTGTCTAGCCTTGGGGATGGATTATTGCATGGAATGTCAGGGCTTTCATCAACCGATTTGTTGGAGACTCTGGCTGAGATGAAAGTGTCGATTTAGGGCCTCCTATCCACCACTTTCATGGGAATGCTTATGCTTGTCTGTCTCACTTGTCTTACGATGCGGTTGGCAAGTCTGGGCATTGGTATCTAGAAACTGCTCCATTTCTTCAGTATGATTCAGGGCACAAATAATATCACAGAGTAAATCCAAGAAGCTAGTATCTTCCTACAAGGCATCGACCATAGAAGCAACTTCACTGATATCTGGAGCATCAAATAGTACATCATCACCATGCCCAATAGTAGAGGAGTCCTGTAGAGCTGCAGAGGTAGAAACATACATATCACTAGCTCTGCAATCCATCTCCTTAAACACATCCCTACCATCAGAAATGATCTCTGGGAAAAACTGGGAGGAATCTTGTACTTGTGTCTGGCTAATGGATGATGCAATTTGATTGCTGGATTTGCATATTTTGTATCCTTTCTTGTTGTCGCTGATGATTATCACTGATTTGTTGTTGATGTTGTTGTAGAACTGATAGCTAAAAGCTTTTCTAGTGTCTCTGTAGTTGACTCACTTGTTGGAATGGTTGTAGTCCATCACACATTGTGTCATCTTGAAATCCCAATGGACTCGATAAGCTAAAATTATGAGCCTCTTCACGATGTGCTTCTCCATAATTGTAACTTGATTGATCCCTCCAATCGGGCATGTGATAATTACCATTTTGTCGTGTTATTTTGGTCCTTAATATCACTGTTTTAATCCTCTCATGTGTTTAATTGTTGATTATTTGTATGTTTTATGAGTTGGATATATTTTTGGACCTTAGTGTAAATTCTCCTAAATTTTGAACTTATATGCTAATTTTATCTTTGTTTGTAGGAAATCGAGATGAGCCACTTGACTAGACTCGTTGGATCAAATATGGCTTCATCTAAGGGTTATAATTGACATTTTAAGTTGGAAGAATGAGCCCTTCATCAAGATCAAAAGCAATGTAATCAAGGGTTCATATTTGTTTAATCTTGACTGGCCCAATGAGATCTGATTGATCCGAGCCATCTATTTAAATCTAGAGAGATCCAATCCATACACTCGATCTACACGCCTCAACCTTCCATCCAGATCAAGTTGATCGCGATCGCCTTTCAGATTGATCGGATCCATTCATTCAAAGTCGGAGAATTCTCAACTGCTGGATGCATATCTCTTAATTGGATTAATGATTCATTAAACCCTAGCTCTATTGGACTGAAATTGAAAGGGCTTGGATCGACGGTGGACAAAATCCACTTAATGCCTTCTTCGAGCAAGGAGAAAAATCAGGCTTCACTATCTCTTCTCGCAACAATCACCGACATACCAAGATCTTCACCGCCACCAGACTCACCTCCTCCCTCGTCGATCACCGGAGAGGAAAGCAGATTCCTCCTTCTCCTGTGGACTGCCACTCCTGTTCTTCCATCATCTCCAATGCCGTAGTACAATAGCTCCAACTGAGCTCACGACACCATCTCCGCCCCATCTTCCAAATGACACCGACATAACACCGCCGGCCATCCGCTCCACCTCCGATTGGAGGTGGCATCCACCACCGAATAGTTCCATGCTCGTCGCGCCTTCAGCCTCCGCTAGTTCCAATTCCAAGATTGTTTTGCAAAGATTTCAAAGATCCTACCTTGATGTGTTAATTGCTTTCTTTCATGTTTACTTAATGTTTGTAATCAAAATTCATTCCATATTTAGAATTGCACGTGTTTAGTTTACTTTGTTTCATGCCTTGATTGTGTTCGATAAAATGCTTCTTAGAGTAATTAGGATGTAGTTTGTTAGGCTAGATTTAATTTCATGCTTTGCTTTAATTGCTCTCTTTACATCATGTTCATGCATTAAATTTCGTTGATGAATTATTTATTTCATTTAGTTGTTAGTTAAATCTGTTCTTCCCTTGAGCCTTAGCAGCCGCCTCCACCTTCCTTCCATCCATTGTCCTCCACGGATTTGAGGAGGAACCACTTCATCGAGAGATTTTGGCGATGCCCTCCATCTCCGCAGCTCATCCACCTTCTCTTTCGGAGTCGAGGAGGAGTTCCACCCCGACGACACTTCTTCGAGCTCAACCAGATCCGCGAGAGTTTGGAGTATCCATCAAACTACTAAATTCAGGAGTTTGCACCATCCCACATCCACTGCCGTTTGCGGAGTCTCGATCGAGCTTCGTTGGACTTAGCCGGAGTAACTTGGTCATTCATTGGGCCTATCTTGGGTCGATCAGATTATTTCTTCTTCCAATTTTTATTGCTTTAAGTCTTGCATTGTTTGATTCAGTTGTTGCATGTTACTTTAGAGTTTTAATTACCTTGCAATCGTAGGTTAGAAATCAAATTCCAAACCCCCATCTTCAATAGAAAACCCAAAGTAATAATTAGAAATCCTAAGTTTACTATTCTATCAATTACACTCGTTGAAAAATGATACGGGCCATCCACTATGCTATATTAGTGTAGTTAGGGGGTTCGGTAATTAATTTGAAACGATACCACGACACACAAATACTTGTTCATCAGCATGTAAGTATCGACATATGGTGGGAGTGGATAGCACTGAGACTGCTCAGGAACATAGTGTGGTGTGTGCCCATACCTGAAATCTGAATCAAAATTATGAAAAGATGTACCAGAAATTGAATTATACTTGTTCTGCTAATAAGACTGATGTAATCGAGAACAAAGTTGATGATATTGAGGGTATTGATACTATTGATGTTCAAACTGATTATACTCTGTTGTCCAAAGGCTCAATAATAAAGATCATTGAAATATCCAAATCAATTGATAATATGGATCCATGTTTAAAGAAATTTCGTTCTTTCTCAAAATACTAACAAACAATATCAAAAGACACGAAAGTATACATGATAAAATACATGGATATATAATAGAATAAAAGAATGAAGCCCTAAACAATTTTTTTTGAATTTTGATTTTTTTTTAGAAAAATAGACAACAATCCTAAGTCTACTAAGCATCATTACACTCCTGGGCAACGACACCAAAATTTGATAACAGATATTTATCGTGGTACCATTACAAATTAATTACCAAACCTTCTCTAAACTAATATAGCATAGTGAATGGCCCAGATCGTTTCCCAACGAGTGTAATTGATAGAATAGTAAACTTAGGATTTCTAATTATTGCTTTGGGTTTTCTATTGAAGATGGGGGTTTGGGATTTGAGCTCTAACCTACGGTTGCAAGGTAATTAAAACTCTAAACTAACATGCAACAACTAAATCAAACAATGCAGGAATTAAATCAATACAAATTAGAAGAGGAAATAAATGATCTAATCAACCCAAGATAGGCCCGATGAATGAATAAGTTCCTTCGGCTAAGTCCAATGAAGCTCGATCGAGACTCTGCAAATGTTAGTGGATGTGGGATGGTGCAAACTTCCAAATCTGAAAATCTGATGGCGTCTCCTTACTCTCGCAAATCCGATTAAGTTAGGAGACTGTCGTCGAGGCGGAACTCCTCCGTGAATCCACAAAAAAAGGGGACTACTGGTTGGAAGGTGAAGAACTTGTCGGAGATTTTCGGATGGAACGGTTCTTCGTCGGATCCGATGAAGTAGATGGTTGTGGAAGGCTGTGACAGTGTGTGCGTGGGCTTTCGATGGGAAGATGACCGACGATGACTAACTCCGACTGAACAACAGCTGAGATCCCAGCTCCCGTTCCTCCGCTCGTGCGAGAAGAAGAAGGACCGCCGGCGTTGCGCGATGGAAGGGAGATGAAGTCCTCGCCGACTGTGGATGAAGGAGAAGAGGGAATGCCACTGCCGACCTTGGTGGAGGAAAGGAGCGACCGATGATGCTTCGTGCGGATGAAGCGGAGGAGAGGAATCCGGCATTGTGCGATGGAGGGGAGATGAAGTCCCCGCCGTGGATGAAGGAGAAGAGGGAATGCCAGGCCGCCTTGGTGGAGGAAAGGAGCGACCGGCGGTGCTTCGTGCGGATGAAGCGGAGGAGAGGAATCCGACGTCACGTAATGGAGAAAACCTTCTGTGTCGCAATTTGCCCAAATGAGGAATTATGGCCTTTTCCTTAGCCGTCCAATCGAAACCCATCAAATCCCAGCAGTCCATTAAACCTAGGGCTAAATGAATCTGATCATCCAACGGCTGAGAATTCTCCGACTTTGAATGGATGGATCTGATCAATCTGAATGGATAATCATGATCAAATGGTCCAAATGAATGGTCAAGATGTCCAGATCTAAATGTATGGACTGGATCTCTCTAGATTTAGATGGATGGCTCAGATCAATCAGATCTCATCGGACAGTTAGGATTAAACAGATCTGAACCCCTTTAATTAAACTGCTTCTGATCTTGATGAAGGGTCCAGATTAATCCAGTTTGAAATGATCCTTCTATCTCTAAATGAAGCCATATTTGATCCAACTTGAGTCTAGTCTAGTGGCCCATCTCGATTTCCTACAATTAAGATGTAAAATTTGCATATAAGTCTAAAATTTAGGAGAAATTACAAAAAAAGTCCAAAAATAGATCCAACTCATAAAACATGTAAATAATCGATAATTAATCACTCGAGAGGATAAAAACAGTAATATTAAGGTCCAAAATAACACGATAAAATGGTAGTTATCACATGTCCTAATCTAAAACTTGGCTCCTCCATCTTCCATCTTCCCTCTAGCATTTTGCTCTCTCAGTGGTCAGTCCGTAGAAGAGTTTCTTGCTATGATACCATTTGTTGAAGATCGGACGTCACGCTAGAGGGGGGGGGGTGAATAGAAGTTTCACTTCATCGCTTGGATGAGCTCCCATAATTCTTTGCAACTCAAAGTCTAGCTGCTAACAATTCTAAGTGTTATGCTTATATTCCTGATGAAAAGCACAAAAAGTAGGGGCTGGTAATCTTCTAGGCCCTTTATCAACTCCAAAGGGTCTTCTCAATAACCTTTGCTATATATATATATATTCATAGCCTTCTCCTTAGAAAATCACATTTGAGGAGCATATAAAGATCTGTTCTATGAAGGTTGAGCAAGTCTTACCCATTCAATCCTCCTTTCAGGTATTTCTACTATTCTGAAATCGTGAGAGGTTTGCCAAGACTTCTCAGCATCTTCCAAATTAATATACTTTTCAGCCTAGGATAGTAGATCATCAAAACTTGTAGGAGGCTTTTTAGACAAGGATTTAAAGAAGTCCCCTTCTCTAAGGCCTTGAGTAAAAGCTCCCACTGTCATACAAGATTTCATAGCAGGAATTTTCTGAGCAGCGTGTGTTGGGATCCTTCTATGCGTGCGAACCGATTCGTAAAATCGCAGTGGAAACAAAATTTTTGGATCCCACCAAAGATCCAAGCGAAAACATATAAATTATTTTTAACCATCTAGATCCTATCTAGAAGAAGTATTATACCTTTGAAGCGAGTCCTTCGCAATCCCGCTAGTCCAAAGCTGTCGGATCTAAATACGGTAAGGATAATCGTATCTCTAAGGTATCCACACTTACACTCAGCCCTTTTGGAAATATGGTTGTGCTAGCAACCTCTGTAGAACAACTAGCCAAAATTAGGAGGATGAAGAAGTGAAGAAGAAGAAAGAACACCAACACTTAGATCACACTTTGGCTCTTCTTCCACCCATATATATTATCATGCTTGAATTCCAAAATCAATGCATCATTGAAATTCCACTAGCCTCTTCCCATTTCACACGTTGAAATCCAATGCCTCTTCCCATTTTACACGTTGAAATGCATCAAATGCATTATTGAAAATCCACTAGCCTCTTCCCATTCTTCACATTGAAATCCAATGCTTTTTTAATTCATCATGCATGCATTAAAACTTTTGCATGTGACTTGGGTTTAACTCAAGTCTAACTTGAGTTTTGCATGTGATTTGGGTTTAACTCAAGTCTAACTTGAGTTTTGCATGTGATTTGAGTTTAACTCAAGTCTAACTTGAGTTTTGCATGTGTCTTGGGTTTAACTCAAGTCTAACTTGAGTTTTGCATGTGACTTGGGTTTAACTCAAGTCTAACTTGAGTTTTGCATGCGAATTGAGTTTAATTCAAGTCTCACTTGATTCTAACTCAAATCTAGTTTTCATCCATCCAATTTAGTTTGAGTCTAACTCAAATGTAACCCGCTTGAGTCTAACTCAACCAACTTGATTTGACTCGAGCCTTGACCATCCATTATTCTCATTGTTCTTTTAGTCAAACTAAAAGAATCCATTTCCAAAATAGAATGTCATTTGTGTGTGACCCTATATGTTCTTGTAATGTTGACAATGTATCTAAAAACCCTTTTAGACACATAAGCAATGAGCGACATCTAGCAATACATCATTGCTATCCAAGTTACAAGAAAGTCGAGATCCGACAACCTTTCCGTGACTATTATTATATATGACGGTGTCCTTCTATCTTTGATATCTTAGATCGATCAATGAGACATAGACCGTGTCATCCCCTTATCGATCTTTGTATTTTTTGATCCCCAAGTAGACTCACTCAAACAAATGAGCTCAATATCTCATATTGGCTCATTTGAACATGACTATGCATTTCGTGGTCCTACTCTATCAAGAGGTCAAAGATATCACTCTTATCATATAGGAGGGATAGATTTCATCTACATCACTCACATTCCTCCGCATAATTCATTACATACCTAGTGTTCGCCGTTATAGTGCACCCTGTTACGGTGTGACATTAGACGATACCAAAGTACATAACTCCTTATGTAGGGAACCGTAGTGACTTTAGGTCTAAGGACTATTCATACCAATAGTCACATGAGAAAGTATATGACACTCATATAACGATCCATGACACTTTCTCATGGTGGGTCAATTCAGTATATATATTCTCCAATATATATACCCATGTGTCAATGTGATATCTCATATCCATGACTTGAGATCAAGTCATCCATTGACCTACATGCTAGTCTCAATGTATTAATATTGCCCTTGTCTATTAATACTTGACTAGGAATATTAAGAATAGTGTTCTCTATAGCTTCTCATAATTAATTCTACTAATTGATATACTGTAGATTAGAACCTACTATTCAAAGATATTATTATATTTATTTAGCTGACACATGCATAAAGCAAATATAATAACCAATGTTTGCCTATATTAATATAAGATATGATACAAAAATTTCCCTCACCAATTATCTCATAATTGACACTAAGGGCTCATACTAACAACCTGTTGGGTTTCCGGGGTACCGACGTCGGCGTGTGTTCGAACATGTTTCGTAAACATGCACAGCGGAAGCAAATAAAAATGGTAATAAACTATTTTATTACATTATACACACCACACGCATGCAGGATACAACAGTGTAGACATAATCGTACATTTAAATTTTGCAATAAAGGAAATTTATACTAGGTATACCTGACGAATTGTGTGTAGCGGAAATGACATCAACCCTAGCGATCCTCGCAAGTTTCACCTCTATCCGAGTCCACTTCGAGTATTGTCAGGATAGCTTCACTAAGCTACAAGCCCCGTCTTCACAAGAGATACTAGTCTTGTGTCGAAGACGTTGTGATCCGAGAAATGATCACAAAATAAATTCCACGAACTTGTTTCCTCGGAAGTGCCTGTTGGTGCAATCGACCTAGGTCATGATTGACCAGACTCAAGTTGGACTCGAGTAGTGTTTTGATATTTGAAAATGTTTTGGGGAGATTATTGGTGCAACCGACCCGGGTCATGATTGATCGGACTCGAGCTTGACTCGAGTGGTATTTTGATGTTTGACGATAGTTTGACTATATGGTTGACATGGGGTTGACCATATGATGGAGAAGTCCAAGTCTTGTATACTTGGCATGGAAAGTCCAAGCATGGGTCTTGGCAAGGGAAAGTCCAACATGGGTTGACAAGGAAAGTCCAAGCATGGGTCTTGGCAAGGAAAATTCCAAGCTTGAGTCTTGGCAAATGGAAAGTTCAACATTGGTTGGCAAGGGAAGTCCAAGGGGTGATATTAGCGGCGTAAAGTCCAAGGGTGGAGTCTTGGCAGCATAAGTCCAATGCTTGGCACCGTAAAGTCCAAGCGGTAGTCTTGGCAGCGTAAGCCCAATGTGCCTTGGCGGTATAGACCAACTTAGCATGACAATGGCCGATGGAAGCAACTGAATGCTAACGTATGGATGAACAACTCATGGATGACATGGAGGGATTTGATAGGCGTGAGGTTGACGGAGGTGGCTAGAAGGCTTAAGTCTAGGCTAAGGGTGGTCTAGCGAGTATGAGGTCATCATACTTGGGGTTAAAATCTCATGGATTAGGTTATGGAGTCGATCGGTTTCGATCGCAGAAAATGTCTCGATAGCTTGATCGATCGGGCGCCGATCGATGGTCGATCACCGATCGCTATGGTCCGCTGGCCATTGATGGTCGGCGTCATGAACACGTATGTTCCGAGAGTCGATCGTTAGGTTTGACAATGATCGATGAGCATGATCAATCGACTGATGGTCTATCTATTGGGTTTCCCCGGCACTGACGTGGGTATGCGTTCGAACATGTTTCGTAAACATGCACACAGCGGAAGCAAAAATAAGCAAAAATAGTTCACTCTAATGAACTAGTTACCATAACTAGCATCCACGACTAACTCTGGACATCCCAATGTCTCCAGCCAGTGAGGAATAGCTGCTTGGATAAACCAAGAAGTATAACTCGTGCTAGTCTTAAAAAAATTGATGGTGTCCGAATACATTAATTCATCGACTAGGGATAATTCCAATACATCACAATTACACATGTAGAGATACTCACTAGTTGTGATCCAATCACAAATTCTCTTATGTGTGAATCATATTGCGGACATTCAGTAAATGAGTTTAAGATCCAATCAAATACATGAAAACATATATACTCAAATAGTGAATATTCATTTATCAAATAAATGGTACAACCATAAGGCGATTGCCTTAGGACATCTCTCATATATCACTAACAAGCTCCCACTTAGCCTAATGCCAATCGCCACGGTATCCAATACCATAAGCTCTAACATGACTCTCAAACTTACTTTAAGGTAAGACGTTAGTTAAAGGATCCACTAAGTTCCTTTCAGTGAGAATCTTCTCAATTTGTATTTCCTTCCTACTTATGATCTCTCTGATCAAATAATAGCAGTGAAGCACATGTTTGGATCGTTGATGAGACCACATCAAGTTCCAAGATGAACTTCTTGATCCAAACCGCTTCCTTTGTTGCTTTCGAAGCTGCAATGTATTATGCCTTAGTGGTAGAATCCACTATAGTGCCTTTCTTGGAACTTTTCAAACTTATTGCGCCTCCATTCAAGGTGAATATGTACCCAAATTGAGACCTGGAATTATCCTTGTCTGTCTGGAAGCTGACATCCATATACCCGCGTATTACCATATCACCCTCTCCATATATTGGAACACATCTTTAGTTCTTCTTAAGTACTTAAGGATTGTCTTAACAGCCACCCAATGATCCATTCCTGGATCAGATTGATATCTTCTCGTGACACTCAGAGCATATGATACATCGGGCCTGTACATAACATAGCATACATGATAGATCCTATTGCAGATGCATAGGGGATCTTAATCATTCAAATCCTCTCGTCTTCTCTGTGCGGACACATAGACTTCAAAAGGTGTATCCCATGCCTGATGGGAAGGAAACCTTTATTGGATTCCGACATGCTAAACCTCTTTAGCCCTCGGTCTATATGTAGATTGCAAAAGACCAAGCAACCATTTTGATCTATCTCTATAGATCTTAATCCCGAGAATCTAGGTCGCTTCTCCTAGGTCTTTCATGGAGAATATTTTGGATAACCAAATTTTAACTGACTGTAAGACAAATTTATCATTTCCTATAAGTAATATGTCATCGATATATAACACTAGGAACATGACTGCACTCCCACTAACCTTCTTGTACATACAAGGTTCTTCTGGAATTTATGAGAAATCAAACCTTTTGATTGTCTCATCAAAACGGATATTCCACCTCCTGGATGCTTGATTCAGTCCATAAATGGACCGTTGAAGCTTGCATACCTTGGTTTTATCTAGATGTGAAACCCGGATTTGTATCATATACACGTTCTTGAGTAGATTTTCATTAAGGAAATCCGTTTTCATATCCATTTATCATATCTCATAGTCATAATGAGCCGCTATGGCCAGAAGCATCCGAATAGATTTAAGCATAGCTACTGGTGAATAGGTCTCGTCATAATCAATACCTTGCTTTTGACGATAGCCTTTCGCCACTAATCTAGCCTTAAAGGTAATCACATAACCATCCATGTCGGTCTTCTTATTGAAAACCCACTTGCACCCTATAGGATTAATGCCTTCAGGTGGGTCCACCAAGTTCCAAACTTGATTTTCATACATGAAATCAATTTCCGACTTCATGACTTCAAGCCATTTGTCCCTTTCTGAACTTTTCAGACCTTCTTCGTAACTAGTAGGCTCCTCATCTTCAATGAGTAACACGTCATTCGATTCACTTACGAGAAATCTATATCTCACAGGAATGTTGCGTGTCCTACCAGATCTATGAAGATTTGGTGTCACAATACGTTCAATCAAGTTGCTTGACCAGGTATTTCCTCATTGTCTATTGGAGTCTCTTGAACCTCTTCAAGTTCAACGATGCTCCCATTATTTTCTTGCAAGAGAAACTCTTTCTCTAGAAACACAGCATGCCTTGAAACAAACACCTTTTGTTCCACAGGATAATAGAATTGGTAACCCCTCATTTGCTTAGGGAATCCAATAAATAGATATTTATCAAACTTAGCATCCAATTTGTTTGATACAGTCCGCTTCACATAAGCGGGACAACCCCATATCTTCAAGTAAGATAAATGATGTTTCTTACGATTCCATATCTCATATGGAGTAGTAGAGACGACCTTAGTCAGGACTCTGTTTAACTCGTAAACAGCAGTCTGACGTGCATAGCCCCACAAGGACTTGGGAAGAGTTGCATGATTCATCATTGACCTGACCATGTCCAACAAGGTCCGGTTACGCCTCTCAGATACACCATTATGCTGTGGTGTATATGGCGGAGTCCATTGAGACAATATACCATTGTCCCTTAGATAATCTAGAAACTCTTGACTCAAGTATTCATCACCTCGATCCGATTGAAGTATTTTAATACTCTTGCCAAGTTGTTTCTCTACTTCATTTCTGAATTCTTTGAACCTTTCAAAGGCTTCAGACTTGTATTTCATCAAAAACACATACACAAATCGTGAGTGATCATCAGTGAAGGTAATGAAGTAGCTATAGCCTCCTAGAGTTTGAGTTGACATAGGTCTGCATACATCAGTATGTATTAGACCAAGTAACTCTCCCACAGGTTCACCTTTTTCAGTAAAAGGTAACTTAGTCATCTTGCCTTTTAAGCATGATTCACATGTATCGTATGAATCTAATTCAAACGATTCCAGAATTCCACATCGGTGTAATTCAGACATGTGTTTCTTGCTCACATGGCCAAGACGACAATGCCACATGTAGGAGTCTAATTGATTATCTTTTCGAGCACACTTGCTGCTCACTTCGATATTGAAAATGTCACTAGATATGTCCAATGTATAAATACCATTGCTTAAAGTTCCAGTCCCATAAAGAACGCCATTCAAAGTTATGTAACAACAATTGTTACTAAAAGTTAAATGATACCCATTTCTATTTAAACAAGAAATAGAAATGATGTTTTTTTATCAATGTCGAAACATAAAAGCAATTGTCCAATTCTAAGACAAGTCCTATAGGGAGTTTCAACAAATATGTTCCGAAGGCGAGTGCAGCAACCTTTGCTTTATTCCCAACACGTAAATTTGACTCTCCCTTGATGAGTCTTCTTCTATTCCTTAGCCCATGTATGTTATTACATATATGTGAACCACACCCGGTATCCAATACCCAAGTGTCTAAGGAAATAGAATGACAATCAATAACAAAGATACCTGTAGAGGATGGGGCATCGTATGCCTTCTTCTTCTTCACGGACTCAAGATAAATCTTGCAGTTTCTTCGCCAATGGCCTTCCTTGCCGCAACGATGGCTAGTGCCCTTTTGAGATGGTTCTTCCTTCCTTGCCTTCTTCTTCCCCTTATGTTGTTCCTTTGATATCCTCTTAGAACCTTTCTTTGAGGAATCAACTAATAGCACCGTCCCCTGCTCATGCTTCACAAAAGGCTCCACAGTCTTCAGCATGTTGAGCAGTACCACAGATGAACCTTCTTGCATCTCAAAGGTGAAGAAGAGCTTGGAGATTTCGAACCTTTCAGATCTCACTTGCTCATCAAACAACTCATAGAGATGAAAGACTACGGTATGAGCATCCATATGCTCATGCTGCTTCTGCAGCTCGGGTACCATTGCTCATCAAACAACTCATAGTGGAGTTCACTCAAGCTACTCATGGTTTATGGACTACCATATGCTTGCTGTTCTTCTACCTTCACCACTATATACATATAAAAATGTAAAATCACTGAAGGCTTATTAAGAATGTAAGGTAAACATGAATAAAAGCAAATAATAGTATGTGTGTAAGGAAAAAAGGTTAGAAATAGCTAAAGAAATGCAAGAAGATATAGAAATACTGGAATGCTACATAGATGAGTACAAGAAAGCATTGCCCTAAATTTTTTTTTCTTCTAACCCAATAAACATGTAAACAACCCTTATCACATTCTTCAATACAAATCTACTCATGATATACAATAAATCTCTCATTGATTGCAACAAGGGATGTCGTTAACAAAATTACTATTACACATAAATAAAAATGAATGACACCACATGTCAAAATTTTCACAATACTTTTTTTTTTAATTTCATGGGCACCCAATTTATTTATTTATTTTTTCAACTTTTTTTTCAGCTTTTTCTTTTTCTTTTCTTTTCTTTGACATGTAGTGCACTTCCCTATGCTCCAACATCAAACTCAACTAAAAAGATAAAGAGCATGACTAGCTCATGGTGATCAAGCACGACTTGCCTATGCCTACACTAAATTCCCTTGAGCTACTCCTCTCCCCCACACTTAAATTTTTGTCTGTCTTGAGCAAAAACTCATCATGAAACATCCAATATTCCACATCCAACAAAATGGAAATAGAAAGAAATGACATGATGAAAGTATAGAAAGAAAGTAGAATGACTAATGAAAATGACATGACGTATGATAAGAAAATTATTTGAGTAGCATTTGACAACAAAAGTAGTAAAGGGAAACAAGTGAGATAGCCTTCATAGTAATTATGCAAACCTATGGTTGTGTGGGCTCGAAAGAATCAAAGCAAGTTCTAGAGTTACAATAACCACAAGTGCATCTCAAAGGTGAAGAAGAGCTTGGAGATTTCGAACCTTTCAGATCTCACTTGCTCATCAAACAACTCATAGAGATGAAAGACTACGGTATGAGCATCCATATGCTCATGCTGCTTCTGCAGCTCGGGTACCATTGCTCATCAAACAACTCATAGTGGAGTTCACTCAAGCTACTCATGGTTTATGGACTACCATATGCTTGCTGTTCTTCTACCTTCACCACTATATACATATAAAAATGTAAAATCACTGAAGGCTTATTAAGAATGTAAGGTAAACATGAATAAAAGCAAATAATAGTATGTGTGTAAGGAAAAAAGGTTAGAAATAGCTAAAGAAATGCAAGAAGATATAGAAATACTGGAATGCTACATAGATGAGTACAAGAAAGCATTGCCCTAAATTTTTTTTTCTTCTAACCCAATAAACATGTAAACAACCCTTATCACATTCTTCAATACAAATCTACTCATGATATACAATAAATCTCTCATTGATTGCAACAAGGGATGTCGTTAACAAAATTACTATTACACATAAATAAAAATGAATGACACCACATGTCAAAATTTTCACAATACTTTTTTTTTTAATTTCATGGGCACCCAATTTATTTATTTATTTTTTCAACTTTTTTTTCAGCTTTTTTTTTTCTTTTTCTTTTTCTTTTTCTTTGACATGTAGTGCACTTCCCTATGCTCCAACATCAAACTCAACTAAAAAGATAAAGAGCATGACTAGCTCATGGTGATCAAGCACGACTTGCCTATGCCTACACTAAATTCCCTTGAGCTACTCCTCTCCCCCACACTTAAATTTTTGTCTGTCTTGAGCAAAAACTCATCATGAAACATCCAATATTCCACATCCAACAAAATGGAAATAGAAAGAAATGACATGATGAAAGTATAGAAAGAAAGTAGAATGACTAATGAAAATGACATGACGTATGATAAGAAAATTATTTGAGTAGCATTTGACAACAAAAGTAGTAAAGGGAAACAAGTGAGATAGCCTTCATAGTAATTATGCAAACCTATGGTTGTGTGGGCTCGAAAGAATCAAAGCAAGTTCTAGAGTTACAATAACCACAAGTGCACCACACACAAGCAAAAAATAGGCTCAATCCTCACTAGGTAAACAAAAAGAATCAACTCACTATCAACACAGAATCCATCACAAAGTAGTAACTACATGCAATCAAATAATCCATTCAGTCAATATATCCCAAAACTCGATAATCAAATTTAACTAGCATTCACGACTTCTAAGAAGATATAAAGGAATGCATAGGAAATTTATTTCAAAACACGATAAAACAAAACTCAACAAACTAACATAACAACTAAAACCAAAAAACAAAATAAACGCAAGTAAAAGAACGATATACAAAGAAAAAGAAAAGAAGATAAGATGGAGCAAACTCTGTGGTCCTCGGTGGTTGAAGAAGATTTAGCAGGAGGAGCCACGCAGGTCGTGGGGTGCTCCGAGAGAAATCCCGTCCTGGTAGTTGAAGAAGATTCAGAGTAAGCATCCACGTTGAGAGTGGAATGGACAGAATGAGGGTGAGCACCTTAATTGTGTTATCAGGATAGTACTGTGTTGCTCCCTCCAATATGATCGCCTTCTTATATGTTTTCTCTGGAGGTTTGAGGTGATTCAGAAAAAGTGTCTAGCCTTGGGGATGGATTATTGCATGGAATGTCAGGGCTTTCATCAACCGATTTGTTGGAGACTCTGGCTGAGATGAAAGTGTCCAGTTTAGGGGCCTCCAGCTATCCACCACTTTCATGGGAATCAACTCATCAGAATTGCTTGTCGCCACTGTCTCACTTGTCTTCTGGTCTGGTTGGCAAGTCTGGGCATTGGTATCTAGAAACTGCTCCATTTCTTCAGTATGATTCAGGGCACAAATAATATCACAGAGTAAATCCAAGAAGCTAGTATCTTCCTACAAGGCATCGACCATAGAAGCAACTTCACTGATATCTGGAGCATCAAATAGTACATCATCACCATGCCCAATAGTAGAGGAGTCCTGTAGAGCTGCAGAGGTAGAAACATACATATCACTAGCTCTGCAATCCATCTCCTTAAACACATCCCTACCATCAGAAATGATCTCTGGGAAAAACTGGGAGGAATCTTGTACTTGTGTCTGGCTAATGGATGATGCAATTTGATTGCTGGATTTGCATATTTTGTATCCTTTCTTGTTGTCGCTGATGATTATCACTGATTTGTTGTTGATGTTGTTGTAGAACTGATGCTAACTGTAAAAGCTTTTCTAGTGTCTCTGTAGTTGACTCAGCTTGTTGGAATGGTTGTAGTCCATCACACATTGTGTCATCTTGAAATCCCAATGGACTCTGATAAGCTAAAAAATTATGAGCCTCTTCCTGATGTGCTTCTCCATAATTGTAACTTGATTGATCCCTCCAACTGGGCATGTGATAATTACCATTTTGTCGTGTTATTTTGGTCCTTAATATCACTGTTTTAATCCTCTCATGTGTTTAATTGTTGATTATTTGTATGTTTTATGAGTTGGATATATTTTTGGACCTTAGTGTAAATTCTCCTAAACTTATATATAATTTTATCTTTGTTTGTAGGAAATCGAGATGAGCCACTTGACTAGACTCAAGTTGGATCAAATATGGCTTCATCTAAGGGTTATAATTGACATTTTAAGTTGGAAGAATCTGAGCCCTTCATCAAGATCAAAAGCAATGTAATCAAGGGTTCATATTTGTTTAATCTTGACCGTCCAATGAGATCTGATTGATCTGAGCCATCTATTTAAATCTAGAGAGATCCAATCCATACACTCAGATCTACACGTCTCAACCTTCCATCCAGATCAAGTTGATCGCGATCGGCCTTTCAGATTGATCGATCCATTCATTCAAAGTCGGAGAATTCTCAATTGTTGGATGCATATCTCTTAATTGGATTAATCGATTCATTAAACCCTAGCTCTATTGGACTACCAAAATTGAAAGGGGCTTGGATCGAGCGGTGGACAAAATCCACTTAATGCCTTCTTGAGCAAGGAGAAAAATCGGTCGGCTTCACTATCTCTTCTCGCAACAATCACGACAGTAGCATCTTCACCGCCACCGCACTCACCTCCTCCTCGTCGATCACCGGAGAGGAAGCGATTCCCTCCTTCTCCGGTGGCCGGGTGCCACTCCGGTTCTTCCATCATCAGCACAATAGGCTCCAATCTGAGCTCTGCCGACACCATCTCCGCCCCATCTTCCAGCGACACCGACACATAACACCGTCGGCCATCCGTTCCACCTCCGATTGGAGGTGGCATCCACCACCGATAGTTCCATGCTCTGTCGCCGCCTTCAGCAGCTCCGGCTAGTTCCAATTCCAGCATTGTTTTGCAGCATTTCCAGCATCCTACCTTGATGTGTTAATTGTTTTCTTTCATGTTTACTTAATGTTTGTAATCAAAATTCATTCCATATTTAGAATTGCACGTGTTTAGTTTACTTTGTTTCATGCCTTGATTGTGTTCGATAAAATGCTTCTTAGAGTAATTAGGATGTAGTTTGTTAGGCTAGATTTAATTTCATGCTTTGCTTTAATTGCTCTCTTTACATCATGTTCATGCATTAAATTTCGTTGATGAATTATTTATTTCATTTAGTTGTTAGTTAAATCTGTTCTTCCCTTGAGCCTTAGCAGCCGCCTCCACCTTCCTTCCATCCATTGTCCTCCACGGATTTGAGGAGGAACCACTTCATCGAGAGATTTTGGCGATGCCCTCCATCTCCGCAGCTCATCCACCTTCTCTTTCGGAGTCGAGGAGGAGTTCCACCCCGACGACACTTCTTCGAGCTCAACCAGATCCGCGAGAGTTTGGAGTATCCATCAAACTACTAAATTCAGGAGTTTGCACCATCCCACATCCACTGCCGTTTGCGGAGTCTCGATCGAGCTTCGTTGGACTTAGCCGGAGTAACTTGGTCATTCATTGGGCCTATCTTGGGTCGATCAGATTATTTCTTCTTCCAATTTTTATTGCTTTAAGTCTTGCATTGTTTGATTCAGTTGTTGCATGTTACTTTAGAGTTTTAATTACCTTGCAATCGTAGGTTAGAAATCAAATTCCAAACCCCCATCTTCAATAGAAAACCCAAAGCAATAATTAGAAATCCTAAGTTTACTATTCTATCAATTACACTCGTTGAAAAACGATACGGGCCATCCACTATGCTATATTAGTGTAGTTAGGGGGTTCGGTAATTAATTTGAAACGATACCACGACACACAAATACTTGTTCATCAGCATGTAAGTATCGACATATGGTGGGAGTGGATAGCACTGAGACTGCTCAGGAACATAGTGTGGTGTGTGCCCGTACCTGAAATCTGAATCAAAATTATGAAAAGATGTACCAGAAATTGAATTATACTTGTTCTGCTAATAAGATGATGGCGAGAACAGGTTGATGATATTGAAATCGGTATTGATACTATTGATGTTCAAACTGATTATACTCTGTCCAAAGGCTCGAATAATAAAGATCATTGAAATATCCAAAGCCGATAATATGGATCCATGTTTAAAGAAATTTCTGTTCTTTCCTCAAAATACTAACAAACAATATCAAAAGACACAGGAAGTATACATGATAAAATACATGGATATATAATAGAATAAAAGAATGAAGCCCTAAACAATTTTTTTTTGAATTTTGATTTTTTTTTTTAGAAAAATAGACAAACAATCATAAGTCTACTAAGCATCATTACACTCTCGGCAACATACACCAAACTTTGATAACAGATATTTATCGTGGTACCATTACAAATTAATTACCAAACCTTCTCTAAACTAATATAGCATAGTGAATGGCCCAGATCGTTTCCCAACGAGTGTAATTGATAGAATAGTAAACTTAGGATTTCTAATTGCTTTGGGTTTTCTATTGAAGATGGGGGTTTGGGATTTGAGCTCTAACCTACGGTTGCAAGGTAATTAAAACTCTAAACTAACATGCAACAACTAAATCAAACAATGCAGGAATTAAATCAATACAAATTAGAAGAGGAAATAAATGATCTAATCAACCCAAGATAGGCCCGATGAATGAATAAGTTCCTTCGGCTAAGTCCAATGAAGCTCGATCGAGACTCTGCAAATGTTAGTGGATGTGGGATGGTGCAAACTTCCAAATCGATGATGCGTCTCCTTACTCTCGCAAATCCGATTAAGTTAGGAGACTGTCGTCGAGGCGGAACTCCTCCGTGAATCCACAAAAAAAGGGGACTACTGGCTGGAAGGTGAAGAACTTGTCGGAGATTTTCGGATGGAACGGTTCTTCGTCGGATCCGATGAAGTAGATGGCTGTGGAAGGCTGTGACAGTGTGTGCGTGGGCTTTCGATGGGAAGATGACCGACGATGACTAACTCCGACTGAACAACAGCTGAGATCCCAGCTCCCGTTCCTCCGCTCGTGCGAGAAGAAGAAGGACCGCCGGCGTTGCGCGATGGAAGGGAGATGAAGTCCTCGCCGACTGTGGATGAAGGAGAAGAGGGAATGCCACTGCCGACCTTGGTGGAGGAAAGGAGCGACCGATGATGCTTCGTGCGGATGAAGCGGAGGAGAGGAATCCGGCATTGTGCGATGGAGGGGAGATGAAGTCCCCGCCGTGGATGAAGGAGAAGAGGGAATGCCACCGCTGGCCTTGGTGGAGGAAAGGAGCGACCGGCGGTGCTTCGTGCGGATGAAGCGGAGGAGAGGAATCCGACGTCACGTAATGGAGAAAACCTTCTGTGTCGCAATTTGCCCAAATGAGGAATTATGGCCTTTTCCTTAGCCGTCCAATCGAAACCCATCAAATCCCAGCAGTCCATTAAACCTAGGGCTAAATGAATCTGATCATCCAACGGCTGAGAATTCTCCGACTTTGAATGGATGGATCTGATCAATCTGAATGGATAATCATGATCAAATGGTCCAAATGAATGGTCAAGATGTCCAGATCTAAATGTATGGACTGGATCTCTCTAGATTTAGATGGATGGCTCAGATCAATCAGATCTCATCGGACAGTTAGGATTAAGCGGTCGAACCCCTTTAATTAAACTGCTTCTGATCTTGATGAAGGGTCCAGATTAATCCAGTTTGAAATGATCCTTCTATCTCTAAATGAAGCCATATTTGATCCAACTTGAGTCTAGTCTAGTGGCCCATCTCGATTTCCTACAATTAAGATGTAAAATTTGCATATAAGTCTAAAATTTAGGAGAAATTACAAAAAAAGTCCAAAAATAGATCCAACTCATAAAACATGTAAATAATCGATAATTAATCACTCGAGAGGATAAAAACAGTAATATTAAGGTCCAAAATAACACGATAAAATGGTAGTTATCACATGTCCTAATCTAAAACTTGGCTCCTCCATCTTCCATCTTCCCTCTAGCATTTTGCTCTCTCAGTGGTCAGTCCGTAGAAGAGTTTCTTGCTATGATACCATTTGTTGAAGATCGGACGTCACGCTAGAGGGGGGGGGGTGAATAGAAGTTTCACTTCATCGCTTGGATGAGCTCCCATAATTCTTTGCAACTCAAAGTCTAGCTGCTAACAATTCTAAGTGTTATGCTTATATTCCTGATGAAAAGCACAAAAAGTAGGGGCTGGTAATCTTCTAGGCCCTTTATCAACTCCAAAGGGTCTTCTCAATAACCTTTGCTATATATATATATATTCATAGCCTTCTCCTTAGAAAATCACATTTGAGGAGCATATAAAGATCTGTTCTATGAAGGTTGAGCAAGTCTTACCCATTCAATCCTCCTTTCAGGTATTTCTACTATTCTGAAATCGTGAGAGGTTTGCCAAGACTTCTCAGCATCTTCCAAATTAATATACTTTTCAGCCTAGGATAGTAGATCATCAAAACTTGTAGGAGGCTTTTTAGACAAGGATTTAAAGAAGTCCCCTTCTCTAAGGCCTTGAGTAAAAGCTCCCACTGTCATACAAGATTTCATAGCAGGAATTTTCTGAGCAGCGTGTGTTGGGATCCTTCTATGCGTGCGAACCGATTCGTAAAATCGCAGTGGAAACAAAATTTTTGGATCCCACCAAAGATCCAAGCGAAAACATATAAATTATTTTTAACCATCTAGATCCTATCTAGAAGAAGTATTATACCTTTGAAGCGAGTCCTTCGCAATCCCGCTAGTCCAAAGCTGTCGGATCTAAATACGGTAAGGATAATCGTATCTCTAAGGTATCCACACTTACACTCAGCCCTTTTGGAAATATGGTTGTGCTAGCAACCTCTGTAGAACAACTAGCCAAAATTAGGAGGATGAAGAAGTGAAGAAGAAGAAAGAACACCAACACTTAGATCACACTTTGGCTCTTCTTCCACCCATATATATTATCATGCTTGAATTCCAAAATCAATGCATCATTGAAATTCCACTAGCCTCTTCCCATTTCACACGTTGAAATCCAATGCCTCTTCCCATTTTACACGTTGAAATGCATCAAATGCATTATTGAAAATCCACTAGCCTCTTCCCATTCTTCACAGTGAAATCCAATGCTTTTTAATTCATCATGCATGCATTAAAACTTTGCATGTGACTTGGGTTTAACTCAAGTCTAACTTGAGTTTTGCATGTGATTTGGGTTTAACTCAAGTCTAACTTGAGTTTTGCATGTGATTTGAGTTTAACTCAAGTCTAACTTGAGTTTTGCATGTGGTTTAACTCAAGTCTAACTTGAGTTTTGCATGTGACTTAGGTTTAACTCAAGTCTAACTTGAGTTTTGCATGCGAATGAGTTTAATTCAAGTCTCACTTGATTCTAACTCAAATCTAGTTTTCATCCATCCAATTTAGTTTGAGTCTAACTCAAATGTAACCCGCTTGAGTCTAACTCAACCAACTTGATTTGACTCGAGCCTTGACCATCCATTATTCTCATTGTTCTTTTAGTCAAACTAAAAGAATCCATTTCAAAATAGAATGTCATTTGTGTGTGACCCTATATGTTCTTGTAATGTTGACAATGTATCTAAAAACCCTTTTAGACACATAAGCAATGAGCGACATCTAGCAATACATCATTGCTATCCAAGTTACAAGAAAGTCGAGATCCGACAACCTTTCCGTGACTATTATTATATATGACGGTGTCCTTCTATCTTTGATATCTTAGATCGATCAATGAGACATAGACCGTGTCATCCCCTTATCGATCTTTGTATTTTTTGATCCCCAAGTAGACTCACTCAAACAAATGAGCTCAATATCTCATATTGGCTCATTTGAACATGACTATGCATTTCGTGGTCCTACTCTATCAAGAGGTCAAAGATATCACTCTTATCATATAGGAGGGATAGATTTCATCTACATCACTCACATTCCTCCGCATAATTCATTACATACCTAGTGTTCGCCGTTATAGTGCACCCTGTTACGGTGTGACATTAGACGATACCAAAGTACATAACTCCTTATGTAGGGAACCGTAGTGACTTTAGGTCTAAGGACTATTCATACCAATAGTCACATGAGAAAGTATATGACACTCATATAACGATCCATGACACTTTCTCATGGTGGGTCAATTCAGTATATATATTCTCCAATATATATACCCATGTGTCAATGTGATATCTCATATCCATGACTTGTGAGATCAAGTCATCCATTGACCTACATGCTAGTCTCAATGTATTAATATTGCCCTTGTCTATTAATACTTGACTAGGAATATTAAGAATAGTGTTCTCTATAGCTTCTCATAATTAATTCTACTAATTGATATACTGTAGATTAGAACCTACTATTCAAAGATATTATTATATTTATTTAGCTGACACATGCATAAAGCAAATATAATAACCAATGTTTGCCTATATTAATATAAGATATGATACAAAAATTTCCCTCACCAATTATCTCATAATTGACACTAAGGGCTCATACTAACAACCTGTTGGGTTTCCGGGGTACCGACGTCGGCGTGTGTTCGAACATGTTTCGTAAACATGCACAGCGGAAGCAAATAAAAATGGTAATAAACTATTTTATTACATTATACACACCACACGCATGCAGGATACAACAGTGTAGACATAATCGTACATTTAAATTTTGCAATAAAGGAAATTTATACTAGGTATACCTGACGAATTGTGTGTAGCGGAAATGACATCAACCCTAGCGATCCTCGCAAGTTTCACCTCTATCCGAGTCCACTTCGAGTATTGTCAGGATAGCTTCACTAAGCTACAAGCCCCGTCTTCACAAGAGATACTAGTCTTGTGTCGAAGACGTTGTGATCCGAGAAATGATCACAAAATAAATTCCACGAACTTGTTTCCTCGGAAGTGCCTGTTGGTGCAATCGACCTAGGTCATGATTGACCAGACTCAAGTTGGACTCGAGTAGTGTTTTGATATTTGAAAATGTTTTGGGGAGATTATTGGTGCAACCGACCCGGGTCATGATTGATCGGACTCGAGCTTGACTCGAGTGGTATTTTGATGTTTGACGATAGTTTGACTATATGGTTGACATGGGGTTGACCATATGATGGAGAAGTCCAAGTCTTGTATACTTGGCATGGAAAGTCCAAGCATGGGTCTTGGCAAGGGAAAGTCCAACATGGGTTGACAAGGAAAGTCCAAGCATGGGTCTTGGCAAGGAAAATTCCAAGCTTGAGTCTTGGCAAATGGAAAGTTCAACATTGGTTGGCAAGGGAAGTCCAAGGGGTGATATTAGCGGCGTAAAGTCCAAGGGTGGAGTCTTGGCAGCATAAGTCCAATGCTTGGCACCGTAAAGTCCAAGCGGTAGTCTTGGCAGCGTAAGCCCAATGTGCCTTGGCGGTATAGACCAACTTAGCATGACAATGGCCGATGGAAGCAACTGAATGCTAACGTATGGATGAACAACTCATGGATGACATGGAGGGATTTGATAGGCGTGAGGTTGACGGAGGTGGCTAGAAGGCTTAAGTCTAGGCTAAGGGTGGTCTAGCGAGTATGAGGTCATCATACTTGGGGTTAAAATCTCATGGATTAGGTAAAAATGTCTCGATAGCGATCGTCAAGATCGGGCGCCGATCGATGGTTCGACGATCACCGATCGCTATGGTCGCTGGCCCATTGATGGTCGATGTCATGAACACAGAAGGTTCCAGAGTCGACTGTTAGGGTTTGACAGTCGACTGATGAGCATGATCAATCGACTGATGGTCTATCTATTGGGTTTCCCCGGCACTGACGTGGGTATGCGTTCGAACATGTTTCGTAAACATGCACACAGCGGAAGCAAAAATAAGCAAAAATAGTTCACTCTAATGAACTAGTTACCATAACTAGCATCCACGACTAACTCTGGACATCCCAATGTCTCCAGCCAGTGAGGAATAGCTGCTTGGATAAACCAAGAAGTATAACTCGTGCTAGTCTTAAAAAAATTGATGGTGTCCGAATACATTAATTCATCGACTAGGGATAATTCCAATACATCACAATTACACATGTAGAGATACTCACTAGTTGTGATCCAATCACAAATTCTCTTATGTGTGAATCATATTGCGGACATTCAGTAAATGAGTTTAAGATCCAATCAAATACATGAAAACATATATACTCAAATAGTGAATATTCATTTATCAAATAAATGGTACAACCATAAGGCGATTGCCTTAGGACATCTCTCATATATCACTAACAAGCTCCCACTTAGCCTAATGCCAATCGCCACGGTATCCAATACCATAAGCTCTAACATGACTCTCAAACTTACTTTAAGGTAAGACGTTAGTTAAAGGATCCACTAAGTTCCTTTCAGTGAGAATCTTCTCAATTTGTATTTCCTTCCTACTTATGATCTCTCTGATCAAATAATAGCAGTGAAGCACATGTTTGGATCGTTGATGAGACCACATCAAGTTCCAAGATGAACTTCTTGATCCAAACCGCTTCCTTTGTTGCTTTCGAAGCTGCAATGTATTATGCCTTAGTGGTAGAATCCACTATAGTGCCTTTCTTGGAACTTTTCAAACTTATTGCGCCTCCATTCAAGGTGAATATGTACCCAAATTGAGACCTGGAATTATCCTTGTCTGTCTGGAAGCTGACATCCATATACCCGCGTATTACCATATCACCCTCTCCATATATTGGAACACATCTTTAGTTCTTCTTAAGTACTTAAGGATTGTCTTAACAGCCACCCAATGATCCATTCCTGGATCAGATTGATATCTTCTCGTGACACTCAGAGCATATGATACATCGGGCCTGTACATAACATAGCATACATGATAGATCCTATTGCAGATGCATAGGGGATCTTAATCATTCAAATCCTCTCGTCTTCTCTGTGCGGACACATAGACTTCAAAAGGTGTATCCCATGCCTGATGGGAAGGAAACCTTTATTGGATTCCGACATGCTAAACCTCTTTAGCCCTCGGTCTATATGTAGATTGCAAAAGACCAAGCAACCATTTTGATCTATCTCTATAGATCTTAATCCCGAGAATCTAGGTCGCTTCTCCTAGGTCTTTCATGGAGAATATTTTGGATAACCAAATTTTAACTGACTGTAAGACAAATTTATCATTTCCTATAAGTAATATGTCATCGATATATAACACTAGGAACATGACTGCACTCCCACTAACCTTCTTGTACATACAAGGTTCTTCTGGAATTTATGAGAAATCAAACCTTTTGATTGTCTCATCAAAACGGATATTCCACCTCCTGGATGCTTGATTCAGTCCATAAATGGACCGTTGAAGCTTGCATACCTTGGTTTTATCTACCGATGTGAAACCCTCGGGCTGTATCATATACACGTTCTTGAGTAGATTTTCATTAAGGAAATCCGTTTTCATATCCATTTATCATATCTCATAGTCATAATGAGCCGCTATGGCCAGAAGCATCCGAATAGATTTAAGCATAGCTACTGGTGAATAGGTCTCGTCATAATCAATACCTTGCTTTTGACGATAGCCTTTCGCCACTAATCTAGCCTTAAAGGTAATCACATAACCATCCATGTCGGTCTTCTTATTGAAAACCCACTTGCACCCTATAGGATTAATGCCTTCAGGTGGGTCCACCAAGTTCCAAACTTGATTTTCATACATGAAATCAATTTCCGACTTCATGACTTCAAGCCATTTGTCCCTTTCTGAACTTTTCAGACCTTCTTCGTAACTAGTAGGCTCCTCATCTTCAATGAGTAACACGTCATTCGATTCACTTACGAGAAATCTATATCTCACAGGAATGTTGCGTGTCCTACCAGATCTATGAAGATTTGGTGTCACAATACGTTCAATCAAGTTGCTTGACCAGGTATTTCCTCATTGTCTATTGGAGTCTCTTGAACCTCTTCAAGTTCAACGATGCTCCCATTATTTTCTTGCAAGAGAAACTCTTTCTCTAGAAACAGATGCCTTGAAACAAACACCTTTTGTTCCAGATAATAGAATTGGTAACCCCTCATTTGCTTAGGGAATCCAATAAATAGATATTTATCAAACTTAGCATCCAATTTGTTTGATACAGTCCGCTTCACATAAGCGGGACAACCCCATATCTTCAAGTAAGATAAATGAGGTTCCTTACTATTCCATATCTCATATGGAGTAGTAGGGATTACCTTGGTCGGGACTCTGTTTAGCAAGTAAACAACAGTCTGAAGTGCATAGCCCCAAAAGGACTTGGGAAGATTCGCGTGATTTATCATTGACCTAACCATGTCCAACAAGATTCGATTTCGCCTCTTAGATACACCATTCAGCTGCGGTGTATACAACAGAGTCCATTGAGACAATATACCATTGTCCCTTAGATAATCTAGAAACTCTTGACTCAAGTATTCATCACCTCGATCCGATTGAAGTATTTTAATACTCTTGCCAAGTTGTTTCTCTACTTCATTTCTGAATTCTTTGAACCTTTCAAAGGCTTCAGACTTGTATTTCATCAAAAACACATACACAAATCGTGAGTGATCATCAGTGAAGGTAATGAAGTAGCTATAGCCTCCTAGAGTTTGAGTTGACATAGGTCTGCATACATCAGTATGTATTAGACCAAGTAACTCTCCCACTGGTTCACCTTTTTCAGTAAAAGGTAACTTAGTCATCTTGCCTTTTAAGCATGATTCACATGTATCGTATGAATCTAATTCAAACGATTCCAGAATTCCACATCGGTGTAATTCAGACATGTGTTTCTTGCTCACATGGCCAAGACGACAATGCCACATGTAGGAGTCTAATTGATTATCTTTTCGAGCACACTTGCTGCTCACTTCGATATTGAAAATGTCACTAGATATGTCCAATGTATAAATACCATTGCTTAAAGTTCCAGTCCCATAAAGAACGCCATTCAAAGTTATGTAACAACAATTGTTACTAAAAGTTAAATGGTACCCATTTCTATTTAAACAAGAAATAGAAATGATGTTTTTTTATCAATGTCGAAACATAAAAGCAATTGTCCAATTCTAAGACAAGTCCTATAGGGAGTTTCAACAAATATGTTCCGAAGGCGAGTGCAGCAACCTTTGCTTTATTCCCAACACGTAAATTTGACTCTCCCTTGATGAGTCTTCTTCTATTCCTTAGCCCATGTATGTTATTACATATATGTGAACCACACCCGGTATCCAATACCCAAGTGTCTAAGGAAATAGAATGACAATCAATAACAAAGATACCTGTAGAGGATGGGGCATCGTATGCCTTCTTCTTCTTCACGGACTCAAGATAAATCTTGCAGTTTCTTCGCCAATGGCCTTCCTTGCCGCAACGATGGCTAGTGCCCTTTTGAGATGGTTCTTCCTTCCTTGCCTTCTTCTTCCCCTTATGTTGTTCCTTTGATATCCTCTTAGAACCTTTCTTTGAGGAATCAACTAACAACACCGTCCCCTGCTCATGCTTCACAAAAGGCTCCACAGTCTTCAGCATGTTGAGCAGTACCACAGATGAACCTTCTTGCATCTCAAAGGTGAAGAAGAGCTTGGAGATTTCGAACCTTTCAGATCTCACTTGCTCATCAAACAACTCATAGAGATGAAAGACTACGGTATGAGCATCCATATGCTCATGCTGCTTCTGCAGCTCGGGTACCATTGCTCATCAAACAACTCATAGTGGAGTTCACTCAAGCTACTCATGGTTTATGGACTACCATATGCTTGCTGTTCTTCTACCTTCACCACTATATACATATAAAAATGTAAAATCACTGAAGGCTTATTAAGAATGTAAGGTAAACATGAATAAAAGCAAATAATAGTATGTGTGTAAGGAAAAAAGGTTAGAAATAGCTAAAGAAATGCAAGAAGATATAGAAATACTGGAATGCTACATAGATGAGTACAAGAAAGCATTGCCCTAAATTTTTTTTTCTTCTAACCCAATAAACATGTAAACAACCCTTATCACATTCTTCAATACAAATCTACTCATGATATACAATAAATCTCTCATTGATTGCAACAAGGGATGTCGTTAACAAAATTACTATTACACATAAATAAAAATGAATGACACCACATGTCAAAATTTTCACAATACTTTTTTTTTTAATTTCATGGGCACCCAATTTATTTATTTATTTTTTCAACTTTTTTTTCAGCTTTTTTTTTCTTTTTCTTTTTCTTTTTCTTTGACATGTAGTGCACTTCCCTATGCTCCAACATCAAACTCAACTAAAAAGATAAAGAGCATGACTAGCTCATGGTGATCAAGCACGACTTGCCTATGCCTACACTAAATTCCCTTGAGCTACTCCTCTCCCCCACACTTAAATTTTTGTCTGTCTTGAGCAAAAACTCATCATGAAACATCCAATATTCCACATCCAACAAAATGGAAATAGAAAGAAATGACATGATGAAAGTATAGAAAGAAAGTAGAATGACTAATGAAAATGACATGACGTATGATAAGAAAATTATTTGAGTAGCATTTGACAACAAAAGTAGTAAAGGGAAACAAGTGAGATAGCCTTCATAGTAATTATGCAAACCTATGGTTGTGTGGGCTCGAAAGAATCAAAGCAAGTTCTAGAGTTACAATAACCACAAGTGCACCACACACAAGCAATAAAAATAGGCTCAATCCTCACTAGGTAAACAAAAAGAATCAACTCGATCTATCGACAGAATCCATCACAAAGTAGTAACCACATGCAATCAAATAATCCATTCAGGTCAATATATCCCAAAACTCGACAATCAAATTTAACTAGCATTCACGACTTCTAAGAAGATATAAAGGAATGCATAGGAAATTTATTTCAAAACACGATAAAACAAAAACTCAACAAACGAACCCTAACAACTAAAACCAAAACAAAAATAAACGAAGTAAAAGAACGTATATACAAAGAAAAGAAAAGAAGATAAGATGGAGCAAACTCCCCTGTGGTCCTGGTGGTTGAAGAAGATTTAGCAGGAGGAGCCACGCAGGTCGTGGGGTGCTCCGAGAGAAATCCCGTCCTGGTAGTTGAAGAAGATTCAGAGTAAGCATCCACGTTGAGAGTGGAATGGACAGAATGAGGGTGAGCACCTTAATTGTGTTATCAGGATAGTACTGTGTTGCTCCCTCCAATATGATCGCCTTCTTATATGTTTTCTCTGGAGGTTTGAGGTGATTCATAAAAAGTGTCTAGCCTTGGGGATGGATTATTGCATGGAATGTCAGGGCTTTCATCAACCGATTTGTTGGAGACTCTGGCTGAGATGAAAGTGTCCAGTTTAGGGGCCTCCAGCTATCCACCACTTTCATGGGAATCAACTCATCAGAATTGCTTGTCGCCACTGTCTCACTTGTCTTCTGGTCTGGTTGGCAAGTCTGGGCATTGGTATCTAGAAACTGCTCCATTTCTTCAGTATGATTCAGGGCACAAATAATATCACAGAGTAAATCCAAGCTAGTATCTTCCTACAAGGCATCGACCATAGAAGCAACTTCACGATATGAGCATCAAATAGTACATCATCACCATGCCCAATAGTAGAGGAGTCCTGTAGAGCTGCAGAGGTAGAAACATACATATCACTAGCTCTGCAATCCATCTCCTTAAACACATCCCTACCATCAGAAATGATCTCTGGGAAAAACTGGGAGGAATCTTGTACTTGTGTCTGGCTAATGGATGATGCAATTTGATTGCTGGATTTGCATATTTTGTATCCTTTCTTGTTGTCGCTGATGATTATCACTGATTTGTTGTTGATGTTGTTGTAGAACTGATGCTAACTGTAAAAGCTTTTATAGTGTCTCTGTAGTTGACTCGACATTGGAATGGTTGTAGTCCATCACACATTGTGTCATCTTGAAATCCCAATGGACTCGATAAGCTAAAATTATGAGCCTCTTCTGATGTGCTTCTCCATAATTGTAACTTGATTGATCCCTCAATCGGGCATGTGATAATTACCATTTTGTCGTGTTATTTTGGTCCTTAATATCACTGTTTTAATCCTCTCATGTGTTTAATTGTTGATTATTTGTATGTTTTATGAGTTGGATATATTTTTGGACCTTAGTGTAAATTCTCCTAAATTTTGAACTTATATGCGAATTTTATCTTTGTTTGTAGGAAATCGAGATGAGCCACTTGACTAGACTCAAGTTGGATCAAATATGGCTTCATCTAAGGGTTATAATTGACATTTTAAGTTGGAAGAATCTGAGCCCTTCATCAAGATCAAAAGCAATGTAATCAAGGGTTCATATTTGTTTAATCTTGACCGTCGATGAGATCCGATTGATCCAGCCATCTATTTAAATCTAGAGATCCAATCCATACACTCGGATCTACACGTCTCAACCTTCCATCCAGATCAAGTTGATCGCGATCGGCCTTCAGTTGATCGATCGATCCATTCATTCAAAGTCGGAGAATTCTCAACCGCTGGATGCATATCTCTTAATTGGATTAATCGATTCATTAAACCCTAGCTCTATTGGGACTACCAAATTGAAAGGGGCTTGGATCGAGCGGTGGACAAAATCCACTTAATGCCTTCTTCGAGCAAGGAGAAAAATCACGGCTTCACTATCTCTTCGCAACAATCACACCGACAACCGCATCTTCACCGCCACGCGACTCACCTCCTCCTCGTCGATCACGGAGAGAGCGATTCCCTCCTTCTCCGGTGGCCGGTGCCACTCCGGTTCTTCCATCATCTCCAATGCCGGTAGCACAATAGCTCCAATCGAGCTCTGCCACCATCTCCGCCCCATCTTCCAAATGACACCGACACATACACAGTCGGCCATCCGTTCCACCTCCGATTGAGGTGGCATCCACCTACCGATAGTTCCATGCTCTGTCGCCGCCTTCGCAGCGGCTAGTTCCAATTCCACATTGTTTTGCACATTTCCGATCCTACCTTGATGTGTTAATTGCTTTCTTTCATGTTTACTTAATGTTTGTAATCAAAATTCATTCCATATTTAGAATTGCGTGTTTAGTTTACTTTGTTTCATGCCTTGATTGTGTTCGATAAAATGCTTCTTAGAGTAATTAGGATGTAGTTTGTTAGGCTAGATTTAATTTCATGCTTTGCTTTAATTGCTCTCTTTACATCATGTTCATGCATTAAATTTCGTTGATGAATTATTTATTTCATTTAGTTGTTAGTTAAATCTGCTTCTTCCTTGAGCCTTAGCAGCCGCCTCCACCTTCCTTCCATCCATTGTCCTCCACGGATTTGAGGAGGAACCACTTCATCGAGAGATTTTGGCGATGCCCTCCATCTCCGCAGCTCATCCACCTTCTCTTTCGGAGTCGAGGAGGAGTTCCACCCCGACGACACTTCTTCAAGCTCAACCAGATCCGCGAGTTTGGGTATCCATCAAACTACTAAATTCAGGAGTTTGCACCATCCCACATCCACTGCCGTTTGCGGAGTCTCGATCGAGCTTCGTTGGACTTAGCCGGAGTAACTTGGTCATTCATTGGGCCTATCTTGGGTCGATCAGATTATTTCTTCTTCCAATTTTTATTGCTTTAAGTCTTGCATTGTTTGATTCAGTTGTTGCATGTTACTTTAGAGTTTTAATTACCTTGCAATCGTAGGTTAGAAATCAAATTCCAAACCCCCATCTTCAATAGAAAACCCAAAGTAATAATTAGAAATCCTAAGTTTACTATTCTATCAATTACACTCGTTGAAAAATGATACGGGCCATCCACTATGCTATATTAGTGTAGTTAGGGGGTTCGGTAATTAATTTGAAACGATACCACGACACACAAATACTTGTTCATCAGCATGTAAGTATCGACATATGGTGGGAGTGGATAGCACTGAGACTGCTCAGGAACATAGTGTGGTGTGTGCCCATACCTGAAATCTGAATCAAAATTATGAAAAGATGTACCAGAAATTGAATTATACTTGTTCTGCTAATAAGACTGATGTAACTGAGGAACAGGTTGATGATATTGAGGCTGGTATTGATACTATTGATGTTCAAACTGATTATACTCCTGTTGTCCAGTGCCTGAATAATAAAGATCATTGAAATATCCAAACCGCTGATAATATGGATCCATGTTTAAAGAAATTTCCTGTTCTTTCCTCAAAATACTAACAAACAATATCAAAAGACACAGGAAGTATACATGATAAAATACATGGATATATAATAGAATAAAAGAATGAAGCCCTAAACAATTTTTTTTTGAATTTTGATTTTTTTTTTTAGAAAAATAGACAAACAATCCTAAGTCTACTAAGCATCATTACACTCCTGGGCAACGACACCAAAATTTGATAACAGATATTTATCGTGGTACCATTACAAATTAATTACCAAACCTTCTCTAAACTAATATAGCATAGTGAATGGCCCAGATCGTTTCCCAACGAGTGTAATTGATAGAATAGTAAACTTAGGATTTCTAATTATTGCTTTGGGTTTTCTATTGAAGATGGGGGTTTGGGATTTGAGCTCTAACCTACGGTTGCAAGGTAATTAAAACTCTAAACTAACATGCAACAACTAAATCAAACAATGCAGGAATTAAATCAATACAAATTAGAAGAGGAAATAAATGATCTAATCAACCCAAGATAGGCCCGATGAATGAATAAGTTCCTTCGGCTAAGTCCAATGAAGCTCGATCGAGACTCTGCAAATGTTAGTGGATGTGGGATGGTGCAAACTTCCAAATCTGAAAATCTGATGGCGTCTCCTTACTCTCGCAAATCCGATTAAGTTAGGAGACTGTCGTCGAGGCGGAACTCCTCCGTGAATCCACAAAAAAAGGGGACTACTGGCTGGAAGGTGAAGAACTTGTCGGAGATTTTCGGATGGAACGGTTCTTCGTCGGATCCGATGAAGTAGATGGCTGTGGAAGGCTGTGACAGTGTGTGCGTGGGCTTTCGATGGGAAGATGACCGACGATGACTAACTCCGACTGAACAACAGCTGAGATCCCAGCTCCCGTTCCTCCGCTCGTGCGAGAAGAAGGGACCACGGCGTTGCGCGATGGAAGGAGATGAAGTCTCGCGATCGTGGATGAAGGAGAAGAGGGAATGCCACCAGGCCTTGGAGGAAAGGAGCGACCGATGATGCTTCGTGCGGATGAAGCGGAGGAGAGGAATCCGGCATTGTGCGATGGAGGGGAGATGAAGTCCCCGCCGTGGATGAAGGAGAAGAGGGAATGCCACCGCTGGCCTTGGTGGAGGAAAGGAGCGACCGGCGGTGCTTCGTGCGGATGAAGCGGAGGAGAGGAATCCGACGTCACGTAATGGAGAAAACCTTCTGTGTCGCAATTTGCCCAAATGAGGAATTATGGCCTTTTCCTTAGCCGTCCAATCGAAACCCATCAAATCCCAGCAGTCCATTAAACCTAGGGCTAAATGAATCTGATCATCCAACGGCTGAGAATTCTCCGACTTTGAATGGATGGATCTGATCAATCTGAATGGATAATCATGATCAAATGGTCCAAATGAATGGTCAAGATGTCCAGATCTAAATGTATGGACTGGATCTCTCTAGATTTAGATGGATGGCTCAGATCAATCAGATCTCATCGGACAGTTAGGATTAAAGCGGTCCCAACCCCTTTAATTAAAGCCTTGATCTTGATGAAGGGTCCAGTTAATCCTTTGAAATGATCCTTCTATCTCTAAATGAAGCCATATTTGATCCAACTTGAGTCTAGTCTAGTGGCCCATCTCGATTTCCTACAATTAAGATGTAAAATTTGCATATAAGTCTAAAATTTAGGAGAAATTACAAAAAAAGTCCAAAAATAGATCCAACTCATAAAACATGTAAATAATCGATAATTAATCACTCGAGAGGATAAAAACAGTAATATTAAGGTCCAAAATAACACGATAAAATGGTAGTTATCACATGTCCTAATCTAAAACTTGGCTCCTCCATCTTCCATCTTCCCTCTAGAATTTTGATCTCTCTCGGTCGTCAGTAGAAGAGTTTCTTGCTATGATACCATTTGTTGAAGATCGGACGTCACGCTAGAGGGGGGGGGGGTGAATAGAAGTTTCACTTCATCGCTTGGATGAGCTCCCATAATTCTTTGCAACTCAAAGTCTAGCTGCTAACAATTCTAAGTGTTATGCTTATATTCCTGATGAAAAGCACAAAAAGTAGGGGCTGGTAATCTTCTAGGCCCTTTATCAACTCCAAAGGGTCTTCTCAATAACCTTTGCTATATATATATATATTCATAGCCTTCTCCTTAGAAAATCACATTTGAGGAGCATATAAAGATCTCTATGAAGGTTGAGCAAGTCTTACCCATTCAATCCTCCTTTCAGGTATTTCTACTATTCTGAAATCGTGAGAGGTTTGCCAAGACTTCTCAGCATCTTCCAAATTAATATACTTTTCAGCCTAGGATAGTAGATCATCAAAACTTGTAGGAGGCTTTTTAGACAAGGATTTAAAGAAGTCCCCTTCTCTAAGGCCTTGAGTAAAAGCTCCCTTGTCATAAGATTTCATAGCAGGAATTTTACGAGCGTGTGTTGGGATCCTTCTATGCGTGCGAACCGATTCGTAAAATCGCAGTGGAAACAAAATTTTTGGATCCCACCAAAGATCCAAGCGAAAACATATAAATTATTTTTAACCATCTAGATCCTATCTAGAAGAAGTATTATACCTTTGAAGCGAGTCCTTCGCAATCCCGCTAGTCCAAAGCTGTCGGATCTAAATACGGTAAGGATAATCGTATCTCTAAGGTATCCACACTTACACTCAGCCCTTTTGGAAATATGGTTGTGCTAGCAACCTCTGTAGAACAACTAGCCAAAATTAGGAGGATGAAGAAGTGAAGAAGAAAGAACACCAACACTTAGATCACACTTTGGCTCTTCTTCCACCCATATATATTATCATGCTTGAATTCCAAAATCAATGCATCATTGAAATTCCACTAGCCTCTTCCCATTTCACACGTTGAAATCCAATGCCTCTTCCCATTTTACACGTTGAAATGCATCAAATGCATTATTGAAAATCCACTAGCCTCTTCCCATTCTTCACATTGAAATCCAATGCTTTTTTAATTCATCATGCATGCATTAAAACTTTTGCATGTGACTTGGGTTTAACTCAAGTCTAACTTGAGTTTTGCATGTGATTTGGGTTTAACTCAAGTCTAACTTGAGTTTTGCATGTGATTTGAGTTTAACTCAAGTCTAACTTGAGTTTTGCATGTGACTTGGGTTTAACTCAAGTCTAACTTGAGTTTTGCATGCGAATTGGGTTTAATTCAAGTTTCACTTGATTCTAACTCAAATCTAGTCTTCATCCATCCAATTTAGTTTGAGTCTAACTCAAATGTAATCCGCTTGAGTCTAACTCAACCAACTTGATTTTGACTTGAGCCTTGACCATCCATTATTCTCATTGTTCTTTTAGTCAAACTAAAAGAATCGATTTCCAAAATAGAATGTCATTTGTGTGTGACCCTATAGACTCTTATAACGTTGACAATGTGTCTAAAACTCCTTTTATACATATAAGCAATGAGCGACATCTAACAATATATCATTGTTACCCAAGTTACGAGATCATCGAGATCCGACAACCTTTCCGTGACTATTATCATATATGACGGTGTCCTTCTATCTCTGATATCTTAGATCGATCAATGAGGCATAGACCGTGTCATCCCCTTATCGATCTTTATGTTTCTTGATCCCCAAGTAGACTCACTCAAACAAATGAGCTCAATATCTCATATTGGCTCATTTGAACATGACTATGCATTTCGTGGTCCTACTCTATCAAGAGGTCAAAGATATCACTCTTATCATATAGGAGGGATAGATTTCATCTACATCACTCACATTCCTCCGCATAATTCATTACATACCTAGTGTTCGCCGTTATAGTGCACCCTGTTACGGTGTGACGTTAGACGATATCAAAGTACATAACTCCTTATGTAGGGAACCGTAGTGACTTCAGGTCTAAGGACTATTCATACCAATAGTTACATGAGAAAGTATATGACACTCATATAACGATCCATGACACTTTCTCATGGCGTGTCAATTCAGTATATATATTTTCCAATATATATACCCATGTGTCAATGTGATATCTCATATCCATGACTTGTGAGATCAAGTCATCCATTGACCTACATGTTAGTCTCAATGTATTAACATTGCCCTTGTCTATTAATACTTGACTAGGTGTTCTCTATAGCTTCTCATAATCAATTCCACCAATTGATATACTGTAGATTAGAACCTACTATTCAAAGACATTATTATATTTATTTAGCTGACACATGCATAAAGCAAATATAATAACCAATGTTTGCCTATATTAATATAAGATATGATACAAAAATTTCCCTCACCAATTATCTCATAATTGACACTAAGGGCTCATACTAACAACCTGTTGGGTTTAGGAATGCAAGCGTCACGTGTGTTCGAACATGTTTCGTAAACATGCACAGCGGAAGCAAATAAAAATGGTAATAAACTATTTTATTACATTATACACACCACACGCATGCAGGATACAACAGTGTAGACATAATCGTACATTTAAATTTTGCAATAAAGGAAATTTATACTAGGTATACCTGACGAATTGTGTGTAGCGGAAATGACATCAACCCTAGCGATCCTCGCAAGTTTCACCTCTATCCGAGTCCACTTCGAGTATTGTCAGGATAGCTTCACTAAGCTACAAGCCCCGTCTTCACAAGAGATACTAGTCTTGTGTCGAAGACGTTGTGATCCGAGAAATGATCACAAAATAAATTCCACGAACTTGTTTCCTCGGAAGTGCCTGTTGGTGCAATCGACCTAGGTCATGATTGACCAGACTCAAGTTGGACTCGAGTAGTGTTTTGATATTTGAAAATGTTTTGGGGAGATTATTGGCATGATTGATCGGACTGAGCTTGACTCGAGTGGTATTTTGATGTTTGTGATAGTTTGACTATATGGTTGACATGGGGTTGACCATATGATGGAGAAGTCAAGTCTTGTATACTTGGCATGGAAAGTCAAGCATGGGTCTTGGCAAGGAAAGTCAACATGGGTTGACAAGGAAAGTCAAGCATGGGTCTTGGCAAGGAAAATTCCAAGCTTGAGTCTTGGCAAATGGAAAGTTCAACATTGGTTGGCAAGGGAAGTCCAAGGGGTGATATTAGCGGCGTAAAGTCCAAGGGTGGAGTCTTGGCAGCATAAGTCCAATGCTTGGCACCGTAAAGTCCAAGCGGTAGTCTTGGCAGCGTAAGCCCAATGTGCCTTGGCGGTATAGACAAACTTAGCATGACAATGGCGATGGAAAGCGAATGCTAACGTATGGATGAACAACTCATGGATGACATGGAGGGATTTGATAGGCGTGAGGTTGACGGAGGTGGCTAGAAGGCTTAAGTCTAGGCTAAGGGTGGTCTAGCGAGTATGAGGTCATCATACTTGGGGTTAAAATCTCATGGATTAGGTTATCAATCGACTGATATTATGAGCAGTCGACTTATGGGAAATCATTGAGGTTTTATTGCGGAAAATATCTTTACGGCTTGAGTTGGTATTATCGGCATTAAAGGCGTCGTGATAACTGATCGGTCATTGCTATGGTATCGATCACGATGGTCGATGTCGCTGGCTTCATCGATGGTCGGCGTCATGAACACGTAAGGTTCCAGAGTCGATCGTTAGGTTTGATAATGATCACGAGCATGATCAATCGATCGATGGTCTATCTATTGGTTTCAAGATCGACGTGGGTATGCGTCGAACATGTTTCGTAAACATGCACACAAATGAAGCAAAATAAGCAAAAATAGTTCACTCTAATGAACTAGTTACCATAACTAGCATCCACGACTAACTCGACATCCCAATGTCTCCACCAAGGAGGAATAGCGCTGATAAACCAAGAAGTATAACTCGTGCTAGTCTTAAAAATTGATGGTGTCCGAATACATTAATTCATCGACTAGGATAATTCTGATACATCACAATTACACATGTAGAGATACTCACTAGTTGTGATCCAATCACAAATTCTCTCATGCTGTGAATCGTATCGTGGACATTCAGTAAATGAGTTTAGGATCCAATCAAATACATGAAAACATGTATACTCAAATAGTGAATATTCATTTATCCAATAAATGGTACAACCATAAGGCGATTGACTTAGGACATCTCTCATATATCACTAATAAGCTCCCACTTGGCTTAATGCCAATCGTCATGGTATCCAATACTATAAGCTCTAACATGACTCTCAAACTTACTTTGAGGTAAGGCCTTAGTTAAAGGATCCACTAAGTTCCTTTCAGTGGGAATCTTCTCGATTTGTATTTCCTTCCTACTTATGATCTCTCTGATCAAATGATAGCGGCGAAGCACATGTTTGGATCGTTGATGAGACCACATCAAGTTCAGAGATGAACTTATTGATCCAAATCGTTTCCTTTGCTGCTTCCGAAGCTGCAATGTATTCTGCCTCAGTGGTAGAATCCGCTACAGTGTCTTGCTTGAAACTTTTTTAGCTTATTGTGCCTCCATTTAAAGTGAATATGTACTCAGACTGAGACTTGGAATCATCCTTGTCTGTCTGGAAGCTGGCATCTGTATACCCGCGTATTACCATATCACCCTCTCCATATATTGGAACACATCTTTAGTTCTTCTTAAGTACTTAAGGATTGTCTTAACAGCCACCCAATGATCCATTCCTGGATCAGATTGATATCTTCTCGTGACACTCAGAGCATATGATACATCGGGCCTGTACATAACATAGCATACATGATAGATCCTATTGCAGATGCATAGGGATCTTAATCATTCAAATCCTCTCGCCTTCTCTCATGCGACACATAGACTTCAAAAGGTGTATCCCATGCCCGATGGGAAGGAAACCTTTATTGGATTCCGACATGCTAAACCTCTTTAGCCCTCGGTCTATATGTAGATTGCAAAAGACCAAGCAACCATTTTGATCTATCTCTATAGATCTTAATCCCGAGAATCTAGGTCGCTTCTCCTAGGTCTTTCATGGAGAATATTTTGGATAACCAAATTTTAACTGACTGTAAGACAAATTTATCATTTCCTATAAGTAATATGTCATCGATATATAACACTAGGAACATGACTGCACTCCCACTAACCTTCTTGTACATACAAGGTTCTTCTGGAATTTATGAGAAATCAAACCTTTTGATTGTCTCATCAAAACGGATATTCCACCTCCTGGATGCTTGATTCAGTCCATAAATGGACCGTTGAAGCTTGCATACCTTGGTTTTATCTACCGATGTGAAACCCTCGGCCGTATCATATACACGCTCTTGAGTAGATTTTCATTAAGGAAATCCGTTTTCATATCCATTTATCATATCTCATAGTCATAATGAGCCGCTATGGCGTAAGCATCCGAATAGATTTAAGCATAGCTATCGGTGAATAGGTCTCGCCATAATCAATACCTTGCTTTTGACGATAGCCTTTCGCCACTAATCTAGCCTTGTAGGTAATCACATAACCATCCATGTCGGTTTTCTTCTTGAAAACCCAAGTGCACCCTATAGGCTTAATCCCTTCAGGTGGGTCAACCAAGTTCCAAACTTGATTTTCATACATGAAATCAATTTCCGACTTCATGACTTCAAGCCATTTGTCCCTTTCTCGAACTTTTCGCACCTTCTTCAGAATTCAGTAGGCTCTCATCTTCAATGAGTAACACGTCATTCGATTCACTTACGAGAAATCTATATCTCACAGAATGTTGCGTGTCCTACTGTGATCTATGAAGATTTGGTGTCACAATACGCTCAACTGTTGCTTGACCGTATTTCCTCATTGTCTATTGAGTCTCTTGAACCTCTTCAAGTTCAACGATGCTCCCATTATTTTCTTGCAAGAGAAACTCTTTCTAGAAACACAAAGATGCCTTGAAACAAACACCTTTTGTTCCACAGGATAATAGAATTGGTAACCCCTCATTTGCTTAGGGTATCCAATAAATAGACATTTGTCAGTATTATCATCCTATATTTCTGATTCAGTCCGCTTGACATAAGCAGGACAACCCCATATCTTCAAGTAAGATACATGAGGTTTCTTACCATTCCATATCTCATATGGAGTAGTAGGGATTACCTTGGTCGGGACTCTGTTTAGCAAGTAAACAACAGTCTGAAGTGCATAGCCCCAAAAGGACTTGGGAAGATTCGCGTGATTTATCATTGACCTAACCATGTCCAACAAGATTCGATTTCGCCTCTTAGATACACCATTCAGCTGCGGTGTATACAACAGAGTCCATTGAGACAATATACCATTGTCCCTTAGATAATCTAGAAACTCTTGACTCAAGTATTCATCACCTCGATCCGATTGAAGTATTTTAATACTCTTGCCAAGTTGTTTCTCTACTTCATTTCTGAATTCTTTGAACCTTTCAAAGGCTTCAGACTTGTATTTCATCAAAAACACATACACAAATCGTGAGTGATCATCAGTGAAGGTAATGAAGTAGCTATAGCCTCCTAGAGTTTGAGTTGACATAGGTCTGCATACATCAGTATGTATTAGACCAAGTAACTCTCCCACTGGTTCACCTTTTTCAGTAAAAGGTAACTTAGTCATCTTGCCTTTTAAGCATGATTCACATGTATCGTATGAATCTAATTCAAACGATTCCAGAATTCCACATCGGTGTAATTCAGACATGTGTTTCTTGCTCACATGGCCAAGACGACAATGCCACATGTAGGAGTCTAATTGATTATCTTTTCGAGCACACTTGCTGCTCACTTCGATATTGAAAATGTCACTAGATATGTCCAATGTATAAATACCATTGCTTAAAGTTCCAGTCCCATAAAGAACGCCATTCAAAGTTATGTAACAACAATTGTTACTAAAAGTTAAATGATACCCATTTCTATTTAAACAAGAAATAGAAATGATGTTTTTTTATCAATGTCGAAACATAAAAGCAATTGTCCAATTCTAAGACAAGTCCTATAGGGAGTTTCAACAAATATGTTCCGAAGGCGAGTGCAGCAACCTTTGCTTTATTCCCAACACGTAAATTTGACTCTCCCTTGATGAGTCTTCTTCTATTCCTTAGCCCATGTATGTTATTACATATATGTGAACCACACCCGGTATCCAATACCCAAGTGTCTAAGGAAATAGAATGACAATCAATAACAAAGATACCTGTAGAGGATGGGGCATCGTATGCCTTCTTCTTCTTCACGGACTCAAGATAAATCTTGCAGTTTCTTCGCCAATGGCCTTCCTTGCCGCAACGATGGCTAGTGCCCTTTTGAGATGGTTCTTCCTTCCTTGCCTTCTTCTTCCCCTTATGTTGTTCCTTTGATATCCTCTTAGAACCTTTCTTTGAGGAATCAACTAACAACACCGCCCCTCGCCATGCTTCACAAAAGGCTCCACAGCCTTCAAAGATGTTGAGCAAGACTACAGATGAACCTTCTTGATCTCAAAGGTGAAGAAGAGCTTGAGATTTCGAACCTTCAGATCTCACTTGCTCATCAAACAACTCATAGAGATGAAAGACTACAGATGAGCATCCATATGCTCATGCCGCTCGCAATGGGTACCATTGCTCATCAAACAACTCATAGTGGAGTTCACTCAAGCTACTCATGGTTTATGGACTACCATATGCTTGCTGTTCTTCTACCTTCACCACTATATACATATAAAAATGTAAAATCACTGAAGGCTTATTAAGAATGTAAGGTAAACATGAATAAAAGCAAATAATAGTATGTGTGTAAGGAAAAAAGGTTAGAAATAGCTAAAGAAATGCAAGAAGATATAGAAATACTGGAATGCTACATAGATGAGTACAAGAAAGCATTGCCCTAAATTTTTTTTTCTTCTAACCCAATAAACATGTAAACAACCCTTATCACATTCTTCAATACAAATCTACTCATGATATACAATAAATCTCTCATTGATTGCAAATAAGGGATGTCGTTAACAAAATTACTATTACACATAAATAAAAATGAATGACACCACATGTCAAAATTTTCACAATACTTTTTTTTTTAATTTCATGGGCACCCAATTTATTTATTTATTTTTTCAACTTTTTTTTCAGCTTTTTTTTTTCTTTTTCTTTTTCTTTTTCTTTGACATGTAGTGCACTTCCCTATGCTCCAACATCAAACTCAACTAAAAAGATAAAGAGCATGACTAGCTCAAGGTGATCAAGCACGACTTGCCTATGCCTACACTAAATTCCCTTGAGCTACTCCTCTCCCCACACTTAAATTTTGTCCTGTCTTGAGCAAAACTCATCATGAAACATCCAATATTCCACATCCAACAAAATGGAAATAGAAAGAAATGACATGATGAAAGTATAGAAAGAAAGTAGAATGACTAATGAAAATGACGATGATAAGAAAATTATTTGAGTAGCATTTGACAACAAAAGTAGTAAAGGGAAACAAGTGAGATAGCCTTCATAGTAATTATGCAAACCTATGGTTGTGTGGCTCAAAAGAATCAAAGCAAGTTCTAGAGTTACAATAACTACAAGTGCACCACACACAAGCAATAAAAATAGGCTCAATCCTCACTAGGTAAACAAAAAGAATCAACTCACCTATCAACACGTAATCCATCACAAAGTAGTAACTACATTCAATCAAATAATCCATTCAGGTCATTATATCCCAAAAATCGACAATCAAATTTAACTAGCATTCACGACTTCTAAGAAGATATAAAGGAATGCATAGGAAATTTATTTCAAAACACGATAAAACAAAAACTCAACAAACGAACCCTAACAACTAAAACCAAAACAAAAATAAACGAAGTAAAAGAACGTATATACAAAGAAAAGAAAAGAAGATAAGATGGAGCAAACTCCCCTGTGGTCCTGGTGGTTGAAGAAGATTTAGCAGGAGGAGCCACGCAGGTCGTGGGGTGCTCCGAGAGAAATCCCGTCCTGGTAGTTGAAGAAGATTCAGAGTAAGCATCCACGTTGAGAGTGGAATGGACAGAATGAGGGTGAGCACCTTAATTGTGTTATCAGGATAGTACTGTGTTGCTCCCTCCAATATGATCGCCTTCTTATATGTTTTCTCTGGAGGTTTGAGGTGATTCATAAAAAGTGTCTAGCCTTGGGGATGGATTATTGCATGGAATGTCAGGGCTTTCATCAACCGATTTGTTGGAGACTCTGGCTGAGATGAAAGTGTCCAGTTTAGGGGCCTCCAGCTATCCACCACTTTCATGGGAATCAACTCATCAGAATTGCTTGTCGCCACTGTCTCACTTGTCTTCTGGTCTGGTTGGCAAGTCTGGGCATTGGTATCTAGAAACTGCTCCATTTCTTCAGTATGATTCAGGGCACAAATAATATCACAGAGTAAATCCAAGAAGCTAGTATCTTCCTACAAGGCATCGACCATAGAAGCAACTTCACTGATATCTGGAGCATCAAATAGTACATCATCACCATGCCCAATAGTAGAGGAGTCCTGTAGAGCTGCAGAGGTAGAAACATACATATCACTAGCTCTGCAATCCATCTCCTTAAACACATCCCTACCATCAGAAATGATCTCTGGGAAAAACTGGGAGGAATCTTGTACTTGTGTCGGCTAATGGATGATGCAATTTGATTCTTTGGATTTGCATATTTTGTATCCTTTCTTGTTGTCGCTGATGATTATCACTGATTTGTTGTTGATGTTGTTGTAGAACTGATGCTAACTGTAAAAGCTTTTCTAGTGTCTCTGTAGTTGACTCAGCTTGTTGGAATGGTTGTAGTCCATCACACATTGTGTCATCTTGAAATCCCAATGGACTCTGATAAGCTAAAAAATTATGAGCCTCTTCCTGATGTGCTTCTCCATAATTGTAACTTGATTGATCCCTCCAAGGGCATGTGATAATTACCATTTTGTCGTGTTATTTTGGTCCTTAATATCACTGTTTTAATCCTCTCATGTGTTTAATTGTTGATTATTTGTATGTTTTATGAGTTGGATATATTTTTGGACCTTAGTGTAAATTCTCCTAAATTTTGAACTTATATGCGAATTTTATCTTTGTTTGTAGGAAATCGAGATGAGCCACTTGACTAGACTCAAGTTGGATCAAATATGGCTTCATCTAAGGGTTATAATTGACATTTTAAGTTGGAAGAATCTGAGCCCTTCATCAAGATCAAAAGCAATGTAATCAAGGGTTCATATTTGTTTAATCTTGACCGAATGAGATCGATTGATCGAGCCATCTATTTAAATCTAGAGATCCAATCCATACACTCGGATCTACACGTCTCAACCTTCCATCCAGATCAAGTTGATCGCGATCGGCCTTTCGATTGATCGAGATCCATTCATTCAAAGTCGGAGAATTCTCAAGTTGGATGCATATCTCTTAATTGGATTAATCGATTCATTAAACCCTAGCTCTATTGGGGAATGAAATTGAAAGGGGCTTGGATCGAGCGGTGGACAAAATCCACTTAATGCCTTCTTCGAGCAAGGAGAAAAATCATCGGCTTCACTATCTCTTCTGCAGCAATCACGACACAGCATCTTCACCGCCACCGCACTCACCTCCTCCTCGTCGATCACCGGAGAGAAAGCGATTCCTCCTTCTCCGGTGACCGGTGCCACTCGGTTCTTCCATCATCTCCAATGCGGTACAATAGCTCAATCGAGCTCGACACCATCTCCGCCCCATCTTCCGACAAACACATAACACCGTCGGCCATCCGTTCCACCTCCGATCAGAGGTGCCATCCACCACCGATAGTTCCATGCTCTGTCGCCGCCTTGACTCGGCTAGTTCCAATTCCGACATTGTTTTTGCGGCATTTCCGATCCTACCTTGATGTGTTAATTGTTTTCTTTCATGTTTACTTAATGTTTGTAATCAAAATTCATTCCATATTTAGAATTGCACGTGTTTAGTTTACTTTGTTTCATGCCTTGATTGTGTTCGATAAAATGCTTCTTAGAGTAATTAGGATGTAGTTTGTTAGGCTAGATTTAATTTCATGCTTTGCTTTAATTGCTCTCTTTACATCATGTTCATGCATTAAATTTCGTTGATGAATTATTTATTTCATTTAGTTGTTAGTTAAATCTGTTCTTCCCTTGAGCCTTAGCTAGCCTCCACCTTCCTTCCATCCATTGTCCTCCATGGATTTGAGGAGGAACCACTTCATCGAGAGATTTTGGCGATGCCCTCCATCTCCGCAGCTCATCCACCTTCTCTTTCGGAGTCGAGGAGGAGTTCCACCCGGCGACACTTCTTCGAGCTCAACCCGGATCCGCGAGTTTGGAGTATCCATCAAACTACTAAATTCAGGAGTTTGCACCATCCCACATCCACTGCCGTTTGCGGAGTCTCGATCGAGCTTCGTTGGACTTAGCCGGAGTAACTTGGTCATTCATTGGGCCTATCTTGGGTCGATCAGATTATTTCTTCTTCCAATTTTTATTGCTTTAAGTCTTGCATTGTTTGATTCAGTTGTTGCATGTTACTTTAGAGTTTTAATTACCTTACCTTGCAATCGTAGGTTAGAAATCAAATTCCAAACCCCCATCTTCAATAGAAAACCCAAAGTAATAATTAGAAATCCTAAGTTTACTATTCTATCAATTACACTCGTTGAAAAACGATACGGGCCATCCACTATGCTATATTAGTGTAGTTAGGGGGTTCGGTAATTAATTTGAAACGATACCACGACACACAAATACTTGTTCATCAGCATGTAAGTATCGACATATGGTGGGAGTGGATAGCACTGAGACTGCTCAGGAACATAGTGTGGTGTGTGCCCATACACAAATCAATCAAAATTATGAAAAGATGTATCAGAAATTGATTTATACCTGTCATGCTGATAAGACTGATGATACTGAGGAACAGGTTGATGATATTGAGGCTGGTATTGATACTATTGATGTTCAAACTGATTATACTCCTGTTGTCCAGTGCCTGAATAATAAAGATCATTGAAATATCCAAACCGCTGATAATATGGATCCATGTTTAAAGAAATTTCCTGTTCTTTCCTCAAAATACTAACAAACAATATCAAAAGACACAGGAAGTATACATGATAAAATACATGGATATATAATAGAATAAAAGAATGAAGCCCTAAACAATTTTTTTTTGAATTTTGATTTTTTTTTTTAGAAAAATAGACAAACAATCCTAAGTCTACTAAGCATCATTACACTCCTGGGCAACGACACCAAAATTTGATAACAGATATTTATCGTGGTACCATTACAAATTAATTACCAAACCTTCTCTAAACTAATATAGCATAGTGAATGGCCCAGATCGTTTCCCAACGAGTGTAATTGATAGAATAGTAAACTTAGGATTTCTAATTATTGCTTTGGGTTTTCTATTGAAGATGGGGGTTTGGGATTTGAGCTCTAACCTACGGTTGCAAGGTAATTAAAACTCTAAACTAACATGCAACAACTAAATCAAACAATGCAGGAATTAAATCAATACAAATTAGAAGAGGAAATAAATGATCTAATCAACCCAAGATAGGCCCGATGAATGAATAAGTTCCTTCGGCTAAGTCCAATGAAGCTCGATCGAGACTCTGCAAATGTTAGTGGATGTGGGATGGTGCAAACTTCCAAATCTGAAAATCTGATGGCGTCTCCTTACTCTCGCAAATCCGATTAAGTTAGAGGATCGTCAGCCGAGGCGGAACTCCTCCGTGAATCCACAAAAAAGGGACTACCGGTGGAAGGTGAAGAACTTGTCGGAGATTTTCGGATGGAACGGTTCTTCGCTTGATCCAGGTAAGTAGATGGTGGAAGAAGGCTGGATGCGTGTGCGTGGGCTTTCGATGGGAAGATGACTGACGATGACTAACTCCGATCGAACAATAATACCAGATCCCAGCCTCCTCCTCCGCTCGAGAAGAAGAAGGACCGGCCAAGGCGTTGCGATGGAAGGAGATGAAGTCCTCGCCATTGTGGATGAAGGAGAAGAGGAATGCCACCGCCGACCGTGGAGGAAAGGAGCGCCGATGATGCTTCGTGCGGATGAAGCGGAGGAGAGGAATCCGGCATTGTGCGATGGAGGAGATGAAGTCCCGCCGTGGATGAAGGAGAAGAGGGAATGCCACCGCTGGCCTTGGTGGAGGAAAGGAGCGACCGGCGGTGCTTCGTGCGGATGAAGCGGAGGAGAGGAATCCGACGTCACGTAATGGAGAAAACCTTCTGTGTCGCAATTTGCCCAAATGAGGAATTATGGCCTTTTCCTTAGCCGTCCAATCGAAACCCATCAAATCCCAGCAGTCCATTAAACCTAGGGCTAAATGAATCTGATCATCCAACGGCTGAGAATTCTCCGACTTTGAATGGATGGATCTGATCAATCTGAATGGATAATCATGATCAAATGGTCCAAATGAATGGTCAAGATGTCCAGATCTAAATGTATGGACTGGATCTCTCTAGATTTAGATGGATGGCTCAGATCAATCAGATCTCATCGGACAGTTAGGATTAAACAGATCTGAACCCCTTTAATTAAACTGCTTCTGATCTTGATGAAGGGTCCAGATTAATCCAGTTTGAAATGATCCTTCTATCTCTAAATGAAGCCATATTTGATCCAACTTGAGTCTAGTCTAGTGGCCCATCTCGATTTCCTACAATTAAGATGTAAAATTTGCATATAAGTCTAAAATTTAGGAGAAATTACAAAAAAAGTCCAAAAATAGATCCAACTCATAAAACATGTAAATAATCGATAATTAATCACTCGAGAGGATAAAAACAGTAATATTAAGGTCCAAAATAACACGATAAAATGGTAGTTATCACATGTCCTAATCTAAAACTTGGCTCCTCCATCTTCCATCTTCCCTCTAGCATTTTGCTCTCTCAGTGGTCAGTCTGTAGAAGAGTTTCTTGCTATGATACCATTTGTTGAAGATCGGACGTCATGCTAGAGGGGGGGGGGGTGAATAGAAGTTTCACTTCATCGCTTGGAATTTGTTCGATCGTGTTTGTCTACAAGTTTGTTAGTATGCAGTAGAAACAAATAGAAATGACATACAAAACAAACTCAAGCACAATCGAACACAAGGATATAACATGGTTCAGAACTAGGGTTCCTACTCCATGGATCGAGCTCTAGTGATGCACACCACTACTATCAAACTTCTCCTTCTCGGTGACACACCGGAGGTGGAGAAACCTCTTACAACAGTCTTACAATAATAAAAATGAAGATACAAGTAAATACAAAGGAAATACAAAGGAAATACAACAACAATGTAAAGAAAACTTTATAAAAGATTGCTTTGAATGCTTTGCTTGTTGGTTGCTTGGATGAGTTTGAAGGACCCTGAATTGCACCAACACTTCGCCTCAAATCTCCCCTAGAAACCTTAGCCGAAATCCTCCACGAATTGCTCCTTTTATGACCTACATTAGGCTAATTGCGGGCCTGGCAGTCGACTAGGGTCTTTTGGTAGTCTTTTATCGTTGTCTCACAACGGACTTAATCCACATTGACATTCTAGCCAACGTGTACATCATTAGTTGACTGCCCTTAACATCATTCGACTAGCAAGCCCGTAGTCGACTGCCCAATCAACTACCGAGCATTACGGCTCGTCGTTACTACTAGTCAATCGCCCATACCGCGATCAATCAACCATTAGTCAACTACTAAGGGATCTGTGCCTTGTCTACTTCGCCGGCGATCATATGCATGGCGATTGATGCTGAGCATAGTTCGAGCAGTCGAGCCTCTAGTCGACTACGGACCAGTCGATTGGTCATAATCTCAATCGACCACTCTGAGTCAACTCGGCCCCCGAGTGTTAAACACTTGACCAGTCTACTATTCGATACTCCAGTCGACTGATAAACTTCAATAATGAGGTTTAACCCAAAGTATGATCCCCTCATTGTTGGGTTTCCTGCACCGCGGCGTGTGTGTGTTCGATCATGTTTCGTAAACATGAGCACAGCGGAAGCAATAAAAATAATAAATACTCCTATTTATTACAACACACACAACACACGCATGCTATTACAACAAGTGTAGACATAACCGTAAATTAAAATTGCAATAAAGGAAATTAAACTCGTTATACCTTCCGTATGGCGTGTAGCGAAACGGCATCAACCGGAGCGATTAGAATCGTCTCTATCCGTATCACGCCGAGCTCCTCGGGATGACCCGCTAAGCCACGAGCTTCGTCTTACGTGCGGGTTACTAGCCTCGTGTTGAAGGCGGCGTGATCGAGAGATGATCACGGTCGAATCAAATTCGGACCTAAAACAAGTCCTCAAGACTTGCTTCTCGGAGAGGTATTCGTCAACGATTGGCGAATCGCTTCGTCCTCCACCTCAGAGGATTACGGAGATCAAATCCCGTATGTTAGCCACTGTCGGAGCACTAACCGTCGTCCAAGCGGACGCTCCGGCGGAGGAAGAAGCTGTCAGAAAACTGGACAGCTTGGTGGAAGAGATAGGCGCCGCCAACAAAGGAAGCCAAGTGCTTACCTTGATGCCAAACCTAAGGAGGATCGCCGGAACTCTTTCCGGCAGCAGCTCGGCGCCGGCGAGGAAGGAAGAAGCAACCTTACGGGCGCGGTTGGAGGACCTTTGGGGTGGCGGCTTGGAGTTAGGCGCCGAATAGAGAGGGAGGTTAGGCGGCCAAGTTTGATTAGGTTTAGGGTTAGGTTTAATCCTATTTTATAGAGAACTAATTCTCTTAATGGTTAATGGATCATATCCATAAAGCCCGTTAACCGCTCCATTAAGATAAGTTAAAATAAACCAAACCATGATGGTTTATTTTAAGTTAAACGAACGAACCAACCTTTGGTTCATTCGTTTAATATAAACCAAACCCTTTGGTTTATTCTCATCCATTGGATTAGAACCAAACCATTTTGGTCCATCCATTATGTCTTCATAAGACCACGGCCCATCCACGCTTCCATTGCGACTGAAACAATTTCATGCTCGCTTTATGTTTTGTCCAACCAAACATAGTTTCTCTCGGTCTGAGAATCCCATTCTCAAGCTCGTTTTAAATCCTTTGGATTACACTCGTTGTGCGTGTGACCAAATAGGTTCTCGGTTTATGTTGGCCGTCTATAATTAACCATTAATTATAGAGCGATCATGAGTGGCACCTAGTAGTACATCATGATCCCCAATTAACCGAAAAGATCAGCGGTTGATCGAACTATTTACGAAACCCTTGATGGCTCGAATGAATCGTGCCCCATTCCCTTCACTCATCTTATACCCACTTGGTTGAGGACATGGTCTATTGTGCCGATCCCCACTAGTGACTCGTCACACCTAGCCCAAGTATCATTTCCTCGTCCCTCACAGTTCTAGTTACTCCACATGTATCGAAGAGTACCTTACTCTAAACATGTAATGCTTTGGCGAAGACTTTAGTAACAATCCGACGAGAGGCCATGGGTATACATCTCCTCAGGAGTGGTGAATCCTTTATAGGCTATTCAAACACCTTGATCACGACTTATACCCAATCATCCGGGTCCACATCTCCTTAGAGATGTTTGCTTAAGATGTCAAAGCATAAGTCTCCATGATCAAGATGACTTGAATACATGAAAGTCGAAGGAACATCGCACTTAAGCCCGCATTAAGAACTTCATTGACATATCTATATATGCGAGAGAACCATATGAAGTCTTACGGTGGTCACTCCAATGAACTAGTTACCATAACTAGCATCCACGATTAACTCGGACATCACTATGTCTCCGGCCCGGTGAGAATCGGTGCTTGGATACACCAAGGTATACCTCGTGCTAGTCTCGTGAATTGATGGTGTCGAATCCATCAATTCATCGACTAGGATAATTCGATACATCACAATTACACATGTAGAGATACTCACTAGTTGTGATCAATCACAAATTCTCTCATCTTTGTGAATCGTATCGTGGACATTGATAAATGAGTTTAAGATCAATCAAATACATAAAACATGTATACTCAAATAGTGAATCTTCATTTATCATATAAATGGTTCATACATAAAGCGATTGCCTTAGGACATCTCTCATATATTACTAACGGACTCCCACTTGGCCTAATGCCAATCGCTCGGTATCAATACCATAAGCAACATGACCCTCGAGCTTACTTTGAGGTAATGCGCTTAGTCAAAGGATCCGCTAAGTTCCTTTCGGTGGGAATTTTCTCGATTTGTATTTCGTTCCCTGATGATCTCTCGATAAGATGATAGCGTGAAAGCACATGTTTGGATCGTTGATGAGACCTTGGCTCTTTCTTTCGCTGCAATTGCTCCATTGTTATCGCGATGGGCCGGTATTGCTTCAACAATGGCGGAATCACACCAAGTTCATGAGCGAACTTCTTGATCAAACCGCTTCCTTTCTCTTAGAAGGTGCAATATATTACTGCCTCGATGGTAGAATCCGCTCTGATCTCTTGTTTGGAACTTTTCCAACTCACTGCGCCCCATTCAAGGTGAACACATTATCGGTGAGACACGGAATCATCCTTATGCTGTCACGGAAGTGGCATCCGTATACCCACGTATCACCATGTACCCTTCTCCATATATTAGGAACACATCCTTAGTTCTTCTCAAGTACTTAAGGATCGTCTTTAACAGCCGCCCAATGATCCATTCCTGGATCAGACTGGTATCTGCTCGTGACACTCAGAGCATACGATACATCGGGCCTCGTACATAACATAGCATACATGATAGATCCTATTGCGGATGCATAGGGAATCTTACTCATGCAAATCCTCTCGTCTTACGTGCGCGGACACATAGACTTGAAAGGTGTACCCCATGCACGATGGGCGGATAACCTTTCTTGGATTGACATGCTAAACCTCTTTGCTTTTCGGTCTATATATGTAGGCGAAAGACCAAGCAAGTTTGATCTATCTCTATAGATCTTAATCCCAGGATGTAGGTTGCTTCTCCCAGTCTTTCATGGAGAATGTCTTGGATAACCAAACCTTAATGTAAGATTGACACATCGTTTCCTATAAGTAATATGTCATCGACATACAATACTAGGAACATTGCACTCCACTAACCTTCTTGTACACACAAGGTTAAATGCGGATTTTTTGTGAGAAATCAAACTTTTTTGATCGTCTCATCAAAACGGATATTCCAGCTCCTGGATGCTTGCTTCAATCCATAAATGGACTGTCGCAATTTGCATACCTTGGTTTTATCAACCGATGTGAAACCCTCAGCCTGTATCATATACACGTCCTCGAGCAGGTTTCCATTAAGGAAAGCTGTTTTCACATCCATCTGCCATATCTCATAATCATAATGAGCCGCTATGGCCAGGAGCATCCGAATGGATTTAAGCATAGCTACAAAGTAATAGGTTTCGCCATCATAATCAACACCTTGTTTTTGACGATATCCTTTCGCCACCAATCTAGCCTTATAGGTAATCACATTACCATCCATGTCGGTTTTCTTCTTGAAAACCCACTTGCACCCTATAGGCTTTATCCCTTCAGGTGGGTCAACCAAGTTCCAAACTTGGTTTTCGTACATGGAATCCATTTCCGACTTTATGGCACCAAGCCACTTATCCCTTTCTGAACTTGTCAGCACTTCTTCATAACTGGTAGGCTCCTCATCATCAATGAGTAACACGTCGTTCGATTCACTTACGAGAAATCCATATCTCTCAGGAATATTATGCGTGTTCTACCAGATCTACGAAGATGTGGTGTTACAAGGTCCAAATTGATTGCTCATCACTATGAGTTGCACCGTTGTTGTGCTTCACCGTATCTCATCAATGTCTATTTGAGTCTCTCGAGCCTCCTCAAGCTCGACGACACTCCACTATTTTCTTGCAAGAGAAACTCTTTCTCTAGAAACACAAAGATGCCTTGAAACAAACACCTTTGTTCCACAGATGATAGAATTGGTAACCCTTGTTTCCTTAGGGTATCCAATAAATAGACATTTATCGACTTAGCATCCACTTGTCGATAAACCCGGCTTCACATAAGCAGACAACCCCATATCTTCAAGTAAGATACATGAGGTTTCTTACCATTCCATATCTCATATGGAGTAGTTGAGACTACCTGTAGGCATTCTGCTTAACAAGTAAACAATGTCAAGTGCATAACCCCAAAAGGACTTGGGAAGAGTTGCATGATTCATCATTGACCGACCATGTCCAACAAGGTCCTAAGTACGCCTCTCGATACACCATTATGTCAGTGGTGTATAGGGCGGAGTCCATTGAGACAATATGCCATTGTCTCTTAGATAATCAAGAAACTCTTGACTTAAGTATTCACCACCTCGATCCGATCAAGTATTTTAATACTCTTGTCATGTTGTTTCTCTACTTCATTTCTGAATTCTTTGAACCTTTCAAAGGCTTGGACTTGTGTTTCATCAAGAACACATACCCAAACCGTGAGTGATCATCGGTGAAGGTAATGAAGTAGCTATAGCCTCCTAATGCTTGAGTTGACATAGGTCCACATACATCAAGCATGTACTAAACCTAGTAACTCTCCCACTGCTCACCTTTTCCAAGAAAGGTAACTTAGTCATCTTGCCTTTTAAGCATGATTCGCATGTATCGTATGAATCCAATTCAAACGATTCCGAATTCCACATCGGTGTAATTCGGACATGCTTTCTTTATATGGCCAAGACGACAATGCCACATATAGAGTCTATTTGATTATCCTTTCGAGCACGCTTGTTGCTCGCTTCGATATTGAAATGTCACCGGATACGCCCAACGATAAACACCATTGCTTAAAGTTCCAAATCCATAAAGAACCCCATTCAAAGTTATGTAACAACAATTGTTACTAAACGTCAAATGGAAACCATTTCTATTTAAACAAGAAATAGAAATGATGTTCTTTATCAAGAAGGAATATAAAAGCAATTGTCCAGTTCTAAGACAAGTCCACAGGAGTTTCAACAAATACGTTCCGATGGCGATGCAAAAGAACTTTGCTCCATTCCCAACACGTAAATTTGACTTTCTCGACGAGTCTTCTTCTATTCCTTAGCCCATGTATGTCATTACATATATGTGAGCCACACCCAGATCCAATACCCAAGTGTCTAAGGAAATAGAATGACAATTCAATAAAGAAGATTTCTGAAGAAGATGGGGCATCCGATGCCTTATCCTTCTTCACGGACTCAAGATGAATCTTGCACTTTCTTCGCAAATGGCTCTCCTTGCCATAATGATGGCAAGTTTCCTTTTGTGCTAGTTCTACCTTCTTATCCCTTCTCTTCTTTCTCTTCTGCTGTTCCTTTGACTTCCTCTTAGAACCTTTCTTTGAGGAATCAACTAACAGCACCGTCCCCTACTCATGCTTCTCAGAAGACTCCACCGTCTTCAGCATATTGAGCAGTACCACAGATGAACCTCCTAGCAACTCAGAGGTGAAGAGGAGCTTTAAGACTTCGAACCTTTCGAATCTCACTTGCTCATCAACCAACTCACAAAGATGAAGGACTACGATATGAGCATCCATATGCTCATGCTGCTTTCGTAGCTTGGGTTCCATCGTGGCTAGCATGATGCAACTCATTTGTTCAGAATCACTCACATGTTTCTGATAGGCCAACAATTGGTCCAGAGTTGCATCGTCACTAGGACGGGCGGGAAGAGGCGCTTCGAGGACATTTGCAAGCTTTTCAACCTTGAGAACAATTCTCAAGCTTCTAAGCCAGTCCATGAAGCTCTACGCCCACCAATTATTTCAATCCAAAATGGAACGCAAATTCAAAGACATCATGATCAATCTTAGAAATACAAAACGAGCATATATGAGAAAGATGATTTTAAAATGCATCAATATACATTTATAAATCCCATTCATTTTTCGAATTTCAAAACCCCAAAATCACTTCAGGAGATTGTAGGTCCATCTCCGAATGGGCTGATATCCATCATAGTTATGAACAACCTTGGAGAGAGTCCAACAAGCCATTCATAACTACGACGGTAGGTATCAACTATACCGATTGCATATCACGTATATGTAACTATCACAATGTGCTATCAACTAATTGAATGTTCACACATACATCGGGTTGTTAACACATTAACAAGTATGCATCATATGCATAGCACCCAACTTCACCTCCCTTTACATCGACCTTGGAGAGAGTCCAACAAGCCGATGCTCCAGGTTAAAGCCAACCCATTAATCGAGACATAGTTTTAATATGGTTAGAGCGCATTCAACCAATTAGCCCAGCTTGGAGAGAGTCCAACAACCAAAGCTAACGATTGACCTCTGACTCTTACCATATTAGTATTAAACTATTCCATGGTTTGAACATATTGTGTTCGAGCGGCTTGGAGAGAGTCCAACAACCCAAACAAGAAATGGAACTCTGGTTCTAACCATATTAATGGAAGGTGTAGGCTTTAATATTGATTAAGGGTTTTTATGTCTCATCCTCTTTGCATGCAAATAACTATTATCTACATGGCATGGCATACATGGCATACATCTACATGTCACGACACGCATGGCATAATGTTATGCATCTAATGCAATTACATGGCATACAATTATGTCATGTATATAATTTCCTTATATGTCATAACTATTTATGGAAATAAAATATGTTTAAGATTTGATTCTCCAAATCAAATCATAATTAAATTAGGAAACAAATTTCCAAATCTAATCACATATTTTATTCATGGAATTATTTGATTAAGGAAAATCTATTTAGGAAACCAATTTCCTAAATCTTTAAAACTACTTATGGAAAATAAATATTTTAAGATTTGATTTCCCAAATCAAATCATGATTAAATTAGGAAACAAATTTCCAGAATCTAATCAAATATTTTATTTATGGAAAATATAAATTTCCATAAATACTTCCAACTTTCCAAAAGTGGAAGATTTCCATAAATACTTCTAGACTTTCCAAAATTGAAAAATTTCCATAAATACTTCTAAATTTCCAAAATTTAGAAAATTTCCAGAAATACATTATGACTATCGCAAAACCATTTTTACGATTATGTCGATACACAACTGGGCTCGATACCAATTGGGTTTCTGCATCACAAGGCATGTGTGTTCGATCATGTTTCGTAAACATGAGCACAGCGGAAGCAATAAAAATAATAAATACTCCTATTTATTACAACACACACAACACACGCATGCTATTACAACAAGTGTAGACATAACCGTAAATTAAAATTGCAATAAAAGGAAATTAAACTACGTTATACCTTTCATATGACGTGTAGCGGGAACGGCATCAACCGGAACGATCCTCGTAAGAATCGTCTCTATCCGTATCCACGCCGAGCTCCTCGGGATGACTTCGCTAAGTCACGAGCTTCGTCTTCGTACGGGTTACTAGACTCGTGTTGAAGACGACGTGATCGAGAGATGATCACGGTCCGAATCCAAATTCGGACCTAAAAACAAGTCCTCAAGACTTGCTTCTCCGGAGAGGTATTCGTCAACCGATTGACGAATCCTTCGTCCTCCACCTTAGAGGATTACCGGAGATCAAATCCCCGGTATGTTAGCCGCTGTCGGAGCACTAACCGTCGTCCAAACGACGCTCCGACGAGAGGAGAAGAAGCTGTCCAGAAAAAACTGGACAGCTTGGTGGAGGAGATAGGCGCCGGCCAACAAAGGAAGCCAAGTGCTCACCTTGATGCCAAACCTAAGGAGGATCGCCGGAACTCTTCCGGCAGCAGCTCGACGCCGGCGAGGAGGAAGGAAGCAACCTTCTGGACGCCGGTTGGAGGACCTTTGGGCTGGGCGGCGGCAGCTTGGAGTTGGGCGCCGAATAGGAGAGGGAGGGGTTGGGCGGCCAAGTTTGATTAGGTTTAGGGTTAGGGTTTAATCCCTATTTTATAGAGAACTAATTCTCTTAGTGGTTAATGGATCATATCCATAAAGCCCGTTAACCCGCTCCATTAAGATAAGTTAAAATAAACCAAACCATGATGGTTTATTTTAAGTTAAAACGAACCGAACCAACCTTTGGTTCATTCGTTTAATATAAACCAAACCCTTTGGTTTATTCTCATCCATTGGATTAGGACCAAACCATTTTGGTCCATCCATTATGTCTTCATAAGACACGGCCCATCCACGCTTCCATTGCGACTGAAACAATTTCATGCTCGCTTTATGTTTGGTCCAACCAAACATAGTTTCTCTTGGTCTGAGAATCCCATTCTCAAGCTCGTTTTAAATCCTTTGGATTACACTCGTTGTGCGTGTGACCAAATAGGTTCTCGGTTTATGTTGGCCGTCTATAATTAACCATTAATTATAGAATGATCATGAGTGGCACCTAGTAGTACATCATGATCCCCAATTAACCAAAAGATCAACGCTGATCCGTAACTATTTCAAACCCTTCAAGAGCTTCGAATGAATCGTGCCCCATTCCCTTCACTCATCTTATACCCACTTGGTTCAGACATGGTCTATTGTGTCTCCCCCACTAGGTCGACTACGCCACACCTAGCCCAAGTATCATTTCCTCGTCCTACGGATTCTAGTTACTCCACATGTATCGAAGAGTACCTTACTCTAAACATGTAATGCTTTGGCCAAAGACTTTAGTAACAATCCGACGAGAGGCCATGGGTATACATCTCCTCGCAAGGAGTGGTGAATCCTTTATAGGCTATTCAAACACCTTCGATCACTACTTATACCCAATCATCCCGGGTCCACATCTCCTTAGAGATGTTTGCTTAAGATGTCAAAGCATAAGTCTCCATGATCAAGATGACTTGAATACCGCAAGTCAAAGGAACATCGCACTTAAGCCACAAGAAGAACTTCATTGACATATCTATATATGCAGAGAACCATATGAAGTCTTACTACCGGTCACTCCAATGAACTAGTTACCATAACTAGCATCCACGATTAACTCCGACATCACTATGTCTCCACCAAAGGAGAATCACCGCTTGGATACACCAAGGAGTATACCTCGTGCTAGTCTCATGAATGATGGTGTCCAGATTCCATCAATTCATCGACTAGGATAATTCGATACATCACAATTACACATGTAGAGATACTCACTAGTTGTGATCCAATCACAAATTCTCTCATGCCGTGAATCGATCGTGACATTCAAGAAATGAGTTTAAGATCCAATCAAATACATAAAACATGTATACTCAAATAGTGAATCTTCATTTATCATATAAATGGTTCATACTTTCCATGATCCGATTGCTTCACTCAAGATGCTATACCAATGAACCTCCTATGCTTGGACTATAGAGTTTTCCTTCAAAATTCTTCACATGCCAAGACTAGCCTTGGACATCCATCGCCATTCCTCATAATGCCTAGATGCTTCTAAGGGCATAATGGACTTTCTGACATGGACTTCATGACTTGCCAAAAATCTCTTGGATCAACTTCACTTTCCGAGACTATTGGACTTAATACCAATTGTAGCACTCGCTTATCTCAAGACTTCCCAATTTGACTTTCTTTGAGATCCACTTGCCCAATGGACTTTCTTTTCCATCTATTTCTACTAGCTCCTAGACTGATTTGCAATCATGATTCAATCTCTCAAATTCTACTAAAATCAAACCCAAATGGACTTAATGCTTGGTGGCTAGCATTCATGCATAGGGGATTATTACTTTCAAACGAGGCATCAATCAAGTAAATCAAGGTACAACTTAATGGTAAAAGTCATTAAATATTATGGAGGTTTATGTTTTCTGATAGATGCTACATTGGATTTTGATAGTGGATTCAAATCATCACTTTTAAGTCCTCCGTAACAATCTTGGCTATCTTGGGCTTGTTTTGAGTATGTTGATAGTGCTAAAACTGATCATTAGACTATGATCCTCGATTCACAAGATAAAAATAGAACACTTCATGTTCTAGGATAGCAAACTAACATGTTTGATTTCTTATATGAGAATCAATCTTCAATGATAAGACATTGTGGACTCACCCATGATTATATTCAAAAGACTAAGATTTCAGCCCGCACCCAACCTTGAGTAAAAGCACTGATTTGATATTTAAGCTTTTATAGGTCACAGAATGTTTATTTGAGATAATCATCTCAATCTAAGACTAATCCTAAGGATTCACCATTGTACTGTGTGATTTTGTGTGTATATTATGTACTACAAAATCTATTGACGTCATTGTCGAGAAGTAATCATTTATTTAGTCACCTACCTAAATTAGATGAAAATCTCCTTTACAATATGGTTCTTTTACATAAATTTGAATTCTTCAACTTATCAAAAGTTTTGGATTAGCCAACATTATCTATCTATTATCTCTAGAAAGTATCAATCAAGGTCTTTATGAATTATATTCTACTTTCTAGTAAATTTTAGTCGGCTAAGGAATGTCAAGATTCACGATATTTAACCAATTCTTATACATCCTTTCTCTATACCACTTCTTAGTTTCATTCATCCTCAAGAAAAGATCTCAAGATAATTCTCATGACAATATATCTAAAGGTTCCATTCCTATAAATTAGATTCAGATACTTGGATCTAATAGACTGCCTAAGGATGCCAAAGGAAGGATTTCTCTCATTCTATCCAAGGATCTTTTTTTTTTAGTCGAAAGAAGATTACTTTTAACATAATGAGAGGGCTTTTTGAGTTCATCGAAGATCTCTCCTCGCTTCAACGTGGTATCCCGATATATGATCTATTTTCTAAGAAAACTACATTAAAAAGAGCATCAATATTCATCCATAAAAAGTCTAGGGGACCACGAACCCTTAAATTACTTTCTTACCATTAAGAGTCATAAAGGCAATTTTAATGACCATTTGATCTTCTCCCGACTATGAGTCTCCCACAGAATATCGGCCATCTTCTGGACCAAGTACGATGTGCAATCAACATCTTATTCCAATTGCAAATCTTGTGATTGACTTTGATTTGTCAATTATATTAACAATATACCTGATACACGATATGTATCACTAAAGGATGATTGGACCAAAAGATATTATAGAGTTTTGATTGGAGTCATTCACTTGGCATCCAAGTCAAGTCATGGGAAAGTTGACAATTTCACCTTATCTCCTTGAGTATAAGTCAACTTTCTTCTAAGTCTTCTTTGTTTCTCAAAGTCAAAGTCAAGCATAAGTCATAGTCTGGATGAAAGTCCATGAAGTCCAATCAGTCCGAAATCTGGGTACTTCATGTGTAAAGTCACATAAGTCCAAGAGTCCTGTCATGATCAAGTACGTGATATGACAAAGTCCTGGTGTTGCGATCTATGTCCAAAGTGTCCATTCACAAGTCATCATCTGAAACATTATTTACTGATTCCATCATTTGGGTCAAGTCATTCAAGTATAAGTCCTTCGAGACTTGATACATGTAGGTTCAATGACTAGTCCGAAACCTGAGACATGTCATAGAAGGGACAGACTTGATAGGTGGCCTGAAGAGGTTTGGATGGTTAGTTGACAAATGTCACTAAGCGCTTAAAATCACTTGACTCATTATACTTGTTTAAGGTCTCCATGTTCGATCACCGTAAATCTCATTAGAGGGATCTTCATGGAGTCATTTAATATTGATGCACGACAATTTTCATCTCTTCCAAATCTTGAGTTGGGTCAAAGGAGCTAGTTGTCGAATTCTTTCTCAAGATTACAAGAAGTGGTCAACAAATTCTTGAAATAAAGGCTGTAAATTTGATATAATAAAATTTAGATTATTCTCTTGCTTAAAGCAATAAAATTTGTAAAATCAACTTCAACAAATCATACTAAGAATAGAAGTTTGATAGTTGATTATCAATTTCATTGTTGTAAGAGGACTTTTCTTTCCACTTCATTGAATTAAGGTGGATACTTGTTTGTAAGTTCACTTATTTTCATAACCAATGGAGATTAATCATGTTTTGATTTATACAAATATGAAACCAATCTAGAGAAGGGATAAAATCACTAAAGTATCTATGTTCACCATTATCTCAGAGCATCTAATATTAAATTATACTCGATGTAAAGTCACACTGCTCCTCTCCCTAAGACCATATCGACTTTGCATCGACAGAATCATCCATGGCAAAGTCACTGCATGATCTTCATCATAATGGTGATCTAATGATGAAATGAAGAAGAATGTGGGGAATTCACCTCAACTATGCACAAGGGAATAGAATAAATTGCAATTTTCTCCTACCATGCATTATGTAATGACATAAGCATAAATATATAAAAAGTTTTGATACATTATACGGTATTGAATATTGATAACCATATCAAGACTCATAAAACTTATTACTACATGAGATTCCAGATCTTCGAGATTCAAAGGTGTTGCCTTTTTAATCGGATAGCCATGATCCAGATATGAGGAGAAGATGATGACATCTAGATCTAAAGCAGGAACTAAAATAAAAAGATCTAAAAAATTTATGATCTAATTTTAAAAAATCATGATCTTTAAGTCAAAATATCATATAAATAAGGCAAGAAAATTGAAAAAATCTACATGACATTGATCATAATGCTAAATCTTGAACAAGGCCGATTCCAAGATTCATTGACATAAATTATGGTCAATATTTATATGACTTGATGGTTAAGTAATAATCTTTGACATCTCACAATTCATCATAAGGCATTGATAACATAGCAATGGGTGAGATGTTAGGTTGATAAAACTGACTTATGCTTATTGACATTTTCATGGGTCATTAGGTAAAAACATAAATTTAATCAATGACAAAAGTGATTGTTTAACATATATCATATTTGATATTTTAAATGATTTAAAAACCATTTTATGTTTGTGTTCTTTAAAACAATCATTCCTGGTTTCAAAGTTGATAAAATGATCAAGGTTTTATAATTTTGATTTTTACCAAATTTTGAAAAATAATTTTTTGAAAAATCATTTTCTGCTCATAAGAAAAACTGTAACGAAATTTCATGATTAATTTATAAACATGAATTAGAGAATCATTATTAATTTTTGCAATTTGATTTATAAACTTGTGTTCGTGTAGTTCGTAAGATGTTTCCTGGTAAACTTGTTTATGTTTTGAGATAGGATTCCTTAAAAGAAAATGATTTTAAAATTCTTTCAAAAAATTGTGTTAGTTGCATGTCAAGGGGAGGTTTTGATTATTGTTTATATGCTTTCCTTCAAGGTAAATTTGTTTTGCTTTAAAAAAGGAAATTAATTTGGATGCAATCACCAAAGTATGGTTTGGTTTTGATGTGTGATAGTAAGAAAGGTTTAAATTAGTGATGTTTATGTTGATGGATATGTGCTTGCTTTCTGGTAAATCACATTTTAGGCATTCTCTCATTGTTTCGGTGAAGGATGCATTAAGGTCCTTTTAAGCATTTATCGATGGATGAAGCCTTGGTACATCTCGAATTGGCTAGGAAGGTGCATCCAGACCTTTTGACCTAAGAGAGCTTTCGGTGAACTCTAAGGGAGCGAGATCGATTGAGCTAGTGTAGGTAATATATGAGAGATGTCCAAAGGCATTAGCCTTATGTTTGAACCATTTATATGATAAATGAAGAATCATTATTTGAGTATACATGTTTTCATGTATTTGATTAGATCTTAAACTCATTTACTGAATGTCCACGATACGATTCACAGCATGAGAGAATTTGTGATTTGATCACAACTAGTGAGTATCTATACATGTGTAATTGTGATGTATCGGAATTATCCCTAGTCGATGAATTGATGGATTTGGACACCATCAATATCGCCGAGACTAGCACGAGGTATACTCCTTGGTGTATCCAAGCACCGATTCTCACCGGGCCGACATTGTGATGTCCGAGTTAATCGTGGATGCTAGTTATGGTAACTAGTTCATTGGAGTGACCAACCTGTAAGACTTCATATGGTTCTCTACATATATAGATATGTCAATGAAGTTCTTCTTGCGGCTTATGATGTTCTTTGACTTATGGTATTCAAGTCATCTTGGTCATGAAGACTTATGCTTTGACATCTTAAGCAAACATCTCCGAGGAGATGTGGACCCGGGATGATTGGGTATAAGTCGAAGTGATCGAAGGTGTTTGAATAGCCTATAAAGGATTCACCACTCCTTGCGAGGAGATGTATATACCATGGTCTCCTGATTGTTACTAAAGTCTGGCCAAAGCATTACATGTTTAGAGTAAGGTTCTCGATACATGTAGTAACTAGAATCAGAAAGGGAAATGATACTTGGACTAGGTGATAGTCAACCTAGTGGGGACTGACACAATAGACCATGTCCTGAACCAAGTGGGTATAAGATGAGTGAAGGGAATGGGGCACGATTCATTCGAGCTACTGAAGGGTTTCAGAAATAGTTCTGTATCAACCGTTGATCTTTTCGGTTAATTGGGGATCATGATGTACTACTAGGTGCCACTCATGATCGTTCTATAATTAATGGTTAATTATAGAGGCCAACATAAACCGAGAACCTATTTGGTCACACGCACAACGAGTGTAATCCAAAGGATTTAAAACGAGCTTGAGAATGGGATTCTCGATCGAGAAACTAGGTTTAGTTGGACTAAAAGGAAGCGAGCATGAAATTGATTCCATTGGAAGTGTGGATGGGCCGTGGGTCTTATGAAGACGAATGGATGAACCAAATTGGTTGGTTCTAATCCATGGTGAGAAAAACCAAAAGGGTTTGATTTGTTAAAACGAATGAACCAAAGTTGGTTTGCTTTTAACTTAAATAAACCAACAGTTTGGTTTATTTTAACTTAAATTAATAACGGATTTGGTTTATTAACCATTAAGGAAAATTTTTCTCTATAAAATAGGGCTTAATTTTTGTAAAACCTAATCTAATCTTGCCGCTTAGACCCTACTCTAGCCGCTGGTGCCCACTCAAGCCTTGTGCCGGGCCCGTTGTCCTCTGGCCGGTCTCTCCGCGACCGTGATCTTACTTGGCCGGGTTGGTGAGCATCTAGCTTTCTTTGGCCAACGCTCACTTCTGACAGCTTGTTTTTCTTGTTCCTCGCTTTGGACGACGTTTGGAGACGAAGAGCTTCCTTGCCAGGATTCAATCTCCGTAATCCTCAGGTGGAGGATGAAGGATTCGGCCACAACGGTTGACGAATACCTCTCCTGGAGAGCTTAGTTTTGAGAATCCGCTTAATCCGAATTTGATTCAGATCGTGATCTTCTCTCGATCACGCATCGCCTTCAACACGGCTAGGCTAGTGAAAGACGGCGAGGCTCGTGACTTTGTGAAGTCATCCCGAAGGTACTCGTGGATACAGATAGAGGCAATTCTAGCAGGGTCGCTCCTGATGTTCCCGCTACACATACGCGGTATACGAATAAATTTCCTTTTATTGCAAAATTTGAAACTACGGTTATGTTGTCTACACATGTTTACTATGCATGCATTGTGTGTGTGTGTAAATAAATTAGATTGCTTTATTTATTTTCAGCACATGTTTACGAAACATGAATAGACACACACGCAAGATGCGAAACCCAACAAAGGGTATCGAGCTCAGTTGTGTTTCACATAATCGTAAAATTGTTTTGCGATAGTAAATTGTATGTATGGAAATTTTCTACTTTGGAAAGTTAGAAGTATTTATGGAAATATTTTAATTTTGGACAGTCTAGACGTATTTCTGGAAATCTTCCACTTTTGGAAAGTTGGAAGTATTTATGGAAATTGATATTTTCCATAAATAAAATATTTGATTAGATTTGGAAATTTATTTCCTAATTTAATCATGATTTGATTTGGAAATCAAATTTTAAATATATTTTATTTCCATAAATAGTTTTGACAATTTAGGAAATTTGTTTCCTAAATTAAAAAATTGATTTTTCCTTAATCAACACTTTCCATGAATAAAATATGTGATTAGATTTGGAAATTTGTTTCCTAATTTAATTATGATTTGATTTGGGGAATCAAATCTTAAACATATTTTATTTCCATAAATAGTTATGACATATAAGGAAATATATACATGACATAATTGTATGCCATGTAATTGCATTAGATGCATAACATTATGCCATGCGTGTCGTGACATGTAGATGTATGTCATGTATGCCATTCCATGTAGATAATAGTTATTTGCATGCAAAGAGGATGAGACATAAAAACCCTTAAACAATATTAAAGCCTACACCTTCCATTAATATGGTTAGAACCAGAGTTCCGTTTCTTGTTTGGGTTGTTGGACTCTCTCCAAGCCCTACAACCCAACATGTTCAAACCATGAAATAGTTTAATACTAATATGGTAAGAGTCAGAGGTCAATCGTTAACTTTGGTTGTTGGACTCTCTCCAAGCCGAACTAATTGGTTGAATGCGCTCTAACCATATTAAAACTATTTCTCGATTAATGGGTTAGCTTTAACTTGGAGCATGGGCTTTTTAGACTCTCTCAAGGTCGATGTGAAGAGAGGTGAAGTTAGGTGCTATGCATATAATGCATACTTGTTAATGAGTCAACAACCCGATGTATGTGTGAACATTCAATTAGTTGATAGCACATTGTGATAGTTGCATATATGTGATATGCAATCGGTATAGATGATACCTACCGTCGTAGTTATGAATGGCTTGTTGGACTCTCTTCAAGGTTGTTCATATCTATGTTGGATATCAGCCCATTCGGAGATGGACCTACGATCTCCCGAAGTGATTTTGGGGTTTTTGAAACTCGAAAAATGAATGGAATTTATGAATGTATGTTATGCATTTTAAATCATCTTCCTCATATGTGCTCGATTTGTATGTCTAGGATAATTGATTGATCATGATGTCTTTGAATTCACACCCTATCTTGGATTCAAATAAATTGACTGGGTCGAACTTCTTGGATTGACTTTTGGATTCAACTTGAGAATTGTTCTCAAGGTTGAAAAGCTTGCGAATGTCCTCGAAGCGCCTCTTCCCACCTGTCCTAGTGACAATGCAACTCTGGACCAATTGTTGACCTATCAGAAACATGTGACTGATTCTGAAATGGCGATTTGCATCATGCTAGCCATGATGGTACCTGAGCTACGGAAGCAGCATGAGCATATGAATGCTCATACCATAGTCTTTCATCTTTATGAGTTGGTTGATGAGCAAGTGAGATTCGAAAGGTTTGAAGTCTCCAAGCTCCTCTTCACCTTTAAGATGCAAGAAGGTTCATCTGTGGTACTGCTCAACATGCTGAAGACTGTGGAGCCTTTTGTGAAGCATGCGTAGGGGATGGTGCTGTAAGATGATTCCTCAAAGAAAGGTTCTAAGAGGAAGTCAAAGGAATAGTAGAAGGGGAAGAAAAAGACTAAAAATGCAGAACCAACTCTAAAGGGCACTTGCCATCATTATGGCAAGGAGGGCCATTGGCGAAGAAATTGCAAGCTTTATCTTGAGTCCGTGAAGAAGAATAAGGCATCGGATGCCCCATCTTCTTCAGATATCTTCGTTATTGATTATCATTCTATTTCCTTAAACACTTGGGTATTGGATACTGTGGCTCACATGTAATGACATACATGGGCTAAGGAATAGAAGAAGACTCGCCAAGGAGAGTCAAATTATGTGTTGGGAATGGAGCAAAGGTTGTTGCACTCGCCATCTAACGTATTTGTTGAAACTCCTGCAGACTTGTCTTAGAATCGACAATTGCTTTTATGTTCCTTCGATAAAGAACATCGTTTCTATTTCTCGCTTTAAATAGAAATGGTTACCATTCGACATTTAGTAACAATTGTTGTTATATAACTTTGAATAGCGTTCTTTATGGACCGGAACTTTAAGCAATGGTATTTATACGCTTGGACGATCCAGGACATTTTCAATATCGGGCGAGCAACAAGTGTGCTCAAAGGATAATCAATTAGACTCCTACATGTGGCATTGTTGTCTTGGCCATGTAAGCAAGAAACGCATGTCCGAATTACACCGATGTGAAATTCTGGAATCATTTGAATTGGATTCATACGATACATGCGAATCATGATTAAAAGGCAAGATGACTAAGTTACCTTTTACCGGAAAAGGTGAACGAGTGGGAGAATTACTAGGTCTAATACATACTGATGTATGTGGACCTATGTCAACTCAAGCTTTAGGAGGCTATAGCTACTTCATTACCTTCACCGATGATCACTACGGCTTTGGGTATGTGTTCTGATGAAACACAAGTCCAAGCCTTTGAAAGGTTCAAAGAATTCAGAAATGAAGTAGAGAAACAACATGATAAGAGTATTAAAATACTTTGATCGGATCGAGGTGGTGAATACTTAAGTCAAGAGTTTCTTGATTATCTAAGAGACAATGGTATATTGTCTCAATGGACTCCGCCATATACACCGCAGTATAATGGTGTATCCGAGAGGCGAATCGACCTTGGACATGGTCAGTCAATGATGAATCATGCGAATCTTCCCAAGTCCTTTGGGGCTATGCACTTGTGATACTGCTTTACTTGTTAAATGTAATGCCAACCAAGGTAGTCTCTACTACTCCATATGAGATATGGAATAGTAAGAAACCTCATGTATCTTACTTGAAGAAATGGGGTTGTCTTGCTTATGTGAAGTGGATCAGACGTATAAATTGGATGCTAAGTCCGATAAATGTCTATTTATTGATACCCTAAGGAAACAAGGGGTTACCAATTCTATCATCCTGTGGAACAAAAGGTGTTTGTTTCAAGGCATGTTGTGTTTCTAGAGAAAGAGTTTCTCTTGCAAGAAAACAGTGGGAGTGTCGTCGAGCTTGAGGAGGCTCGAGAGACTCAAATAGACATTGATGAGATAATTGGTGAAGCACAACAGCCGACAACTCATAGTGATGAGCAATCGGTCGACCTATTGTAACACCACATCTTCAGAGATCCGTAGAACACGCAATATTCCTGAGAGATATGGATTTCTCGTAAGTGAATTGAACGACGTGTTACTCATTGATGATGAGGAACCTCCCAGTTATGAAGAAATTCTGACAAGTTCAGAAAGGGATAAGTGGCTTGAAGCCATGAAGTCGGAAATGGATTTCATGTATGAAAACCAAGTTTGGAACTTGGTTGACCCATCTGAAGGCATAAAGCCTATAGGGTGCAAGTGGGTTTTCAAGAAGAAAACCGACATGGATGGTAATGTGATTACCTATAAGGCTAGATTGGTGGTGAAAGGATATCGTTAAAAGCAAGGTGTTGATTATGACGAAACCTTTTTGCTTGTAGCTATGCTTAAATCCATTCGGATGCTCTTAGCTATAGCGGCTCATTATGATTATGAGATATGATCGATTGATGTGAAAACAACTTTCCTTAATGGAAACCTACTCGAGGATGTGTATATGATACAACTTGAGGGTTTCACATCGGTTGATAAAACCAAGGTATGCAAATTGCAACGGTCCATATATGGACTGAAGCAAGCATCCAGGAGTTGGAATATCTGTTTTGATGAAACAATCAAAAAGTTTGATTTATCACAAAATTCGGACGAACCTTGTGTATACAAGAAGGTTAGTGGGAGTGCAGTCGTGTTCCTAGTATTGTATGTCGATGACATATTACTTATAGGAAACGATGCTTCTATCTTACAATCAGTTAAAATTTGGTTGTCCAAGACGTTATCCATGAAAGACCTGGGAGAAACAACCTACATCCTCGGGATTAAGATCTATAGAGATAGATCGAAATGGTTGCTTGGTCTTTCTCAGTCTACATATATAAACTGAGTGCTAAAGAGGTTTAGCATGTCGGAATCCAAGAAAGGTTTCCTACCCATCAAGCATGGGATATACCTTTCGAAGTCTATTTGTCCACACACAGAAGACGAGAGGATTTGCATGAGTAAGATTCCCTATGCATCCGAAATAGGATCTATCATGTATGCTATGTTATGTACGAGACCCGATGTATCGTATGCTCTGAGTATCACGAGCAGATACCAGTCTGATCTAGGAATGGATCATTGGGCGGCTGTTAAGACGATCCTTAAGTACTTGAGAAGAACTAAGGATGCGTTCCTAATATATGGAGAAGGGTACATGGTGATACGTGGGTATATGGATGCCAACTTCCAGACAGACAAGGATGATTCCAAGTCTTAGTCTGGGTATGTATTCACCTGGAATGGAGGTGCAATAAGTTGGAAAGGTTCCAAGCTTGACACTATAGCGGATTCTGCCATAAAGGCAGAATACATTGCAGCTTTGGAAGCAGCAAAGGAAGCGGTTTGGATCAAGAAGTTCATCTCTGAACTTGATGTGGTCTCATTAATGATCCAAACATGTGCTTCATCGCTATTATTTGATCAGAGAGATCATAAGTAGGAAGGAAATACAAATCGAGAAGATTCCCACAGAAAGGAACTTAGCGGATCCTTTAACTAAGGCATTACCTCAAAGTAAGTTTGAGGGTAATGTTAGAGCTTATGGTATTGGATACCGTAGTGATTGACATTAGGCCAAGTGGGAGTTTGTTGGAAATATATGAGAGGTGTCCTAAGGCAATCGCCTTATGTTTGAACCATTTATATGATAAATGAAGATTCACTATTTGAGTATACATGTTTTCATGTATTTGATTAGATCTTAAACTCATTTACTGAATGTCCACGATACGACTCACAGCATGAGAGAATTTGTGATTGGATCACAACTAGTGAGTATCTATACATGTGTAATTGTGATGTATCAGAATTATACCTAGTCGATAAATTGATGGATTTGGATACCATTAATACTGTCGAGACTAACACGAGGTATACTCCTTGGTGTATCCAAGCAGCTGATTCTCACTGGCTGGAGACATTGTGATGTCCGGAGTTAATCGTGGATGCTAGTTATGGTAACTAGTTCATTGGAGTGACTAGCTGTTAGACTTCATATGGTTCAGTGCATATATGGATATGTCAATGAAGTTCTTACTGTAGCTTAAGTACGATGTTCCTTTGACTTGCGGTATTCAAGTCATCTTGGTCATGAAGACTTATGCTTTGACATCTTAAGCAAGCATCTCTGAGGAGATGTGGACCCGGGATGATTGGGCATTAGTCGAAGTGATCGAAGGTGTTTGAATAGCCTATAAAGTATTCACCACTCCTTGCGAGGAGATGTATACCCATGGCCTCTCGTCGGATTGTTACTAAAGTCTTTGGCCAAAGCATTACATGTTTAGAGTAAGGTACTCTTGGATACATGTGCAATAACTAAAATTTGTAGGACGAGGAAATGATACTTGGGCTAGGTGTGACATAGTCAACCTAGTGGGGACTGACACTATAGACTATGTCTTGACCCAAGTGGGTATAAGATGAGTGAAGGGAATGAGGCACGAATCATTATAGCTGCTGAAGGGTTTCAGAAATAGTTCTGGATCAACCGTTGATCTTTTCGGTTAATTGGGATCATGATGTACTACTAGGTTTCACTTATGATCATTCTATAATTAATGGTTAATTATAGACGACCAACATAAACCGAGAACCTATTTGGTCACACACACAATGAGCGTAATCCGAAGGATTTAAAACGAGCTTGAGAATGAGATTCTTAGACTGAGAGAAAGTAGGTTTGGTTGGACCAAACAAGGAGCGAGCATGAAATCGTTTTAGTCGCAATGGAAGCGTGGATGGGTCGTGTCTTATGAAGACATGATGGATGAACTAAATTGGTTTGATTCTAATCTAATGGTGGAGAATAAATGAAAGGGATTTGGTTTGTTTTAAATGAATGAACCAAAGTTGGTTCGGTTCATTTTAACTTAAAATATACCAAATCGGTTTGGTTTATTTTAACTTAAATTAATGGAGGGGGTTAACGGGTTTTTGGTTATGAACCAATAACCATTAGGAGAATTTGTTCTCTATAAAAATAGGGCTTAAGGGTTTTATGAAAACCTAATCTAATCTTGCCGCCCCTCTCCCTCCTCTCCTTGTAGTCGACGCCCAAGCCCTTGCTGCCGCCCACCCCTTGTGCCACCGTCCAAGTTGTTGCCGGCATCCAAGCTCCTACCGGCGATCCTCCGGTGATCTTCCTTGGCTCCGGCGACAAGGTGAGCATCTAGCTTTCCTTATTTGGCCGTCGCAACATCCTCCACCAAAGCTGTCCAGTTTTCTAGACAGCTTGCTTCCTTCTTATCAGAGCGTCATTTGGATGACGTTTGGAGCTCCGACAGTGGCTTCCTTGCTGGGGATTCGATCTCTGGTAATCCTCATAGGTGGAGGACGAAGGATTTGTCAAACGGTTGATGAATACCTCTCCGGAGAAGCGAGTTTTGGGGACTCGGTTTTGAATCTGAATTTTGATTCGGATTGTGATCTTCTCTCGATCACATTGTCTTCGACACGAGGCTAGTGACTCATACGAAGACGAGGCTCGTGACTTTGTGAAGTCATTCCGAAGGTACTCGGTGTGGATACGGATAGAGGCGATTCCAGCGAGGGTCGCTCCGGTTGATGTCTTTCCCGCTATACGTGATACGTCAGGTATACGTAGAATAAATTTCCTTTTATTGCAAAATTTAAAACTACGGTTATGTCTACACATGTTGTACTATGCATGCGTGTGATGTGTGTGATGTAATAAATTAGATTTATTGCTTTTTATTTATTCCGCTGCGCACATGTTTACGAAACATGTTCGAATACACACTCGCCGCGGTGCCGGAATCCCAACAGGTAGCTCATAGGTGAAGTTGGCTGAATGACTAAGTCAAGTGTAGGATGCTCAAACATAGGTTTGAGGTTTACCCGACCGTTAGATGCTCAAACAAGTGTTTTTTTAGGTTTTACCCGACACCAGTCGACATCTATAGATAGCTTGATCGCTTCGAGTCGATTTTCGGGTGCTCAACGGTGTTCGACCGGGTGGGTTCGACCTTCAGTGATCACGCACCATCACGATCACGATGATGGTCGCGAGCACAAAACCTCTCATAGTCGACTAATCAGTCAGCTACGCGGGCAACAGTCGATTGCCAAGACTACCGTTGGACTACAACGGTCACGATTTGATGAGGTCAGAAGCTGTTGGAGCAACAACAGTCGACTGATGACATGCAACAGTCGATTGCTACATACCCAACCAGAAGAAATCTCTTCTCTCTATAAAGAGAAGGGGTGAGGGCCTTTGGGATGTTAATGCTTCTACTCCTAAGTGCTCCCTAAGTGCTCTACACGGTTTTCCACTCCTCTTCTTGTGCTTACCTCTATTCTATTGTAAGAGGTAGTGAGTTCTTATAAGAAGGTTTACCTCCACCTTGCTTGGGCAAAAGGAGAGACTAGTGATTGGATTTGAGGGAGTGATTCTCCATACTAATCGTCCGTGGATTAGCGATAAGGGTCGTGAACCACGTTACATAATTATGTTAGCATTGCTTTCATCTTTACTTTGTTTTTGCTCTTAATTGTCTTTAGTTTTATTATTCCGCTGTGCTAATGATTTATATAGATGATTAAGACGAACAAAGTCCATCGTTCAAGAAAGGCTATTCAACCCCCCTTCTAGCCGGACCTCGATCCTCCAACACTTATTGGGCAGTGAAAGCTTGCAACATGGATGCTGATAGAGCTGGGAGAGAAAGAAAATTGTAACTTTAGGAACTTGAGGAGATTCAATTAGAAGCCTATGAGAACTCCCACATTTACAAAGAGAAGACTAAGAATTTTCATGACAAAAGAATTTTGAGAAAGGAGTTCCATATTAGTGATAGAGTATTGTTGTATTATTCTCATCTCAGGTTGATGAGAGGGAAGTTGAATTCCAGATGGGACGATCCTTTTTGTATTACTAATGTGTTTCCCTATGGTGTTGTTGAAGTGCAGAAAACTTCTACAGGGAACCTTCAGAGTGAATGAACATCATCTCAAGATATTTCACGAGGGGATAAGAGGAGCTATAGTAGATGAGGTGGACCTTGATGATGATTTTTCTCCGACTTGAAGGGGAGTGTGTTCTTTTGTTTACTGCATTTATTTCCTTTCTTTCATGTTTCGGAATAACTTGCTTTGTTTGAGTGTTTGGTCACCTTTTTATCTAGGTCGAGTGTTTTGTTGAGTTTAAATAATACAAAGTATTATTTAAGGATTCCTGGCTTAATTGCATTATACAAAGTATTGATTAAGGATCAACTTACCTTGATAGGCTCTTTTGAATCGGATGCGGATCCCTAGCTTGTCTTTGTTGGTGCAATCGACCCAGGTCATGATTGATCGGACTCGAGTTTGACTCGAACAATATTTTGATGTTAGATAAAATGTATGACATGTGAGTGTCATGGGAAGTCCAAGCATGGGGCTTGGCATTGAAAGTCCAACATGGGTTGGCCACGTTAGTCCAAGTGTGTAGTCTTGGTGGTGAAAGTCCAAGCATGGGGCTTGGTGTTGGGAAAATCCAAGCAAAGGGCTTGGTGTTGGTAAAGTCCAAGTGTGTAGCCTTGGCATGGAAAATCCAAGCATGGGGCTTGGTGTTGGTAAGTCCAAGTGTGTAGCCTTGGCAATGAGAAGTCTTGAGGACTTGTCAAGGTCACTAGTCTCGTAGGCTTAGGGTCCTTGAGTCGGTGAAGGATGGCATTGCGAAAGCCATGCACTTGGTGCATCCAAGGAACTTTCGGACGGGGAGCGAATGGAGTGAGGGCAAAGGGAAGTAGACTTTGAGGGCAAGATGCGAAGGATGACATTGCGAAGCCATGCGCTTGGTGCATTCGAGGGACGTAGGTTGAGGGAAGAGAGCTTCGGTGGGGAACTCCATGAGAGGATGAGGTGGACTTGGCCAAGTGGCTAAGACGAAGTGTCGGATGCTCAAACATGATGTTTGAGGTTTTACCTGATGGTCGGATGCTTAAATAAAGTGTTTTTTTTGAGGTTTTATCCAAGTCGGGTTCGGGATCGCGCTTCATTGGATCGATCGATGGCGCTGATCGCAATGGATGGGCCGATCGGCTTGGTTGGCGCCGGCTACGAGAATGCTCGTAATCAATCGGGCAATCACGGATTGTCGCATCGCCATGCCAATGTTGGCAGTCGAATGATGAGCAGTCCATTGGGTTTTTCTAGCATGGATCGAACCGTTGTGAGACAACGACTACAGGGGCAGTTCGATTACGGTTTTTGGCGGCCGATCACAGTGAATCAACCCGAGACAAGCATAAAAGGAGGAGATTAGGGAAGATTTCCACAACCTTTTTTGGGGAGATTTTTGAGGGGAATTGTTGTTGCATTCCAGACCTTTAAGAGCAAACCAAAGCAAGCAACAAACAAGTGATCAAAGCCAAGTGATCTAAAGTTGTTCTTTACTTGTATTTCATATTGTTTTTGTATTTTTCTTGTACTTTTGTATTACCTATTGTAATTTCTTGTACGAGGTTTCTCCACCTCTGACTTGTTGTCGAGAAGGAGTTTGGTTAGTGCCGTGTGCATAACTCGAGCTCGTTGAGCTCACCCCGTGGAGTAGGAACCCTAAGGTTCCGTACCACGTATATCAGTTGCCTATTGTGATTGTGTGTTTGTGTTTATTTTTGTATTTCGTATTTGCATTTCTGCTGTGTATATTAACGATAATTGTAGACAAAGCACGCAAGAACGAACGATTTCCATCTATGTCGAATTGGGCTATTCACCCCCCTCTAGCTGGCCACCGATCCTCCAACAAGTGGTATCAGAGCGAGGAGGTTGTCATCGGACTCACCGCCGCAACAATCAAACAAGATGGCCGACGTCAACATCAAACCACCGAAATTTGAAGGAGAATTCTCATGGTAGAAGAAAAGGATGGAGGTATACATTGAAACCGATTTCGATACAATGCTAATCATTGAAAATGGTTTTGAAGTACCTTGGGGTGAAGACAACAAGCCGTTAGGAAAGTCAAGATGGATCAAGGAAAAACGACAACAATTCAAGACAAACGTTAAGGTAACAATTATGTTATTAAAATTGATACCTAACGCTATTTTGTCTAGACTAGGTGAATATAGGGATGCGAGGGAATTGTGGAGCAAGTTGATAAAATTCCATGAATTTCTGAACCGGCACAAGTAGAGAAGGATGCCGAGGAAGAGTGTTCATCCTCCCAAGCTCAAGACAAGGAAAGCACATCATCATCCCAAGAGCTCTAGGATTTGGAAGTTGAGAGGTGCTCAACATCCGAAGTGGAGGAAACCTCCACCTCTAGCATTGAGGGTGAGGAAAGATCTTCCATCCCGGAGCAAGAACAAGAAGAAGCGTCTACATCCGGGAGAAGTGAAGATCAAGAGGCTTCTACTACCCTAGGTAACTCAAATGTAATTCCAAATAGTAAAGATCATATAATTTGCTTTGAGTGTAGGGAGAAAGGGCATTACAAGAGTAAGTGCCCAAAATTGGCTAAGAAGAAAATGTCGGCACCAAAAGTCAAGCACAAGTCTAAGGACGCCGAAGTCCTCGCTAAGGAAAACAAAGAGCACATTGTGTTCTTCAAGTGCCATCAACGGGGATACTACCAAAGCCAATGCCCTAGGGGGAAGAAGAAGGGGCAAGAAGGAGCTACACAAGTAGGGGGAGCTTCCAAAACAAACCCTAAGGAATGTTTTAATGCACCTTCTAGTTCTAGGTTTAAAAAGCATGCTAGAAATTATTTTAGTACTCTTGCTATTGTTAATGAAAAGCATGCTAGTCGAAATAATAGATTTTATTGTTTAGGTGCTAAACATGTAAATTTATCTAAGGACAAACCTAGGAACAATAACTCTAGACCTATTTTACCTAGGGAGAGTATTAGGAGGATAGAAGAGAATTTAGGCATTAACCCTAAGAAGGGTAGACACATGCCTAAGAAAAAGAGTCCCTCCCAAAAGATTAATGAAAAATCAAAATTGGGAAAATTAGAATTAGAGAACCAAGTCTTGAGGTCAAGGCTTGAAAAATTAGAAAAGACTCTAGCAAAAATGACAAACTCATTTAAAGGGTCTAATGATCAAAATCCAAGACCTAGGAGACAAGAACCGTCCAAGGGCAAGAAAGGTTTAGGTCACAAATCTAAGTGCTACCATAATATTCCATTCGATTATGGAACTAAATTTAGGTCTAGAAAAACCAAGGTTAATAGGGAAGTTATCCCTAAGATTAACCATGGTGTGTGTCTAGTGGCTAAAAACTCAAGGAAATCTAAGGTAGCTACTAAGAAGGTTCCTAGAAAAGCAATCCCTAAGGTTAACCTTGAAAAGACCCAAATGACTAAGGTTTCAAAGCCAAAAAGGGTCATTAGGAAGGTATCTAGGGAAGTTATCCCTAATGAATACCTTGTTAACCCAAGGAGCTCCAATAGGTATTGAGTTCCTAGGAGCGTGATCGATTCACGCTAGATGGGTTAGGGTATGTCAACCCTAAGTGGATGGGTAGTTAACCTAACCTGTTAGTTATAGCCCTAGAACCAATCATGTGATGGTTGAATAGGGAACATTTTGTATCATATTCTATAAAGGCAAAGGATTGGTTATTATATATTTACGTCTTGCTTGTGCCAGCTAAATTAAATATATATTAATGCCCTAGAAAAGTAGGTTCTTATCTACAGCACATCAATTGGCAGAATTGATTATGAGAGGCTGTAGAGAACACTTTCCTAAATGTTCCTAGTCAAGTATTAATATGCAAGGGAAATATTAATACATAAAGACTAGCATGTAGGTCAATTGATGACTTGATCTCACAAGTCATGGATATATGATATCAAGTTGACACATGGGTATATATTAGAGAATATATACTGAACTGACCCGCCATGAGAAAGTTTCATGGATCGTCATATGAGTGTCATAAACTTTCTTATGTGACTATTGGTATGAATAGTCCTCAAACCTGAAGTCACTACGGTTCCCTACATAAGGAGTTATGTACTTTGGTATCGTCAAACGTCACCCGTAACAGGGTGGACCATAAAGGCGATTACTGGGTATATAACAAATTATGCGGAGGGATGTGAGTGATGTAGATGGGATCTATCACTCCCATATGACGGGAGTGATATCTGTGGGCCCCTTGATTGAGTAGAACTACTAAAATGCATGGCCATGCTCGAATGAGTCAATATGAGATATTGAGCTCATTTGCTTGAGTTAGTTTACTCAGGGATCAAGAAACACATAGATTGATCGAGGATGACACGGTCTATGCCTCATTGGTCAATCTGATATCAAGGATAGAAGGACACGGTCATACATTATAGTAGTCACGGAAAGGTTAGTCGGATCTTGACTTATTTCGTAACTTGGGTAGCAATGATGTATTGCTAGATGCCGCTCATTGCTTGTGTATCTAAAAGAGTTTAGATCCACTGCCAACGTTATGAGAGCCTATAGGGTCACACACAAAGAGCATGATGATTAGAAGAATTAGTGCATTCTAGTTTGACTAGAATAATTTGGGAATGAGCTTAAGTACAAAATGGTTTTTGGACTTTAAGCTTAATGAGAATTTTAGCTTATTGATTTAATGAGATTAATTCAATATGCTAAGCTTAATTGATTTAATAAGATTAATTCAATATGTTACCTTATTGATTTAATGAGATTAATTCAATATGATAACATAAGCTTATTGGATTAATAAGATTAATTCAACATGCATGAATGCCACATAAGCATGCCACATAAGCATGCCACCTAAGCTTGATGAGGTGGAAGGAGACAAAGGGTTTTGACCTTTGGATTTCCTCCACATGTGGCCGGCCAAACAAGGAATTGATTGCATTGAATGTGATAGGAGGTGAAAGGTTTTTCAATCCTATAAAACACCCCATGGGGTGGCCGGCCAAAAGGTTGAAGCTTGAGGCTTGGAGAGAGCTTGGTGGTGAGAGGCTTTGGTTGTGTGACTTTTGTGAGTGTAGCAAGAAGAGTAGTCTTCTTCTTCCTTTCTCTTTTTCCCTACCTTCCTCTCCTTTAGGGACTTCTCTAGCAAGAAGTAAAGGAGAGCTCTTCTAGTTTCTTTTGTGAGACAAGAGCTTGCTCGTGTGGATACATATAGAGACATGAACATTTGAACATGCTAAAAGATCCAACAAACCCAAGGAGAAGCGGGATTTAAAAAGGGCACGCAACAAAGGTAATATTCTCCTATAAGATAGGTTTTGAGAAATTTAATTTTGTACGAGGTTTTCTTTCGCAAGGATCACTTGGAAGGGATCCTATTTTTTCGTTGCGTATATGCTATTTTGCATAAGAGATCTCTACATAACCATAGTAGAGTTGACACTTTAGGATGTGCTAATGTGCTTTGAGAAGTTGAAAATTGATTAAATTGGCACAATTAGGTCTTAGAAGTCATGGTGTACCATTTTGAGTTTTTGGCACACTAGGGGGATAGTTGGTATTGTTGGTGCAACAATGCTCCAAGCATGTATATGTTTTGATGTTTGGCTAATCATCTAAGTTAGGCAATATCTTGTGATCTAATTACAAATGTGTTTAAGTGACAGGGAAATCCAAGGATGAAGTACTTGGTAAAAGGAAGTCCAAGTATGATCTTGGCAAAGGAAGTCCAAGGGATGGACTTGGCGGCATAAGACCAAGCTTGTAGTCTTGGCAGCATAAAGTCCAAAGTGAACCTTGGCAAAGGAAGTCCAAAGTAAAATCTTGGCAGCATAAGTCCAAGCTTGTAGTCTTGGCGGCGTAAAGTCCAAGCATTTGGCAACCCAAGACATGACGAAACCGAAGGAAGCTCTTGGAAGCAAAGCGCAAAGGATGAACAAGTCGCGGACTCGGAGGGATCCTGAAGGTGCAAGGCTTATTGAGGAGCTAGAAGGTTGAGTCTAGGTCTAGGGTATAAAATCAAGTATGAATTACTCATACTTGATGAAACGACCATCACGATCGCCATCGATCGGCCGATCGATCCGCGATCGCGATCGATCGAAAAAGGGCATCGACCGGTGATCAAAGGAAATATCACCACGAGAATGCGGTCTCACTCACTGATCGCCTTGATCACTGATGATCACCATCACCGACCGATCGCAAGATCACGATCGATCACTGCCGTTGGAAATTGCGGCTACAAATCTCCGCAGAGATCGCATTTCGGCCGTTGGCAGCGATCGATCGATGGCATGCATCACGATCCGACGACGCTAACGGGAAAAACAACCCCTCTTCTATAAAAAGGGGCCATGGGGAGCTTGGTGAAGCTAGTGCTCTTGCTCCTAACTATACTCTCGTGCTCACCAAGCCTTCCAAGTGTTTTTAGTGATTTAAATCCTCCTCTTCTCTTGTTCTTGATCATCCATCATTGTAAAGAAGAGGAGAGCATTGTAAGAAAGGTTTCTCCACCTTGGTTCATCCAAAGGAGGTTCTTGTGAAGGTTGATTAGGGCTAATCCACCTTACGGATTGCCGTGGAGTAGGAGCGTCATCTCCGAACCACGTACATCGGGTGTTAGCTTTGTTCTTGCTTTGATTTGTGTTTATATTTTGTATTGCTTCCGCTAACATTTTTTGTAGAAAAGAAGAAAGGCTAATCACCCCCCCCCTCTAGCCATTCCAAGGGTCCTACAGGTATTAAGGCAAAATGGATTTAATTCAAATAATGACAATTTGGGCTTAACACTTAGGTATTTTATACCTTAGTATTTTGTACTTACCATGATTTATTTGCCTTGCCATGTCATGCCATCATATTTATCTTTAATCATAGAAAATGTCATGATTTTTGCCTAGGAATGTCATGTTATGCTTAAGTTTGTATCACATGCCATGACATCATGATTATTGGCACATGCTTTTATTCGTGTTATCATTTATGCCATAATCATTATTCATGCATTAAATAAAATTGAGTTAAGGACTATGACATGATTTGAAGTCCTATGCATAAGAGAATCAAATAGAGTTGCCTAGCATATGCATGAGACCCTAATTAACCAAAACCCACATCTCACTAAAATACTTGACTTGTATGTGTTTCATACACTTAGATATAAGTGAGATGTTTAGGAAAATGAATTTAAAGGTTTTAAAATAATTTCAAAACCATTTTGAAAAACCTTGGTGAAGTCTATCTTTTGATAGCAATCACCATTGAATGAGGTGATACAAAGTAGGGCCAAAGATTGAAAATTTCAATGGTTTTGAACTTTGTGTCAATCTCACTAGTTTATAGGTATTCTATTTTTCTAATATTTTTCACCCATAATGTTTGTTATAAGTAATGTACATATAAATTTTCAAGATTTTTCAAAATACATATTTTTACTTATGAATTTTGGAATTTCATTTTAAAGTGATTTACGACATTGAGAAATTAGTCGATCATGTATGTATGTATGGCGATCGTACACAATGTGATCGTGATAGCTGAGAGAGTCGACTGCCAATGTTGATTTCGGGTAAACAAGGTTTGTTAGGCCATGTTCAGCTATGTTTTGGTTTCCTAACTACTCCTAACCCTAGGATATGTTGGATCGAGTAAGCCGAGAGGGGGAGGGTTGAATCTCGGTATTTAATATTTTTATTTATTTTTGAAACTGATTTTATATTGTCAAATAAAAGTACATAGTGGAAATTAAATGCAGTTTAGACACAGTAGTTTACTTGGTTCACAACTCTGACTGGGTTGCTACTCCAAGGTCCGTAGCTCTCCCGAGAGCTACCTTGATGGGCAATCACTAAATGCCCACCGACTCGAGAACTCTCGACTTCGAAGGGTTTCGCTTTTTACAAATAATAGAGATGGGTAACACACTACCCACTCTTGAATTTAAGTACAGAAGCAAAAAAGTAAATGAACAAAAACAAGATGTATACCGACACTAAGTAGATGGTAGAAGTATCCTCGGAGTGTCGGAAGATTGCCTTGTTGTGGAAGTTTAGCTTTGGTGGACGAGAATTGATTTCGACAGCACTTCGACGTAAATTGGATGTCTTGCTTGGATCTAGTCGAGCACATATTTTATAAACCCTTTCCAGTCGACTGGAATGCCTTCCAGTCGACTCCACATCAGCCCGTCGATATGGAATTCGTGGTCTTCCAGTCGACTGAAACCTCTCCAGTCGACTCCACGTCACTCGACTCCACATCGGAAAATTTGCCTCTTCAGTCGACTCAAACCCTTCAGTCAACTGAAACCCTTTCCATCTGCGTCAGACGATCTCTGATCGATCACCAGCTGATCCTGCCAAATAGGTATCCAGTCGACTGATACATATCCAGTCGAATGAACTTCAATCGACTTGAATCCATCCAGTCGACTGATCCCTGCAAAACAGGATTAGCAAAAATAGATAGTATGAAATGCAATGCAGTAGTAATACTGATGGATCTTGACTACTAAGTCCACGTGGATTTTTCGTCGGATCGACGCCTAGCTTTGTCCCCCTATAGAGGAGTCGTCCTCACCTCTTCAATCGAGGCTTACCTGTCGGCTACCTGCCGGATTTACCACTCTTAACATCTGATCTGATCCACCAGAGCTTCCACCAGCTGTCCGGTCTGTCTGACCCAACTGGACTTTTTGGCGATTGTCCATTCTCCTGACCCAACCTGTCTTCATGCCAAATGTCCGGTCCACGCGACCCATCTGGACTTCATGCCTAGTGTCTGGTCCTCTTGATCTGTCAAGATACGTGCCTAGTATCCGGTCAACATGACCTACTAGGACTTCCTGTTAAGCCTGCACACTTAACACTGATATTAGAACACAAGTAAATCCTAACATTTAACTGTGGTTCAGGATGCTCTAGTTTGAACCCCTAAATTGGGATCACCTATTACTTGATCAATAGGGTGGTTTGATTATACCCTAGATTGGTTTGGGTTAGGATTTATAATAGACTTGTTTTGTGAGTTAGATTTGGCTCTAGAACTAGGTTTAGGGCTAGAGTTAGGTTCATGTCTAGAGTTAGGTTCAAGTCTAGAGTTAGGTTCATTAAACACCTCTAATCCGGGTTTTGTAGTTTTGTTTTCTTCATCAAATACTATGTTAATTGTTTCTTTGATTTTTAGGGTTTCATTGTTATACACCCTATAGGCTTTACTAGTGGTTGAGTATCCTAGGAATGTCCCGGTAGTTATTTTAAGGGTGAATTTCCCTAAGTAATCCTTAGTGTTCAATATGTGCACCTTACAACCAAAGACCCCTAAATACCTAATGTTTGGTAATTTTTCGTAATAAATTTCATAAGAGGTTTTAAGGTGTCTTCTAACTAGGAGGATCCTATTTTGAACATAGCAGGCCATATTGACCACTTCTGCCCAAAACCTATTAGATAAGTTTACTCACTCAACATGGTTCTAGCGGCTTCTTGTAATGTTCGTTTTTTACATTCGACTAGACCGTTTTGTTGAGGAGTCCTAGGGCACGTTTTGGTTACAAAAATCGGTAAATCTATGGTTTTTGAATTCACCACCATAATCACTTCTAAGTCTTTTTACCTTAAGATTCTTTTCATTTTCTATTAATTTACATAAGTTGGTGAGTTGCTAAGGTTTCACTTTTATGTTTTAGAAACCTAACCCAAGTGAACCTAGAGAAGTCATCGACTATGACTAGACAATATTGAATTTCATTTAGTGACTTGGCTCCATGAGAATCAAATAGTTCTAAATGTAGGAGCTCAAGTACACTTTTGGTTCTTTCTTGATTGATTAGTTGATATGAGGTCCTAGTTTATTTACCTTGTTGACACGCATTACAAATTTTATTTTCCATGTTATTAAGGTTGGGCAGACCTTTGACTAAACCACTATGACTCATTTTATGTACGAGTCTTGGGTGAGAGTGGTCGAGTCATCGGTACCATAACCAGGATTCCTCTTACTATGTCATTAGACACTTGGTTGAGGAGTTAGGTAAGTTAATTGTGTAAATGTTGCTGTTCCTAGTTCCCTTAAGTATAATTTTTGAAGTATCATTATTTTTGATTAGGCATTCATTTTGTAAGAAGGTAACCTTATAGTTGTTATCACACAATTAGCTTACGCTAAGTAAATTAAAATCAAAATTCTCAACTAAAAGTACATTACGAATTATAAAGTTAGAGTTCATCTCAATATCACCTGAACCGATGATTTTGAGCTTCCCGTTATTTCCGAAGGCTACCGATCCTTGAATTTTGAATCTGAGTTTAAAAAATTTTAGTCGGTCTCCGGTCATGTGTCAGGAGCACCAACTATCCAGCATCCATTGATCCTACACATGTAGTAGTTGGATCGGGTATTGAAATTTTAAAGTTGGTTGAATATTTTAGCCTAGTAGTCATCTCACCCTTTCTACATGATCAAACATGTTAATCTTATATGTTTTGTGAGATGACTTCAATTTTACTTGATTAAGTTTAGTGAATTGAAGATAATCAATCTTGGGTTAGATTCGGATTTAACTCTTAGCTTGTCAAGTAACCTTTTTGAGAAATTGACTTCCAGGTCGTGGCAAGGCACAAAGACCTTCTTTGATCGGAACAACGACCACTTCCTTAGACAAAGCCAAATTCAAGAAATTGATCACTTGAGTCACTTAAGATTACTTCCTGGTCTAACTAGTTTAGGATACAACGAGGTAGCTTCAGCTAGTTCAACTTAGTCGAGTGCACCAAGCTAGATACACCTTATCTAGTTCGGACACACAAGACTTCATTTCTCTAACATACTATCATCTTGCCGCGTCCTAATACTATGTTGTCAAGGTTAACTACCTATTAACCCTATCTAGCTGTTCTAAAAATTAAAACAAAAATTAAATAAGCATGCAAGTCTAATTCAAGAAATAAAACAAAACAAGTTTAGTACTTGCTCCCCCTGGACCATTGAATCGATTCGGTCTTTCCACGTAGTGGATTTGGTCCTTGGGAACCCAGTACTTATTGGATCCTAATTGTGAAATTAAAGCGGTCTTAGGGACCCATGCTTGGACTATTTGTCTATTTCGATTCACGATTGACATATATGATTTATTGGTCATGGTTGATCTAAATCTTAGTTTGTCCTTATTGTACACGACCCTTTGTGATCCAAGTAGTAGGTCAAGCCCCTTGAATCCCAAAGTAAACTTTTCCAACGTTTGACTAAGATCTTGGACTTTCCCTTTCAAGAGAGAGTTCTCTTCTTCGAGTTTTTCAACTCGAGTTGAGTTCTCCTCTTGAACTCGACTAGTCAAAGAGGTTAGGGAGACCTTATGTTTAAGGAGTTTCACCTTCTCAACTAAGATCTCGACCTTGGACTCAGACTTAGCTAACTTTTTATTTAAATATTTAATTGCATTGTAAAGCATATCAATTAAAGACCGACTTACCTTGATCGAATCTCTTGAACCGGATACGGATCCATGGCTTGTCTTGAATTGAAGTTCATCTTCAGATCCGGAGTCGAACTCGATTTCGGACTCGTCGCTTGCTTCGGGTTCAGACTCATCTTCGACTTTGATCGGCTTGGCCATGAACGCGAGATTATTGAGCTCATCTTCCTCCTCCGACGACTCCTCCCATGTTGCGTTGAGCGTCTTCTTCTTGAATTGAGATGATTTGTTCTTTAGTCTTGGGCAATCCGATTTGATGTGACCCATCTTGTTGCATTCGTAGAATCTATAGTTGAAACTTTGCTTTTCCTTGGATTGCTTGATCAGGCATTTTCGGCTCTTGATCATCTTTCGAACTAGATTCACTAGTTCGGTCTCCATCTTGTCATTCACCTCTGATTCATACTCCTCTTCTTCTTCTTCGGGAGGTGGTTTGCTCTTCGTCTTCTTCTTTCGACCTGCAACCAACGCGATACCTTTCTCGGTCGGGACCGCATTAGATTGTTCTTGTAATTCAAATTCTAAAAAAAGTTCATCTAACCTTATCTTAGATAGATCTCTAGATACCTTGTAGGCATCAACCATGGATGGCCATAAGGTGGTCCTAGGAAATGCGTTTAACACATACCATATTATGTCCCGATTCTCCACCTTTTGTTCGATCGAGTGGGGTCCATTCATGATTTCCTGGATCCTTGCATGTAATTGAGTGGCAGTCTCATGTTTATGCATTTTCAAATTAAATAACTTATTTAAAAGAAGGTCTCTTTTACATACCTTTGTGTCGATGGTTCCTTCATGAAGCTCGATGAGCTTTTTCCAAAGGTCTTTCACGCTTATGAATGGGCCGACACGGTTGAGCTTCTCCTTAGACAAACCTCATTACAAGATTTGTGTAGCCTTTGCATCAGCTTTGACTTGCCTCTTGGTTGCGTTGGTCCATTTGTCGAAATCCAAAGGCTCCCCTTGATCATTGGTGGGTAAAACAAAGCCGGTTTGGATTACTATCCAAGTCTCGACTTGTGTTTTCAAAAAACACTCCATCTGACCTTTCTAATAATGGAAATCATCTCCGTTAAAGAATGGAGGTCGGGTGGTGCTATATCCCTCCATGTGGGCCATTTAAAAAAAACCTTGCACAAAAAAAAAAAACAAATGACAAGATACAAATTGCCAAGACTTTCATCTTGGATTAGTAGTGAGGAAAATAGTAAAGAAATTTAAACGAAACCAATACGAAAAGAAAAAATTGCTAGATTGGTGGTTGCACCAAATCTTAGCACCCCCACTCTGATACCAATTATTGGATCAAAAGCGCGCTAAAGGGGGAGGGTTGAATAGCGAGCGTAAAACTTTCTTTTCGTTCGATTAAAACCAAAGTAACGCAGAGGAAAAGTAAATGACACAATTTATTTTTACTTGGTTTACAACCTAACGGTTGCTACTCCAAGGTCCTACAATCCTAGACCGCATACGGAGGGCAATTCACTAAGTAAGGTCTCCTCCTCGTTGGAGGTAGGAGACAACGATTACAAAAATAAACCTCAAGGTGGAGGGACAATCCCACCTCTCCTCGTTACGATCAAAATCTCGAAAACAAAAGAATGAGTACAAAAGAATTAAAGTATATCGATGACGATCAAGACTTGAATTTGGAAGCGGGTCGTCGACGTTGCGGCAGTGTTTTGGTGTCGTAGAGTTGCGGCGTTACGGGAGCACTTCGAGAGCTTTGAATAATGACCTAAAGACGTGAAACCCCCCTTCTTTAATATCCCTTCACCCCCCTAGACATTGGAATCTACATCCTATCAAAAAGGCCACCTCACCTCAAGATAAGGGGATCTTGTTTGACCTTCATCGAAGTGGGCAGTTTGAATAGCAGTCGACAGATGACCCTTCATCAGTCGGCTGTAAATAGATAGCAGTCGACTGCCAGCTTGGTTATTCGACTGCACAAAGGAGTTAGCAGAAGACAAATGAAAGATAGTAAATATGACAATTCCTTACCATCCGATCTCGACCTAGACCTTCCACTAGAAGTCTTAGTTGGATTGCCACCTATAGTCATCCCCGTACGGAGGACATGACCTTACCATCTCTCTTTGCACTCGTGCTTACCTCCGGTCCTTTCTGACTAGTCGCTTAGCTTCCGATCTCCACCTGGGTTCTTTGACTCCCACGAAGTTCTCCCGGTGTCGCTCGACCACCACAGTTTCTCGACTCGATATTCTCCGGGTGTCGCTGACCTTCGGCTTAGCTTAATCATTTTTGCACACTTAACCGAGCATATGAGATAACGATAAGACATTAACTTTGGGTCTTTGCCATAATCAAAACTTAGGTTCGATTATCTAGTGTCACTGCACCGATAGAATCTCCAAACGAGAAACCTCGGTGGTCAACGACACCAGGAGAATTTTGGGACAAGAAACCTCGATGGTCGGGTGACACCAGGAGAATCTCAGTACGAGAAACCTCAGTGTTCAACGACACTAGGATAATCCCGAGACAAGAAACCTCGGTGGTCGGGTGACACCAGGAGAATCTCAGAAGAAGAAACCTCGATGGTCGAGTGATGCCAGGAGAATCTCGGAAAAAGAAACCTCAGTGATCTAGTGATCGAAAACTAAGTGATAAGTCACGAGGACCAAAGGTAAGCTCTGGGTGTGGAGCGGTGGTAAGGACGTGTCCACAATTAGAGGACAATCCTAGGTGTCGATTTGACCAAGGCTTCCATAGGAATGTCGAAGTCGAGATCGGACAGTCAAAGGACTGTCACACTATATGGCATTATGCATCTCTTGTGCTAACCTTGTGTTGTAGGAATTCTCAAGTGCAGCAGTCGACTGGAGGTGTCATTAGTCGACTGAAGGCAGTCAACTACCAAGAGGATCAGTCGACTGATGTCGACGAGCAACCCAATGCACATGGTCAAAGAGATATAGATTGATGTCGCCATCTCTTGATAAGATAAGCCGCCACCTCAAGATAAGATCCACGAGTTTTGGATATGGATCTGGATATATTCCAAGGCGACAATCTATAAAAGGAGGGGAGGACTCAAACCCTACATCATTATCAATCATTCAATGAACTCCTAAGTGCGCCGACTCTCTGACCGTAATCCTTCGTGCTACAACGCTACTCCGACCATGCATCTGCTACAAGTTATTTGTCGGTATCTTGTTTACTTCTTAATTATTATTTACAAAGAGGAGAGGTAAGGTTTGTTGGCTTTCCTCGACACCGACGTGGGTGTGTGTTCGAACATGTTTCGTAAACATGTACACAGCAGAGGCAAAACAATATGGTAATAAACTCATTTTATTACATCACACACACCACACGCATGTAGGATATAACAAGTGTAGACATAATTGCATATTTAAAATTTTTGCAATAAAGGAAACTTTATATCTAGGTATACCTGATGAATCACGTGTAGAAAGGAATGACATCAACCGTAGCGACCCTCGCTAGTATCACCTCTATCCGTATCCACACCGAGTATTATCGGGATAGCATCACAAGCTACGATCCTCGTCTTGACGAGAGATACTAGTCTCGCGTCGAAGACAATGTAAACCGAGAGACGATCACAAAACAAGTTCCACGAACTTGTCTCCTCGGAAGAGCTGACCAATCAAATTGGTTGGTTGCACCTTGGTGGCCGGCGGCTGTAAGGATGGCCGACGACTGGGCTACTGGCCGGAGCATGGTTGACGGCTGGTGGATGGCTGACGGTTGGAGGAGGTGACGTCCAAGGGGAGAGGGCGCCAAGGGTTGGGTGGCGACAACCCTAAGGTGGGCGGCGGCAAGAAGAGAGGAAGAGGAGAGGAGGTGGCTATGTTTTTGCAAAACCTTAACTCATCTACGAAATATTTCTCCACCCTCTTATTTATAGAACACGTGTTCCTTGACCATCAAGAAACCTTAACAGTCATTAGTTCACGACCAAAACTTGTTAACCCGCTCCAATAACTTAAGTTAAAATAAACCAAACCACATTGTTCTATTTTAAGTTAAAACGAACCGAACCAACTTTGGTTCATTCGTTTAAAACAAAACAAACCCCTTTGGTTTATTTTCCACCATTGGATTAGAACCAAATCAATTTGGTTCATCCATCATGTCTTCATAAGACTTGGCCCATCCATGCTTCCGATGCGACTGAAACAATTTTATTCTCGCTCCATGTTTGGTCCAACCAAACCAAGTCTCTCTCGATCTGAGAATCCCATTCTCAAACTCGTTTTAAATCCTTCGGATAACACTCGTAGTGCGTGTAACCAAATAGGTTCCCGATTTATATTGGACGTCTATAATTAACTATTAATTATAGAACAATCATGAGTGACACCTAGTAGTACATCATGATCCCTAATTAACCAAAAAATCAACGGTTGATCCTAGAACATCTTCTGAAATCTTTTAGCAGCTATAGTGAATTGTGCCTCGTTCCCTTCACTCATCTTATACCCACTTGGTTCAGGACATGGTCTATAGTGTCAGTCCCCACTAGGCTTACTACGTCACACCTAGCCTAAGTATTTACTTCCTCGTCCTATGGATTCTAGTTACTGCACATGTATCCAAGAGTACCATACTCCAAACATGTAATGCTTTGGCCAAGGCTTTAGTAACAATTCAACGAGAGTCCATAGGGTATACATCTCCTCGCAAGGAGTGGTGAATCCTTTGTTGGTGCAGTAGGCACCTAAGTCGAACCTGAGTTTTGATTATAGCAAACGATACAAAGTTAAGCTCATGTCGTTATCTCACGAGCTGAATCGAGTATGCAGAAGATTGATATAGCTGGAGCTGAAGGCTAGCGACACCTGGAGGAAGCCGCGGTGGTCGGGCGACACTCGAGTGACTTCGTAGGGAGCCGAAGGAATCGAGTGGAAGGCCGGAAGCAAAAGCAACACGTAAGTATCGAGGTAAGCTCGTGTGTGCGAGCGTAAGTGAGGTCGTATCCTCCTTACGGGGATGATCTTAAGCGTAGATCCGACCAGAGACATCCCATGGTCGGTCGAGATCGGACGGGCCGTCGAAATAATGTTTTCTTTGAGCTAACTTTGCCCTGCAGCTAGCATCGATCATTGCCCGGCTTGGAGGACTCATTGCCGTCAAACGATCATTGCCAAAGGTCGCGACTTGGCGATCTTGCCATCAGTCGACTGATGATGGCCATCAGTCGACTGATGGTCAATGATCAGATTCGAGGAGTCAAGGCTTATCACCCCATTTCAAGGAGATTGGTGCTCAATTTTGATTGGCTAGGGTTCCTCTCGAAAAGGGGCTCAAAGGCTATAAAAGGAGGGCTTGTCTTAGATTTTTTATCAATCAAAAAGCTTCCAAGTGCTTCCGATACGCTCTGACTCTCCGACATCCCTACGACGAAGCGCTGCCGAGACGACGACTAGAGCTTCAACCTCCAACCTTTGAAGTCGTCGGTAATGAAAAGTTTGAATTATAATTCAGTTTATAAGTTGTTCTTCTTTTCAAGCTTTAAATCATATCAAGGAGAGGGGAAGTGTCCCTCTACCTTGAGCCTTTTTTCATTTTGTGTATCCGTCTAACTCCTACCTCCAACGAGGAGGAGTTTTTTAGTAGATTGCCCTCCGTACGTGGTCAAGGACCACTAGGGCCTTGGAGTAGTAGCCTTCGGCTACGAACCAAGTAAAACCTTTGTGTCTATTGTCTTTTATTTTTGTTTATTTTTCCGCTGCGTATATTTGTCTTGAAACGAATTCGAAAGAAAAATTTCTATCGCTATTCACCCCCCCCTCTAGCGATCCGATCGATCCAACAATTGGTATCAGAGCAGGGGGTTGCTAAGATTTGGTGAAACCACCAATCTAGCCATTTTTACAGATTTATTTTTCTTTTAATTCTATTTTTTTATTTATTTCGCTTTGTTAAGGTTTTCTCCCGCACTACTAATCCAAGACGCGAGTCTTGGTACTTATTTTTGTGTTTTTGTCGTTGCTAGTTTCTTCGTCTCCGTCTATTTGTGTCTTTTGTTCTAATGGCCCATCTCGAGGGTTTTAGCACCGTCCGACCTCCGTTTTACAACGGAGATGACTTTCGTTATTGGAAGGGTCGGATGGAATGCTTTCTCAAAAACCAAATCAATATGTGGATCATAATCCAAACGGGTTTCACACTTCCGACTAATGAAGTGGGTGACTCCTTGGATTATGATCAATGGACCATTGCAACAAAACAACAAGTCGAAGCCGACGCCAAGGCAACACAAATCCTCTAATGCGGCCTATCCAAGGAGGAGCTAAATCGCGTCGGCCCCTTCATAAGCGCAAAAGATCTTTGGACGAAATTAGTGGAGCTACACGAAGGGACCGATGAAGCCAAGGTATGTAAGCGTGATCTTCTTTTCAATAAACTATATAACCTAAAAATGCAGGAACACGAGTCCGCGACGCAACTCCACGCCCGTGTCCAAGACATAGTCAACAACCTACACGCAATCGGGCAAAAGGTCGAAAACTGCGACCTTATAAGGTATGTTCTAAACTCTTTTCCAAGGACTACCTTGTGGGCATCCATGGTCGATGCCTACAAAGTCTCCAAGGATCTTTCTAAACTCTACAAGAAGCCGCTAGGACCATGTTGAACGAATACGACCTACCTGATAGGTTTTGGGCAGAAGCCGTTAGCACGGCTTGCTATGTCCAGAATAGGATCCTTATGGTAAAGAGGCACCTTAAGACCTCGTACGAGATTTATCACAATAAAGTACCCAACATCAAGTACTTTAGGGTATTTGGATGTAAAGTACATATCTTAAACACTAAGAACCACCTAGGGAAATTCAAATCCAAAACCTCCACCGGAATCTTCTTAGGATACTCAACCACGAGTAGGGCCTATAGGGTATATAACCACGATACCCTTAAAGTCGAAGAGACTATTAATGTAGTGTTCGATGAAGTACCCGAACCTACAAAACCCATAATGACCCCAAGTGTTGAGCCCACTGATACCAAACTCGTCTCCGACCCTGAGATCGAGTCTAATCCACATCAACCAACTTCTCTTGTCGACCAAGTGACAAGTGATCCGAGTCAAACTAGCATTCAACCAAGTCACCCCATTGATCAAGCATTAGGTGACACAAACCCAACCCAATCTAGGATTCAGACTAACCACCCTATCGATCAAGTGATAGGAGATCCTAATCTAGGAGTTCGAACTAGAGCATCCTATAGGAACCTTAGTCAAATTTCCTTAATTTCAAAGATAGAACCCAAATCAATTGAACAAGCTCTTCTTGATCCCGATTGGATTATTGCAATGCAAGAAGAGCTAGCTCAATTCACTAGGAATGAAGTGTGGGAACTAGTACCACCACCTAAAGACAAAACGATAATTGGAACAAGGTGGGTGTTTCGAAATAAGCTGGATGATAAAGGTGAAGTAGTTAGAAACAAGGCTAGGTTAGTCACCAAAGGGTTTAGTCAAGTCGAAGGCTTAGATTACGACGAAACCTATGCCCCAGTAGCTAGACTCGAATCTATTCGAATGTTGCTAGCTTATGCCGCACATCGAGGATTTAAGCTGTTTCAAATGGATGTTAAGTCGACATTCCTAAATGGATACATTAAAGAAGAAATTTATGTTAGCCAACCCCCCGGATTCGAAAATCTAGATAAACCCGACCATGTTCTAAAACTTAAGAAAGCTCTCTATGGACTTAAACAAGCTCCTCGAGCTTGGTACGAGAGACTTTCAATCCATCTTAAGTCAAAAGGGTTTAACCAAGGCTTAGTTGACCCAACTCTCTTCATAAAAACCTTAGCTAAAGAAATATTCATAGCTCAAATTTATGTAGACGATATAATTTTTGGAACCTCTAACTCAGCCTTACTAAACGAGTTCGTTTCACTCATGGAAAGTGAGTTCGAAATGAACTTGGTAGGAGAGTTAAGTTTCTTTTTAGGTCTACAAATTAAACAAACTAAGGATGGTATATACCTATATCAACAAAAATACACTAAGGAGTTAATTAAAAGATTTGGAATGCAAGACGCTAAGATAATAAACACCCCAATGGCGATTAATGTTAACATAGGAGAAGACCTAGAAAGTAAGTCCATTGACTTAAAGTACTATAGAAGCGCAATAGGAAGTCTCCTATACTTAACTGCGAGTCGACCCGACATTCTATTCGCAGTAAGTATGTGCGCCAGGTTTCAAACCTGTGCTAAGGAGTCTCACCTAACCCTAGTTAAGCGTATCCTTAGATATCTTAAGGGTACACTTAATGTCGGTATTTGGTATCCTAGATCTAACGAGTTCGAACTAACTGGCTACTCCGATTCGGACTATGCTGGTAGTAAGCTCGATAGAAAGAGTACGAGTGGTTGTTGTCAACTTCTCGGCTTGAGTCTAGTGAGTTGGTGCAGTAGGAAGCAACACTGTGTTGCTTTATCTACCACCGAAGCCGAATACATCACGATGGGTGAGTGTGTCATGCAGCTTCTTTGGATGAAGCACACTCTCCGCGACTTTAAGTTAGACTTTACAAATACTAAACTTCACGTAGATAACATTAGTTCAATTAATCTTACAAAGAATCCGATATGTCACTCTAGGACCAAACATATAGAGGTGAAACACCATTTCATTCGAGAACATGTGGCCAACGGAGCCATACAACTCGAATACGTCGAATCAAAGTTTAACTTAGCAGACCTATTTACTAAACCCCTACCCGAAGCCGAATTTAGTCTATTAAGACGAAAATTGGGCATGTGCGTAGTAGAATAGGAACTTGCAAATTATATTTTCTTACTACTATTTCTTAATTTTCATTTTTTATGGAACTAGTATAGGACATACCTTAGATATCATGCACCTATAGATTTAAGGAGCCAATACATCTCACAACACATAGGACTAATGTGTTTGTGTACTTAGCCACATAGATGGGCGTGAGATGTTAGGACCATACTCCTGGTTCTAGATGTAGAGCTAGTGCATCGCTATGAACCACGGAGTATAATCATACATACTAACCGACTCTGACCAGGACTGGTTGATCCTTCATATCAATCAAGCCAAATATGAGTCGAACATTTTATAGATGAACCTATTTTCAGTATATTATTTTCAAAATAATGTGGAACATGCTTGGACTTTAAAATTAAAACTTATTTTTTTATTCCACACACATCCTCACTCTTTTCGATATATGACAAGAGGGGGAGAAAAAGGCCAAAGTTAAGGGATCAATTTTTTTTATGGCCAAGGCTTACTTAACTTTAAGTTAACAAAACAAGTTAAGGGAAATCTTAACTTAAACACATTTAGTTAACTTGTTTTCGTTAACAATACAATAATTTACTTAACTCTTACTTAACTTGTTAACAAAAAGTAATTTACTTAACTTGTTAACAAACTAGAAGTAAAGGCCAAGGTTAAGAAATCAATTTTTTCTTAACTTAAAACTTATTTTAAACACTATGGCCAATATTAAGTAATTTCGGTCACTTAATTCTTTTTTAGTAGCAAATATCAAGGGGGAGAGTTAAAACCCTTTCTCAAGTACTCACCCTCGGTCAAGGGGGAGGATTCCTCAAGGGGGAGCACTTGAAAAAGAGTTTTTACTCCTACACATTCATGCATATCTCTTGCTCATTTTACTTAATGCACTTAATTTGTTTTTTTCTTAACTTTGTATGTGGGTTTGCCATAAATCAAAAAGGGGGAGATTGTTGGTGCAGTAGGCACCTAAGTCGAACCTGAGTTTTGATTATAGCAAACGATACAAAGTTAAGCTCATGTCGTTATCTCACGAGCTGAATCGAGTGTGCAGAAGATTGATATAGCTGGAGCTGAAGGCTAGCGACACCCGGAGGAAGCCGCGGTGGTCGGGCGACACTCGAGTGACTTCGGAGGGAGCCGAAGGAATCGAGTGGAAGGCCGGAAGCAAAAGCAACACGTAAGTATCGAGGTAAGCTCGTGTGTGCGAGCGTAAGTGAGGTCGTATCCTCCTTACGGGGATGATCTTAAGCGTAGATCCGACCAGAGACATCCCATCGATGGTCCAGGTCGAGATCGGACGGTCGAAGGCCGTCGAAATAATGTTTTCTTTGAGCTAACTTTGCCCTGCAGCTAGCATCAGTCGACTGCCAGCTTGGAGGACTCGACTGCCAAACAATGCATCGCATTGCCAAGACTGATCCGATGTCGCCATCGCCATCGATCGATGATAGCCATCGATCGATGGTCAATGATCAGATTCGAGGAGTCAAGGCTTATTACCCCATTTCAAGGAGATTGGTGCTCAATTTTGATTGGCTAGGGTTCCTCTCGAAAATGGGCTCAAAGGCTATAAAAGGAGGGCTTGTCTTAGGTTTTTTATCAATCAAAAAGCTTCCAAGTGCTTTTGATACGCTCCGACTCTCCGACATCCCTACGACGAAGCGCTGCCGAGACGACGACTAGAGCTTCAACCTCCAACCTTTGAAAGTCGCTGAACGAAAAGTTTGAATTATAATTCAGTTTATAAGTTGTTCTTCTTTTCAAGCTTTAAATCATATCAAGGAGAGGGGAAGTGTCCCTCTACCTTGAGCCTTTTTTCATTTTGTGTATCCGTCTAACTCCTACCTCCAACGAGGAGGAGTTTTTTAGTAGATTGCCCTCCGTACGTGGTCAAGGACCACTAGGGCCTTGGAGTAGTAGCTTTCGGCTACGAACCAAGTAAAACCTTTGTGTCTATTGTCTTTTATTTTTGTTTATTTTTTCGCTGCGTATATTTGTCTTGAAACGAATTCGAAAGAAAAATTTCTATCGCTATTCACCCCCCTCTAGCGATTCGATCGATCCAACATCCTTTGTAGGCTATTCAAACACCTTCGCCACCGACTTATACCCAATCATCCCAGGTCCACATCTCCTCGGAGATGCTTGCTTAAGATGTCAAAGCATAAGTCTTTGTGACCAAGATGACTTGAATATCACAAGTCGAAGGAACATCACACTTAAGTTGCAGTAAGAACTTTATTGACATATCCATATATGTAGAGAACCATATGAAGTCTTATAGCTAGTCACTCCAATGACCTAGTAACCATAACTAGCATCCACGGTTAACTCCGGACATCCCAATGTCTCCAGCCAGTGAAAAACAGCTGCATGGATAAACCAAAGAGTATAACTCGTGCTAGTCTCAACAGAATTGATGGTGTCCGAATACATCGATTCATCGACTAGGGATAATTCTAATACATCACAATTACACATGTAGAGATACTCACTAGTTGTGATCCAATCACAATTTCTCTCATGCTATGAATCATATTGGGGACATTTAGTAAATGAGTTTAAGATCTAATCAAATACATGAAAATAGTGAATCTTCATTTATCCAATAAATGGTACAACCATAAGGCGATTGCCTTAGGACACCTCTCATATATAACTAACAAGGTTGTTACCTCTTCCTTTACATCATTGTAATCACTTGTCTCTTACCTCCAACGAGGAAGAGATATTTAGTGCGTTGCCCTTCGAAAGTGATCAAGGATCACAGGGCCTTGGATTAGCAATAGGTGGGTTGTGAACCAAGTAAAAAATACTTGTGTCTTTTGTTTGTGCATTTTCTACTTTCCGCTGTATACTTTGGTTGTGTGAGCCAATACCACACCGAATATGGTCACACTAGCGACCGATGTTTCAAGTTGCAAAGTGAGTTGGAGCACATTATAGCAGAGTATCCCCACCTACAGTAACATATGGGAAATCAAGCGAGAAGAGGTCACCGACCAAATATTGGTCGTCCGGGACTCTACAACAGAAGGCCTCAGGCCCTCCTCCTACATGGCCTGCGACCATCCAACCCTGAAGGTACTTCACAAGAAGGGTCAGCTAGCGAGGGTGCATTAGCTGCTCCAGGTGACATCCTCACTCGGGGAGTTATAAATGTTATTGCTGGAGGACCTACTGACAGAGATTCCAATAGAGCCAGAAAATCATACGCCCGCCTTATGGAGAGTTTGGCTATTAGAGAAGAACGAACCATTCAAAGTACTCCGTTGATATATTTCAGACTCGAAGATCTCAGGGGCGTCCTGCTACCCCACACTGATGCTCTAGTAATTAGGGTATCTTTGGCAGATTATGAGGTCGCCTGAGTGATGTGAGCAAAACATATAGGGTTTTAGGGGTAGTTTTCACTCACATCTCATTACATTTTATGTTAGTTTCATGCATATGTAACTTTGTTTTGCATGCATTTCCTATTTTCTGGTTCGGAAGTCTGCTCTTTGTACTTTTGCGTGCAGGATAATATTTCATGGGAAAAGGCACACTTTCGGAGCAAAAGAAGGGCATTTTGTAGCTAGACGCAGAAGGGGACACGACCAGGGCATGTGGCTACACACGGCCGTGTCCAAGGGGCGAAATCAGCCACCCCATGGCTACACATGACCTGATCGTGTGGAAACACACGGTCGTATGGCGGCCCAGCAGATTGACGTGACTAGGGTTTTTTATGGATTTCGCAGTGATCCAGTGTGATGTCTATATAAGGAGAGCTCCGCCTAAACCCTAGGGGGGAGGCAAGACAGCTAGGACGACACACCGAAGCCCTAAAAAGCTTCGAAAACTCGCAACGGGGAGGAAGAACACTGTTGGAGATCCGAGTTCTGCACTTCAACGCCAGAGAGAAGGCCACATTGGCATTGTAAATTCCTGTTCTTGCACTTTATCTACTATGTATTCGAACATGAACATGCCTTGTGTTTTTTCTTTCCCATCTATGGAGTAGTTTCTTCGATTTTAGGATTAGGGAGTAGCTTGTGTGCGTATGACATGCTGCTTCAAATTGAATTCTGTTATTGAGTTTGAATTTTTAATTGGAATTTGTTTAGATCGATATCTATGTGTATTTGGTTTTCTATCTACTGTGCTTAGCCGATATGAGGGGTGACAACCCTCGTATCTAAGATTTAGGGGATTTATACGAGGAACCTAGGGGTTAGCCTCATCTCCTGTAACCGTGGGTAGAAGGATGCAATAGAACTAAAAACAGTTCATCGTAGGGATTGATTCGGCATCCTCGTACCGCCTATCTAGTCATTGTAAGGAAGAGATAGCTCCCGATAGATGGGCGGCTCATCGGGAGAGTGTATGATGTCCCTTCCACAAGAATGTAGTTAGACATTAAGACAATGCCCAGTTGATAGCATGTCTTGCGACACATAAGCGAAATCAAAGTCCTAGAATCTCTTTAAAAGATCTTGCAGCAACCTCCTCTCTTCCTCCGTGTGACACCGTATTGAGTAGGACCATCGATAACCCTCACATTCACAACCCCTTAGAGTCTAGTCCCAAACAATTACACCCACCGAACAAATCGATACTCAAATCTCAGTCCCTGTGGGATCGATAATCTTTTTATTACTTGACGACATCCGTGCACTTGCGGGCATTGAGCGCAAGCGCACGCTTCGAGTCCTCGATGGTCTTGTCACGAGATTTGAAGTTGCATTCGTGTGCATCAAGTTTTTGGTGCCGTTGCCGGGGACTGATCGATTCGATATCGAATCGAGAAGTGGATAATTGGATCGGACTTAGGATTAGATTTACTTACTTGCTTTATTTCCTTTTTATTTATTTTACTTCAGTTTTAGATTTTCCATATCTAGATTTAGATTTTATTTTATTTTAGCAGTAGTTTTCTATTTCCTTACTGGCTCTTTGATTTTGGTAACTAGATTAGTTTATTTCTTGTTCCTAAGCATTAGGTAAATACTCCTAACTTTTCTTCTTAACTAAAACTTTGGTTCCACCCTCCAAGTTATCTATTGTATATGATTTATTAATCCTCTCTCATCAAAGGACGTTAAAATGTTAACACAACCCGCTCAACCCTTGAAAGATTACATAGTGTCTAGACAAAAAGCCTAGAATTCTTGCATAGTTATTCCTTGAATTCAGGTCGCGAGCTGGGAAATAAACCCTGAATTAATTGCTCTTATTCAAGAAAAGCAGTTTGGAGGGGCTCAGATCGAGGAACCCTATTTACACCTTGAAGAATTTCTGGCGTACTGCGGCACAGTGCAATATGGAGTCCTAGCAGACGCCATTAAGCTCATCATGTTCCCATTTTCACTGAAAGGGGGGGGGCTAAACAATGGATACGCGCGCTACCAGAAGGGAGTATAATGACATGGAAACAAATGGAAGACACTTTCCTAAGTAAATTCTTTCCCCCTCACAAAATAGCCTACCTTAGGGATAAAATACTTTCATTTGAGCAAGGGCAAGAAGAGACTCTGGCCGAGGCATGGAAGAGGCTACAGGGATTGGTTATTCGCTGCCCACACCATGGATTCTGAGGATTAGTTACTCCTCCATGTTTTTATTCCGAGATAACTAACTCATTGAAAGAACTCTGACCTCGGGGGCATGTTGAGAAAAAAATCACATACGACGCATATCACATTGTAGAGACAGTGGTGGGGACTCTCGAAATATGGGCAAACAACGAGCAACATTTTTAGGAGGCTTTTTCGATCAAGGGGATAGACAATGCTAAAGTAGCCTGCCAAGTACAGGGGGAGGACAGGGAGAGAGAGTACTAGATTGAAGAAGATTCCTTATCCTCAACATCAGAAGAAGAAGAAGAATCGGGGTAGGTGGCAGAAGAGAAACACACAGGGCTTGAGATGAAGCCGCTTCGCCCTAGTCTAAAGTACAAATTTTTAATACCAATCGCAACCCATCGGTGATCATAAATGCCAACTTGAGTGAGGAAGAGCCAAGGAAGTTCTTGGGGGTGCTCAGGGACATATAAAAGGTGTTGGGCTATACCATTAATGACATAAAGGGATAAGCCCATCTCTGCATGCATAGGATAATACTTGAGGATGGGTGTAAGTCAATCATGGAACGCCAAAGGCGACTTAACCCTCATTTACAGGAGGTAGTGAAAAAGGAAGTGCTTAAACTCTTGGATGCCGGAATAATTTACCCGATTTCAGATAGTGAGTAGGTAAGTCCAGTACACATAGTTCCAAAGAAAGGTGGTACTACAGTAGTAAAAAACAAGAAGAATGAGCTGATCCCTGTTTGAACGGTAACGGGGTGGAGAATGTGCATAGATTACCGTAAATTAAACAAAGCAACAAGAAAGGATCATTTTCCACTTCCATTTATCGACCAGATGCTGGAACGCTTCGCTAAACATTCCTATTTTTGCTACCTTGATGGGTACTCAGGGTTTTTCCAAATCCCAATCCACCCTAATGACCAAGAGAAGACCACCTTCACCTGCCCGTACAAAACTTTCGCATACAGAAGAATGCCCTTTGGCCTATGTAATGCCCCAGCCACCTTCCAGCGTTGTATGACAGCTATCTTTTCGGACATGATCGAACAAATTATGGAAGTATTCATGGATGATTTTTCAGTCTACGGAACAAGTTTCGATGCATGTCTAGAGAATTTAGAAAGGGTTCTGTAGAGGTGTGAGGAGAATAGCTTGATTATGAATTGAAAAAAATGTCACTTCATGGTAACTGAAGGGATAGTTCTAGGACATAAGATATCAGGGAACGGTATCAAAGTAGACAAGGTAAAGGTCAAAGTAATTGAAAAATTGCCGCCACCTAGGGATGTAAAAGGGGTCCGGAGCTTTCTTGGGCATGCGGGTTTTTATCGAAGGTTCATAAAGAATTTTTCTCAGATAACTAAACCTCTGACAAATCTACTAGCTAAGGACACAAAATTTATTTTCGACCAGCAATGTTTAATAGCGTTTGAAGAAACAAAGAGAGTCTTAGTGACGTCCCCAATAATACAACCACTTGAATGGAGCCTACCATTCGAGGTCATGTGTGATGCTAGTGATTATGCAGTAGGGGCAGTATTAGGGCAACAGAAGGAGAAAAAACTACACACCATTCACTATGCCAATAAGAAGCTGAACGGAGCACAAATCAATTATACCATGACTGAGAAGGAATTACTAGCAGTTGTATTCACATTCGACTAGTTCAGACAATACTTAGTAGGTTCGAAGGTAGTGGTTTACACCGACCATACAATAATTCGTTACTTGCTAAGTAAGAAGGATGATAAACCCCGCCTTATTCATTGGATTCTATTACTTCAAGAATTTGATATAGAAATCAGGGATAAAAAGGGATCAGACAACGTCATCGCGGACCACTTATCGTGCATGCCCATAGATAGCAGGATAGAAGAAGGAGACATCGCCCAAATAGACGATGCTCTGCGGGATGATACCCTCATGGCTATTACTAAGGTTACCACCCCCTGGTATGTAGATTTGGTAAATTTTCTTGCGGGGAGAGTGATACTGCCAGAATTCACAACCCAACAAAGGAAAAAAATTCTTTTCAGAGGTTCGACGATACGTATGGGATGACCCCTTCCTATTTAGGAAGTGTGCAGATAGCATATATCGAAGGTGCATACCAGAAGAGGAAGTGGAGAGCATCCTCTTTCATTGTCATTCCTCCGCATATGGGGTTCATGCTAGAATTGCAAAAATAGCTGTGAAGGTACTTCAGGCAGGATTCTACTGGCCTAGTCTGTTTAGGGACACACACAACTATGTAGTTTCCTGCGATCGGTGCCAGCGAATAGAAAATATAGGGAGGAGACATGAGATGCCGGCAAGCACCATATTAGAGGTGGAGCTCTTCGACGTATGGGGAGTAGATTTCATGGGGCCCTTTCCCGCTTCCGACGCAAACAGATATATCCTGGTCGCTGTAGACTACGTCTCCAAATGGGTGGAGGCCATAGCATCACCTCATTGCGACACTAGGACCGTAATAAAAATGTTCAAAAGAAACATATTCCCTAGATTCGGAGTTCCTCGAGTAGTAATCAGTGATGGAGGATCCCACTTCATCGAAAAACAGTTTGAAAATTGCTACATAAGTATGGGGTGATCCACAAGGTTTCAATGACATACCACCCACAAACAAGCAGACAAGTGGAAATTTCGAATCGGGAGATCAAAAGTATCCTAGAAAAAATAGTAGTTGCATCACGGAAAGATTGATCACAAAAACTAGACGATGCTCTTTGGGCTTACCGCATAACTTATAAGACCTCGATAGGCATGACCCCGTTCCGCTTAGTCTACGGGAAGCCTTGCCATCTACCCATTGAATTAGAACATAAGGCTTTCTGAGCCATCAAGAAGCTCAACTTGGACTACTGCGCGGCAGGAGAGAAAAGAAAACTGTAGTTAAGCAAGTTGGACAAAATTCGAAGAGACACATATGAACACACTAAGGCATATAAGGAAAGAACTAGGAAATGACATGACCAACACATCTTGAGAAGGGAGTTTAAGGAAGGAGACTTAGTTCTCCTGTATAATTCCAGGTTAAAGCTTTTTCCAGGGAAGCTAAAATCAAGGTGGTCAGGACCATTTCAGGTGAAGAGGGTATACCCATATGGTACAATGGATATATGGAGTAAGGAATTAGGGGAGATCAAGGTAAATGGGCAACGATTAAAGAAGTATCTATGGTGTGTATCACACAAAGAGGAGCGATGTTTATACATAAGTAAATTCAACTGCATAAAATGCTACAAGAAACCTAGAGTGTTTTTGTGAGTTAGGATAATTTCATGGTTTTAACTGTCGATCGCATTGGTTCTAGGATTTAATCTTAACCATAGACGTATTGAGATTTAATTGAACTTTGTGTGATACCAGCAGATTTAATGGCAGTACGTAAATAAAGAACTTTTCTAGGTAAAAATAAATCAATTTTTAGCTTACATGGTGAAGCGTGTGAGAAAATTCGGACTGTTGTGCATAAAAGGAGAGAAAAAGGGGACACACGGCCTAGCCGTATGTTTTCCCACAGCCGTGCCCAACCAACCCGAGGTGCACATGGCCTGGCTGTGTGTTTTCACACAGCCATGTCGCGCAAGATTAAAAAGGGCATGCCGTGCATTTTCACCCCATTTGCGCTATGTGTTTTGATTTTTCTTGCTCTAGCCGTGTGGATCCTTCGTCCCCACCACCTAGAAGCTTTTGCAACCTTCAAAGAAGCCAAAAGAAGCAAGGATGAGGAGGACCAAGCAAGTGGTATCTCGATCCGGTGTTTCGGAGCAGCGAACAAGGAGAACCGACACCCCTCAAGCTCCGGAGGAAGGTAACACTCTTCCAACCCTTCTTTTTCTCAACAATGAACATAGGGATAGATATAACATGCTTTCTACTCGTAAAATCACTGCAACTAGATATCTTGATGAAGACTTGCTAGAGTCCTTAGGGTTGTTGGGTGACATTCAAGCTCTATTTGCAAAAATGGGGTGGGAAGAGATAATGGGAATAAAACACCCAACCTACCCTAGGATAGTTTTAGAATTTTTGAGTTCCTTAGAAGCGGAAATTTTAACGGGTAGAGAGAGCGAAGAAGGTAGGATTACTTTTAGAATATTTAACATTGAGCATGAATGGACATTACACAAATGGAACTCATGTTTTAGCTTGCCAAGTGGGGGAGAGAAAAGAACCCCTATTGGGTTCAACTCTCGAATCTTTTGGACTGAATTGACGAGAGAGCATGCTTACGACCCTTCAAGGGCCAAAGCATCACGCCTCCAAAACCCCATTTTCCGATACCTCCACCGAATCATGGTAAGCACTATATTTGGTCGTGGGGAGAGTGACGGTGTAGTGAGAGCTAGCGAGCTGCTTTGCCTCTGAGACATGCTACAAGAAAGGAGTAGCATCGATGTAGGGTCCCATTTCATCAGACACTTAGTGAAGATGGGCAAAGCAGTAAGAGGAGAGATTAATATGGGGGGCCTACTTACCCACATTTGCCATAGGATGGGGTACGATTACACCACATTAGAGAGTATAGAGGGGAGCCCTAGGATCGACCTAGGAGTGTGTATGGCGATGAAGACGATTGTAAGAGAGGGACACTCTTTATGCTTTGTAAGAAAAAACCTGACGACCCTCAGGCTCCCCGACCCTGATCGTACCACCATCACCATACGCGCCAACTGACGCTTAGACCTGATAGTGGAGTCCCCACCATATGAGGGACCATCCACAGCAGCACCCATCTCTCCCCCTTTACATCACTGTCCCTCCAGTCCACGCATGCATAGGAGCCCACCTAGTCCATGTCGACATGAGCCTGCACCCGTACCACCACTTTTTTCTACTTTTGAGCAGGATGCAGGTACATCGGCTTATGATTTCTCGGAGTTTCGATCGCGCCTCGACGATATATACACCGAGCAGCAGACACAGAGGCAGTGATGGGAGGAGCAGAGCGCCTACACGTAGGCGGAGTTTCAGGGCTTCCGGGAGCACTTCCAGAGGATTGAGGAGTTCTACGACGAGGCCCGCATCTACTTCCAGGAGGAGGCTGCCCATCACTAGGATGAGGCCACCTATCGCCAGGAGATGCGGAAGCACATGCATGCCCAGCAAGCATAGTGGGCTAGGGAGGAGAAGCACTGAGCAACAGCTGCATCCACCAGCTCTCAGATCAACCACATGTACATGTGGCATCAGCGGCTCAGCAGCAAGTTCTCCTAGGATCCCGAGATGCCGAGGCTTCCAGACTTTCTACCTCATCCACCATACTAGAGGTATACCTTCAATTAAGTCTGGCGGGGGACCCCAAATTTTATTTTGTTTCTAGCAGAAGTTTCTTTCTTGATAGTTGTTGGTAACTCATGCTCCTCGAAGGCTCATTGGCTCCCATGTCCCCGGATTAAAATTTTCACTAATGAAAACTAATCCGGATGGGATGAGTTTCCTAAGCTTGACCAATTCGTCGTCGTGCTAACGACTCGAGCGATCGCTTGAACAAACTAGTTGTTCAAGCAACCAAGCTCTTCTAGTCGGTTAGCCGCGGAAGAGACGACGCACGGATCGCCAGTTTTTGTGTTTATCTTCGGGGTCCATGATTATACAAATACATATGAATATAGACATGTATAATCAACACATACATAAAGTAAACATCCACATAATACATGCATATAATTGAAAAGCAATTATAAACATAATACAAAAGAACATTAATCAAAATAAACAAGATTATACCTCTTGTTATACCTCTTGATCTTCTATTGTATGTCCTCCCTCCTTTTGGACGTCGTGTGGGCGACGATCTACCAAAAGTTGAAGCCTCCTAGATCACCAATCTTCCTTTCCTTGTTCACTAGGAACAAAGGAAGATCCTAAAACAAAACTCATCTTCCTTTCTAGAACCGGCCACCAAGTCAATAAACTCGATGTTGCCGCCGGCCAAGGAAGATAAAATGGAGTATGGAAACCAACCAAAAGAGAAACAACAAGGGCATGGGCGCCGACCAACACTTGGAGAAGAAGAAAGAAAACACCCCTTCTCCTTGTTGCCGCCCAAACCCTAAACTAGGCTCTCCTTAATTTCCGGCTAAGGATGAAGGGAAGTAGAATAGATTGAGCTTTGGCCAAGGTAGAGGGAAGAAGGAAGAGGGTCCTACCATCAAAGGAAAATGAAGAAGAATCTCTCTCTCCTTGTTGCCGCCCAACACCATCAACCAAACCCTAACCCTAGCCCCCACTCCTATTCCTATCCCAACTAGAATTGGTTGCCGCCCATGGGAAGCAACCCTCATCTCATCCACCACAAGCCATAGATCAAGGGGAGAAGCTTGGGCGCTGGCTAAACCAAGGAGGAAGGAGGAAGAAAGGGTGTCGACCACCATTGGGAAGAAGAAGAAGAAGCTCCCTTCTCCTTGTTGCCACCCAACACCATGAACCAAACCCTAACCCTAGCCTCCTCCTCCTTCTTGCCGCCCAAGCCACCTTATCTCAATTAGGTTTTTTCTTCTATTGCCGCCCAAGCCTAAGCCCATATATATAGAGTTAGGTTTAGGCCTTGGTTTAATCTTCTCCATTGGTTCTAGGGATTTAATCTCAACCGTCAGATCTAGAGATTTAATCTCAACCGTCGGATCTAGAGATTTAATCTCAACCGTCGGATCTAGAGATTTAATCTCAACCGTCGGATCTGGAGATTTAATCTCCACCGTCGGATCTAGAGATTTAATCTCAACCGTTGGATCTAGGGATTTAATCTCAACTGTCGGATCTAGAGATTTAATCTCAACCGTCGGATCTGGAGATTTAATCTTCACCGTCGGATCTAGAGATTTAATCTTAACCGTCGGTTCTAGAGATTTAATCTCCACCGTCGGATCTAGAGATTTGTTTTCCATCATTGGATCTAGACTTCATGAGGTGTTAATAGGCTACAATAGGGACCATGAGGAGGAGTTGGATCTTGGCCACCCGATGGATCGGAACCACACAAACTTGATCCATCAATGATGTTCCATTCCACTAGAGGATCACCATTGAATTACCTCACCAACCCCCATATGATAATATGGGCTCCATATATTATTTGTACATCCATCTCCCCGTGTTTAAGATATCGAATATCCATCAATTAATTGATTTACTGACCATCAATTAATTAATATCTAACTCCTCGAGTAGTACCACTCAACCTTATCATCTTGTTGACTAAGTCAACCTGCAGGGTTTACATGATGAACCTTATGAGCTCCTCAAGGGGACATCATCAACCTAATATATAGGACACAGTTTCCTCCTATAATCAACGACACACCATGTAAATAATATCATTTCCCAACTTATCGGGCATATTGATTTAATCCATAGAAATCTCACCCTTTGGTAAATTAAAGAAATAAATACTAAGTACATGTGCCCGTTATTATATCGGGATTAAGAGCATGTACAACATAATATCCGAGGTCCGATTCAATTATGTAGTCAGCAATAAATTGAATCACCTCTATGTCAGTCCTGCTCAATACACCTAAGTGTACTAGTGTAACTCTATGGTCAAGATAAACCAATACCAAGCTACACTACAACCATGCCAATGGTTTGTCCAAAACCATCTAGGTTGTGAGCCTCTACTTATATTCTACAAGGGACTGATAATATGATCTTCTGTGCCACACCAAGCACCATGTTATCTACAATGTAGAGTATTAGACAATATGCACACATATAATAAATATAAAGTGCAAACAATGATCATGTGATTCTTATTTCAAAATAAAAATGTTCATACAAAAGAGCTAGGCTTTCAGTATACATCCCAACAATAGTTGCATTATTGTTAGCATTCATTTGTTCATGCATAGGTTGTTGAGTTTCTTTCAGCACTTAGTTTTTGTTATCTGTAAAGCTGCCTCAGTAGTATTTTTAGAGTTCTCTTCATGAGTTGTTTCCATGAGTAGTATAACTTCATTTACCTCATGATATTTTATTTTATTGGCTTTGAATGGATATTCTAGACTTACACCGATTAGCTTCTATTTTTACACCTATGCATGTCGAACATTTTGAAAGGAAGAGTCTAGTACATACCTATTGGAATCCACAGTGACCCTAAGACTAGCATTTTAGTTCTTGGAGTTGCTTTCAGATTGTGTAAGCCCATTCGGAAAAATCAAAATCCCAATAAGTCAAAGAATAAAAGAGAGAAAGGAAAAGAAAAGAGAAATAAGAGAAAAAAAACAAAAAAAAAGATTATGAGGGATAAAAAATAGTTGTCGTGGGTGGAAATGGCTAGGTGCCCATTTGAGACCGAGTTAGGTTACTGGGGAAACACCTACCAATTTCTCTCAATACCGAGCACACCTTTGAGACTTTGTGCTAGATCTGGGAAACCCTCGCTAAGGGCAGGTAAGTGCCTAAGAGCCAGAGACCTTACGAAAGCTATAAGATGACGACTTAACTCACCATGGAACGAGTATCCCCTAAGAATGATCCGCTCAACACGAGCACGAGGAGCTAATTTAGTGAATTTCTAGAATATATTTATTTTGCTTTGATTGCAAATACCACTTGATAAATTTAGTTAACATGCTAAGTATGGAACAATATCCTTTTAAAATTTCATGGCACTGAGGTTTGCTTGAGGACAAACAAAGATTTAAGTCTGGGGGAATTGATGTGAGCAATGTTGGTGCAATTGGCCCAGATTCGAGTTTGACTCGAACTGTATTTTGATGTTAGACAAAACGCATGACATGGGAAGTCCAACATGGGTTGCCCACATAAGTCCAAGTGTGTAGCCTTGGCGGTGAAAATCCAAGCATGAGGCTTGGTGTGGGAAGTCTTGAGGACTTGGCAAGTTCACTAGGCTCGGGGTCCTTGAGTCGGTAAAGGATGGCATTGCAAAGTCGTGTTCTTGGTGCATCTGAGGAACCGCCGGATGGGGAGCGAATGGAGTGAGGCCCAAGGGAAGCATACTTCGAGGGCAAGAGACGCGAAGGATGACATTGCGAAGCCGTGCACTTGGTGCATCCGAGGGACGTAGGCCGAGGGAAGAGAGCTTCGGTGGGGAACTCCATGAGAGGATGAGGTGGACTTGGCCAAGTGGATAAGACTGAGTGTCGGAGGCTCAAACGTAGTGTTTGAGGGTTTACCCGACGATCGGATGCTCAAACAACTTGATATTTAAGGTTTTACCCGACATCAATCAACTGGCATAGGTGCTAGTCGACTGCTCTAGGTCGATTGGGCTCGACCGGTGTTTGACTGACCAAGTTACGCCGAGCGATCAGTCGAGGGAGGCGATCGACTCGACGCCATCGATCGGTGATGATGGATCGATCGATCGAGGTGTTTTCGGTTACATAAGGTTTTCCAGTTGAGTGGTCGCCATGACAACTTGACTGATAGGCATCATAAGTCGATTGATGGTGGATTTGTTAGAGTTTGGCCAGTGTGGATCAAGTCGTTGTGAGACAATGGCTACAGGACCAGTCGACTGATGGCCACAATCAGTCAATTGATAGGCATGGAATCAACTTGATGCAGGTTATAAATGGAGCTCGAGATGGAGGATTTTGCCAAGACTTTAAGGGTGATTTTGAAAAGGAATTGCTGCTGCATTCCAGTCCTTCAAGAGAAATCTAAAGCAAGCAACAAGCAAGCGTTCAAATCCATTGTTGCAAAGTTTTCTTTACGTATTTCATTTGTGTATTTGTATTTGCTTGTATTACATTTGTGAATTTGCTTGTACGAGGTTTCTCCACCTCCGACGTGTTGTCGAGAAGGAGTTGTTGTTAGTGTCGTGCGCATAACACGAGCTCGTTGAGCTCACTCATGGAGTAGGAACCATTCGGTTCCGAACCACGTATATCTTTGTGTATTGTGTGTGCTTGGGTATTCATTTTTCATTATTATTATTATTCCACTGCATATTAACGGATATTGCAGCCAAGCATGTGACAAATGAACGACTTCCACCATATACACGATTTGGGGCTATTCACCCCCCTCTAGCCGGCCACCTACGCTCCAACAAGTGGTATCAGAGCAGGTTGATTGTCAAGGACTAACTGCCAATACAAGCACGACAAGATGGATGACTACAACCTCCAGCCACCAAAATTCGAAGGGGACTTTCAATTATGGAGAAGAAAGATGGAGGTATATCTAGAAACCAACTTTGATATTATGTTAATCCTAGAAGACGGTTTCAAAATGCCTAGGGATGAAAGCAATAGGCAAATTGAAAAGGCAAGATGGACCAAGGACCAAATGAAGGCTTTCAAGACAAATCTCAAGGTAATCACATTGCTTAGTGATTTGATTTCTAACAACATTTGGTCTAGGCTAGGTGAATATAGGGATGCAAAGGAGCTATGGCATAAGGTGGTAAAATTCAATGAACATCCCGAATAGGCACAAGTAGAGGAAGAAGCCGAAAAAATATGCCCATCAACATCCGGATCCGAGGATGTTGAAGAATTGCCATCCACATTCGAAGATGTGGATGACTTGGTGGAAACCTCCACCTCTAGCATTGAGGGGGAGGAGAGGTCTTCCATTCCGGAGCAAGGTCAAGACGAAGCATCTACCTCCGGAAGAAGTGATAAAGAGGCTTCCACCACCTCTCTAGGTAACTCATGCATTATAATTAAAGATAAAAGTCACATAATATGCTTTGAGTGTAGGGAGCAAGGGCACTATAAAAGCAAGTGTCCCAAGAAGGTGAAGAAGGCTCAACCGGTACCAAAAGTAAAAGATGCTAGTGTCCCCACAATTAGAAGCAAGGAGCACCTTGTGTGTTTCAAATGCCATCAAAAGGGGCATTATAGGAGCCAATGTCCTAAGGGGAGGAAGAAAGGCCAAGAAGGGGCATCTCATGTAGGGGGAGCTTTCAAAGCTAACCCTAAGGTAAAATTTAATGCACCTTCAATTTCTAAGGTTAATAAGCATGCTAGGAATTATTTTAACTCTCTTGCTACTATCAATGAAAAGCATGCTAGTAGGAATAGATATGTTTGTTTAGGTGCCAAGCATGTTAGTTTACCTAAGGACAAACCTAGACATCATGACTCTAGACCAATCCTACCTAGGGAGTCTATAAGGAGAATAGAAGAAAATTTGGGTATTAACCCCAAGAAATCTAGGCATATGCTTAAAAGGAAAAACAATTGCCAAAAATCTTATGATAAATCAAAATTGGGAAAATTAGAGGTGGAAAACCAAGCCTTGAGGTCAAGGCTTGAGAAACTTGAGAAGACCCTAGCAATAATTACAAATTCATTTAAGGGGTCAAAGGATCAAAATTTAAGGCCTAGGAAACAAGAAATGTCCAAGGACAAGAGAGGTTTGGGTCACAAACCTATGTCCTATCACAATGTTCCATTCAATTATGGAACAATATCTAGGTCTAGAAAACCAAGGCTAATAGGGAAGTTATCCCTAAGACTAGCCATGGTAAGTGTTTAGTGGCTAAGGACTTTCGTAAACCAAGAAAGCCACTAAGAAGGTCAAAGGAGGAGTCACCTCTAGAGTTGACCTAGGAAAGACCCAAATGACTAAGATGTCAAAACCAAAAAGGGTCATTAGGAAGGTATCTAGGGAAGTTATCCCTAATGAATACCTAGTTAACCCAAAGGAGCTCCAATAGGTATTGGGTTTCTAGGAGCATGATTGATTCACGCTAGATGGGTTAGGGTGTGTCAACCCTAAGTGGATGGGTAGTTAACCTAGCCATGGTGAGTTGACACATTAGGATGTGCCAATGTGCTTTGAGAAGTTGAAAAATGATTAAATTGGCACAACTAGGAGGATAATTGGCATTAAGGCAAAAATGGACTTAATCCTAGAAATGACAATTTGGGCTTAACACTTAGGTATTCTATACCTTAGTATTTTATAATTGTCATGCTTTGATTGCCTTGCCATGACATGACATCATATTTAGTTTTATCATATAAAATGTCATTATCATTTTTACGGTTATTTCTATATGTCATGTATGCTCAGATTTCATTCACATGCCATGACATTATGATGTTGGCACATGCTCTTATCTTTGTATCATTTATGCCATAATCATCATTCATGCATAAATAAAATGGATTTAAGGACTAAGGCATGAAGGGAATCAAATAAATATTGCCTAGAAATATGCATGAAACCCTAAATAACAAAGACCCCACATCTCACTAATACTTGATTTGTATGTGTTTTACACATTTAGATACAAGTGAGATGTTTAGGAAAATTAAATCAAAGGTTTTAAAAACATTTCAAAAATATTTTGAAAAACTTTGGTGAAGTCTATCTTTTGATAGCAATCACCATTGAATGAGGTGATACAAAGAGGGCTCAATATTGAAGCTTTTCTCAACTTTTGAACTTTGTATTGTTAGTGAAAGCCCTAGAGCCAATCATGTGATGATTGTTGTATGGACTTTATTGTATCATATTCCTATTTATAAAGGCATGGTTATTATATTTACTTGTATTGGTGCCAAATAACTAAATATAATAATGTCCTTGAGTAGTAGGTTCTTATCTCAATCGATTGGTTGAATCGATAATGAGATGATATAGAGAACACTACTCTTAATCATTCCTAGTCAAGTATTAATATTCAGGGACAATGTTAATGCATAGAGACTAGCATGTAGGTCAACATGATGACTTGATCTCACAAGTCATGGATATGAGATATCGAGTTGACACATGGGTATACATTAGAGAATGTATATTGAATGACCCACCATGAGAAAGTATCGTGGATCGTTATATGAGTGTCATATACTTTCTCATGTGGCTATTAGTATGACTATTAGTCCTTAGACCTGAAGTCACCATGGTTCCCTACATAAGGAGTCGCATATTTTGGCTTCGTCAAACGTCACCCGTAAATGGGTGGACTATAAAGGCGATTACTGGGTAGGTAACAAATTATGCGGAGGGATGTGAGTGATGTATATCGGATCTATCCCTCCTATATGACGGGAGTGACATCGATATTCTTGATAGAGTGAGACCACGAAGTGCATGGTCATGCCCAAATGAGTCAATATGAGATATTGAGCTTATTTGATTAGAGTGAGTCTACTTGGAGTTCAAGATATAGATTGTATCGAGGATGACACGGTCTATGCCTCAATTGGTCAATCTAGATGTTAAGGATAGAGGGACATTGTCACATATTGTGAGAGTCACAATTAGTAGTCACAAAGGTGATGTTGGAGCTCAACATTCTTGTAACTTGGGTAGCAATGATGTGTTGCTAGATACCGCTCATTGCTTATGTTCCTAAATCGGTTTAGGGACATTGCCAACGTTACAAGAACCTATAGGGTCACACACATAAGGGCAATTAGATGGAGATTAGGTTCATATAATGAACCATGAGGATTAGGTTCATGGGATGAACCAAATTGGATTAAGAGTAATCCTAATTAGACTAATTGAGTTGGACTCGATTTGATTCAAGTGTTGAATGAGTCTAATTTAGATTTGATTCATCAAATCAATTTAAATTAATGAATAGAGATTCATTAAATTAAATTGACTTGAATCAAATGGTTGGATTTGATCAACCATGGGAGATAAGAGGTCAAGTTTGACTTGACTTGAGAGGGAACATGAAAGGTCAAATTTTACTTGACCAAATGCCATGTCATGATGATGACTTGGCATGGCCGGCCATCATCATTGACTTATCATATGGTGCCACCTCATGGGGAGACCAAGAGCCATTGGAGTTACATGCATGCATGTAACCCCCCCTCCATGAAGTGGCCGGCCACTTTACTCCATTTGATGGTGAAATTGATTTGGTGAGTTACTCTCCAACTTCATCTTCTTCCTTGGATCATCTTCTCAAGCTCTCTCCCTCTTCTTCCTCATCTTGCCATGAGCATCTAAGGAGTGCTAGCACACTCAAGATTGCTTTTCTCCACCTATTGCTTGTGTGGATACCAATATAGGAGTGTGCACTTGACGCTCTTGAGTTCCGGCGAAGCTTTTGGACGAGCGGGATTTGCGAAGGGCGTCGCATCGAGGGTAATGATCTCACCTTCTAGATCTAAGATAGATCTAGGGTTTTTTTAGTAAACACATACATGTTTTAGTTTTAATACATCTTCGCACGGATCCGTGGCCAGACTTCCGGGGTTTTCGCAACGCAAAAAGTGGTTTTTGTGGCTCGGAAAGTCCAACAGTGGTATCAGAGCCACGTGCGAAGCATGTATGTGTTTCGTTTTTGTAGTTTTTGTATTAGATATAAAAATTACATATTTTTATGTTTCTGTAAATTTCCTATTTTTATAGAATTTTTGGGTATTTTTCTCGAAGAGTCGAAGAAACGAGTGTTGGGACACTTGTAGGCTTCAACCATCGAGAAAAACTCTCCGAAACGGCGAGTTCTCGCTTTAGGATTTTGGGACAGCAACTTAAGTCGCTGTAAGATTGTAGTAGGGACACTCGCAAATTTTATTTTGTGAGTAGGGGCGCTGCCCCTATTCCCGAAAGGGGCCTTGTCCCGCGATCGCGCCCGGAAATTGCTTAGCGGGACCGTTACGGAGAGGTGACTTATAAAATTGAAAAAATAGGAAAAATTATAGAAATTTTCTGTAAAAATACATAATTTAGAATTATGTATAATTCTGTGATTGTCATGACCCAATGACCCCAATTTGATTGGATTATGATGTATTGTAATTCATAATACGGCCTGCGTGCCGTTTTTATGGTTGTGCGTGTTGTATAGTGTATGCGACCTGCGTGTCGTACCTCTTCTTTTAAAATTCTAGTTATAAATAGTTTTAGACTCGAATGTAACTTGAGTTTCATATTTGTAATGTACAAAATGGAGCGGTGGAAAGTCCACTTTGTTGGGTTTCCGGCACCGCGGCGTGTGTGTGTTCGATCATGTTTCGTAAACATGAACACAGCGGAAGCAATTAAAAATAATAAATCTATATTTATTACAACACACACAATACACGCATGCATATTACAACAAGTGTAGACATAACCGTAAATTAAAATTTGCAATAAAAGGAAATTTATCTACGTTATACCTTTCGTATGACGTATAGCGGGAACGGCATCAACCGGAACGATCCTCGTAAGAATCGTCTCTATCCGTATCCACGCTGAGCTCCTCGGGATGACTTCGCTAAGCCACGAGCTTCGTCTTCATACGGGTTACTAGCCTCGTGTCGAAGACGACGTGATCGAGAGATGATCACAATCCGAATCCAAATTCGGATCCAAAACCGAGTCCTCAAAACTCGATTCTCCGGAGAGGTATTCGTCAACCGTTTGACGAATCCTTCGTCCTCCACCTCAGAGGATTACCGGAGATCAAATCCCCGGTAAGTTAGTCACTGTCGGAGCACTAACCGTCGTCCAAACGATGCTCCGACAACAAAGAAACAAGCTGTCCAGAAAAACTGGACAGCTTTTGGTGGAGGAATAGAGGCCGGCCAAAGGAGATGTGGAGCTCACCTTATCACCGAACCCACAAGAGATCACCGGAGGGTCGCCGGAGCATCGCCGGCTGAAGCTTGGATGCCGGCGGCAAGGAGGTGGCAGCAGCTCCATGAAGTTGGCGGCAACACCATGTTGGGCGGCAACAACAAAAGGAGGCTAGGGTTGGGCGGACAAAACTTCATTAGCATCATTGGGTTAGGGTTTAACCCCTATTTTATAGAGAACTAATTCTCTTAATGGTTAATGGATCATATCCATAAAGCCCGTTAACCCGCTCCATTAAGATAAGTTAAAATAAACCAAACCATGATGGTTTATTTTAAGTTAAAACGAACCGAACCAACTTTTGGTTCATTCGTTTAAAATAAACCAAACCCTTTGGTTTATTCTCATCCATTGGATTAGAACCAAACCATTTTGGTTCATCCATTACGTCTTCATAAGACGCGGCCCATCCACACTTCCATTGCGACTGAAACGATTTCATGCTCGCTTTATGTTTGGTCCAACCAAACTTAGTTTCTCTCGGTCTGAGAATCCCATTCTCAAGCTCGTTTTAAATCCTTTGGATTACACTCGTTGTGCGTGTGACCAAATAGGTTCTCGGTTTATGTTGGCCGTCTATAATTAACCATTAATTATAGAACGGTCATGAGTGGCACCTAGTAGTACATCATGATCCCCAATTAACCGAAAAGATCAACGGTTGATCCAGAACTATTTCTGAAACCCTTCAGTAGCTCGAATGAATCGTGCCCCATTCCCTTCACTCATCTTATACCCACTTGGTTCAGGACATGGTCTATAGTGTCAGTCCCCACTAGGCTGACTACGTCACATCTAGCCCAAGTATCATTTCCTCGTCCTACGGATTCTAGTTACTCCACATGTATCGAAGAGTACCTTACTCTAAACATGTAATGCTTTGGACAAAGACTTTAGTAACAATCCGACGAGAGGCCATGGGTATACATCTCCTCGCAAGGAGTGGTGAATCCTTTATAGGCTATTCAAACACCTTCGATCACTTCGACTTATACCCAATCATCCCGGGTCAACATCTCCTCAGAGATGTTTGCTTAAGATGTCAAAGCATAAGTCTCCATGATCAAGATGACTTGAATACCGCAAGTCAAAGGAACATCGCACTTAAGCCACAGTAAGAACTTCATTGACATATCTATATATGCAGAGAACCATATGAAGTCTTACGGCTGGTCACTCCAATGAACTAGTTACCATAACTAGCATCCACGATTAACTCCGGACATCACTATGTCTCCAGCCAGTGAGAATCAGCTGCTTGGATACACCAAGGAGTATACCTCGTGCTAGTCTCGACAGAATTGATGGTGTCCAAATCCATCAATTCATCGACTAGGGATAATTTCGATACATCACAATTAGACATGTAGAGATACTCACTAGTTGTGATCCAATCACAAATTCTCTCATGCTGTGAATAGTATCGTGGGCATTCAGTAAATGAGTTTAAGATCCAATCAAATACATAAAACATGTATACTCAAATAGTGAATCTTCATTTATCATATAAATGGTTCATACATAAGGCGATTGCCTTAGGACATCTCTCATATATTACTAACACACTTGTAGACGAAGTTACGAGAAGGGTGCTGACAACACATGGTGGTCAAAGGAAGCGCTTGGAGAAGCCGCTAGCCTTAGGTTGACCGTCCGATCTTCTCATTGGCTTGAGAAGATCGTAGTAGGGCCATGACCACATCACAGTATATATATATATATATATATATATATAAATATATATATATATATATATATATATTTGATTTTGCTTGTATGTATGTGATGCATGCTAGTAGAATAATGCTTGTATGTATATGATGCATGCTAGGATATTTTTCTTGTATGCATATGATGCATGCTAGAATAATGCTTGTATGTATGTGATGCATGCTAATATATAGGATAATAAAGGTCTTAATGCGTATATGATACACATTACGATTAGATTAGATCTTAATCGAATCAACTCGTAAATGCCTACCAAGTCCTTGATACCCATCACTACCTCGATCATTTGTAGTTGTTGAATCTGCCAAAGCAGAGCAATGCATATTATCTTGGTAGGGTGCGGAGGGGCAATCTTGGTCCCGCCTATCACGACTTGGGTTAGAGTAAGCTCAATTAGATTGAGTAAAATTAGTTAACTCAATTGGATCGAGTAGAACTATAGGCATATTCCAATCATTGGAAAGATAGGATAAGATCGCATTTACACTAAATCTTGGGCGATTTAGCCAAAGCTAACTCAAGGTCTTTTGTAAATGTGGGTCTTGATCCTATAAACAAGAGTTGCATAGAGATGTAACCAGTAATGTATTACCCACTGATTGTACTAAGTCTTGGGTGATTTAGCCAAAGCTAACTCAAGGCTTAGTATGATATGGATCTTGTCCCATAAGAATTATAACTAGTTTGTATGAATCTAGTAATGTGGTTTGACCACATCCATAACTCGATTCTATAAAATTCCTATAATTCAGTGGGAGCATCATTTGATTAAAGGCCTAATTAAATGATAAAGGGAATATGATATTAATTCTCTGCATTGTATATTGTAGATAACTATATCGACAAACACGAACACTCTCTCTCTGCGTTATGTCCTTGAGAAGGATAAGCTCAATGGAGCAAATTTCCTGGACTGGTACAGGAACCTGAGAATTATTCTCACCCAAGAAAGGAAGTTGTACGTCCTGGAGCAGCCCATTCCGGAGGCACCTCCTGCCACTGCCTCGCGAGCTGACAAAGATGCTTACAAGAAGCATCAAGATGATGCATTAGATGTGTCATGTCTAATGCTCGCGACCATGAACTTTGAGCTTCAGAAGCAACACGAGTTCATGAATGCTTATGATATGGTTGAACATCTTCATCAACTATATCAAGGACAAGCAAGGCACGAGAGATATGAAGTCTCTAAGGCATTGTTTGGTTCCAAAATAAAAGATGGGACTCCTGTAGGTCCATATGTACTCAAGATGATTGGGTACGTAGAAAACCTACAGAGATTGGGATTCCCCCTTGGCCAAGAGCTGGCCACTGACATGATCTTGCAATCTTTGCCACAAGCCTACAATCAATTTGTCATGAATTATAACATGAATGAAATTGATAAGCCACTGCCTGAGATGCTCAACATGTTGAGAACTGCTGAGCTTAACCTTAAGAAGGGAAAATCTGATGCCATTTTGATGGTGCAAAAGAAGAAAGGCAAGGGCAAGCCTAAAGGTAAGGGAAAGTCCCAAGCCAAGGGAAAGGGCAAGGAACTGAAACCCAAAGGAGGGGTAGCCAAGGAAGGGGCTTGCTTCCACTGCAAGGAAGCTGGACACTGGAAGCGTAACTGTAAGGCATACCTGGAAGATCTTAAGAAGAAGAGAAGTGAGACTTCTACTTCAGGTATAAATGTTATAGAAGTCAATCTATCTATTTCTTCATCTTGGGTATTAGATACCGGATGTGCATCTCACATTTGTACCAATGTGCAGGCGCTGAGAAATAGCAGGGCATTGACAAAGGGCGAGGTGGACCTACGAGTAGGCAATGGAGCAAGAGTTGCTATTGTTGCTGTAGGAACTTATGATCTATCTCTGCCCTCTGGGCTTGTACTAGAATTAGATGAATGTTGTTATGTGCCTGCTTTGACAAAGAACATAATTTCGATTTCTTGTTTGGACAAGAAAGGATTTACATTTATAATAAAGAACAAATGTTGTTCAATTTATTTAAATGATATGTTCTATTGTAGTGCACCTCTAATGAACGGACTCTACTTTCTAGACTTAGATAGCCCTATCTATAACATAAGTACCAAAAGGTTCAAGTCAAATGAGTTGAACCAAACCTATCTCTGGCATTGTCGCTTAGGTCACATAAATGAGAGTTGCTTATCTCAGCTCCATAAGGATGGGCTATTAGACTCATTTGATTTTGAATCATATGAGACATGCAAGTCTTGCCTTTTAGGCAAGATGACCAAGACTCCCTTTAGTGGACACAGCGAAAGAGCAACAGATTTGTTAGGACTTATACATAGTGATGTATGTGACCCTTTCAATGTTGCTGCTAGAGGTGGTTACAGGTACTTCATTACATTTACTGATGACTTCAGTAGATACGGTTATGTGTATCTCATGACACATAAATCAGAATCCTTTGAAAAGTTCAAAGAATTCAAGAATGAAGTACAAAACCAGCTTGGCAAGAGTATTAAGATACTTCGATCAGATCGAGGTGGTGAATACCTTAGCCATGAGTTTCATGACTATCTAGCTGAGTGTGGGATTCTATCCCAACTCACTCCTCCTGGAACACCATAGTGGAATGGTGTATCCGAAAGGAGGAATCGTACCCTATTAGATATGGTACGATCTATGATGAGTCACACAAATCTTCCTATATCCTTTTGAGGATATGCTCTAGACAAAGCAACCTTTACCCTTAACTGTGTACCATCCAAGGTTGTGATAAAGACACCATATACGATATGGACAGGGAGAAATCCCAAGATGTCTTTCATGAGGATTTGGGGTTGTGAGGCTTACGTTCGACGTCAAGTCTCAGACAAATTGGGATCCAAATCTGATAGGTGCTATTTTGTTGGATATTCCAAGGATACAAAGGGATATTACTTCTACATTCTCAGTCAGCACAAAGTGTTTGTGGCAAAGACAGGGGTTTTTCTAGAAAGGGATTTTGTTTCTAGAAAAACTAGTGGGAGTACGTTCGATCTTGAAGAAATTCAAGATAAGGACCATAGCACTGAGGCCTTGATGGAGGTTGAACAGGAACCACAAAGTGTTGTGGGTGATGAGATTGTTGCACAAAGGGTTGTGGAACAACCACCTGTTCAGGTAGACCTACCTCTTCGCAAGTCTGATAGGGTACGTCGTCAGCCTGAGAGATACTCATTTCTCTTGTCTGACCATGGTGATGTTATGCTCATTGAGAATGAGACTACCTCCTATCAAGAAGCTGTGATGAGCCCAGATTCTGAGAAATGGCTAGAGGCCATGAGATCCGAGATGGAATCCATGTACACCAACCAAGTATGGACTTTGGTTGATCCACCTGAAGGGGTCAAACCCATTGGGTGTAAGTGGGTCTTTAGGAGAAAGACTGACATGGATGGACTTACGCATACCTATAAGGGCCGATTGGTGGCTAAAGGTTTCAAGCAAATTCATGGTATTGACTATGATGAAACCTTTTCTCCAGTGGCGATGTTAAGTCCATTCGGATCTTGCTTTCTATTGCAGCATACCACGATTATGAGATCTGGCAGATGGATGTCAAAACTGCATTTCTGAATGGAAACTTACTCAAGGATGTGTACATGACACAACCTAAGGGTTTTGAAGATCCACAGCATACTGGGAAAGTATGCAAGCTGCAAAGGTCCATTTATGGGCTAAAGCAAGCCTCTCGAAGCTAGAATCTTCGATTCGATGATGCGATCAAACAGTTTGGTTTCATCAAGAATGAAGATGAACCTTGTGTCTACAAGAGGGTTAATGGGAACACAGTTGTCTTCCTTGTATTATATGTGGATGACATACTACTCATTGGGAATGACATCCCTTCGCTACAGTTTGTGAAGACTTGGCTGGGGACGTGCTTCTCAATGAAGGACTTAGGTGAAGCAACCTGTATTCTAGGCATCAAGATCAATAGAGATAGATCTAAGTTGCTGCCTAAGTCATTGACACGGTATTACTACGGTTTGCCATGCGGAATTCCAAGAAGGGACTTCTGCCGATGTCACATGGTGTGAGACTTTCGAAGACTCAAAGTCCCTCTTCTAGAGAGGAGAGAGACTGCATGGATAAGATCCCTTACACATCTGCTATAGGATCTATCATGTACGCCATGCTGTGTACTCGTCCTGATGTCTCGTATGCTTTGAGCATGACGAGTAGATACCAGTCAGATCCAGGTGAGCGTCACTGGATAGCAGTCAAGAATATTCTTAAGTACTCGAGAAGGACTAAAGAATATTTCTTGATATTTGGAGGCGATGAGGAGCTGTAAAGGGTTACAGCGATGCCAACTTCAAAACTGACCAGGATGATTATAGATCGCAGTCAGGGTTCGTGTTTTTCTCGAATGGTAGCGCTGTGAGCTGGAAGAGTTCGAAGCAGGACACAGTTGCTGATTCTACAACAGAAGTCGAGTATATTGCTGCATCTGAGGCAGCAAAGGAGGCAGTTTGGATCCGCAAGTTCATTATTGAGCTTGGGGTGGTTCCTAGCATAGTAGATCCCATAGAGCTCTATTGTGACAACAATGGAGCAATTGCACAGGCTAAGGAACCTCTCTCACACCAGCGGACCAAACACATACTACGGCGCTTTCATCTCATTCGAGAGATTATTGATAGAGGAGATGTGAAGATTTGCAGAGTACCCAGAGAGGCTAACATCGCAGATCCCTTGACCAAGGCTTTGGCACAGAAAAAGCATGATGGTCACACTAGGTCATTGGGTAATAGATACTACAGTGATTGACACTAGTTCTAGTGGGAGATTGTTAGTGAAAGCCCTAGAGCCAATCATGTGATGATTGTTGTATGGACTTTATTGTATCATATTCCTATTTATAAAGGCATGGTTATTATATTTACTTGTATTGGTGCCAAATAACTAAATATAATAATGTCCTTGAGTAGTAGGTTCTTATCTATATCAATCGATTGGTTGAATCGATAATGAGATGATATAGAGAACACTACTCTTAATCATTCCTAGTCAAGTATTAACATTCAGGGACAATGTTAATGCGTAGAGACTAGCATGTAGGTCAACATGATGACTTGATCTCACAAGTCATGGATATGAGATATCGAGTTGACACATGGGTATACATTAGAGAATGTATACTGAATGACCCGCCATAAGAAAGTATCGTGGATCGTTATATGAGTGTCATATACTTTTTCATGTGGCTATTAGTATGACTATTAGTCCTTAGACCTGAAGTCACCATGGTTCCCTACATAAGGAGTTGCATACTTTGGCTTCGTCAAACGTCACCCGTAAATGGGTGGACTATAAAGGCGATTACTGGGTATGTAACAAATTATGCGGAGGGATGTGAGTGATGTAGATGGGATCTATCCCTCCTATATGATGGGAGTGACATCGATATTCTTGATAGAGTGAGACCACGAAGTGCATGGCCATGCCCAAATGAGTCAATATGAGATATTGAGCTCATTTGATTAGAGTGAGTCTACTTGGAGTTCAAGATATAGATTGTACCGAGGATGACACGGTCTATGCCTCAATTGGTCAATCTAGATGTCAAGGATAGAGGGACATTGTCACATATTGTGAGAGTCACAATTAGTAGTCACAAAGGTGATGTTGGAGCTCAACATTCTTGTAACTTGGGTAGCAATGATGTGTTGCTAGATACCGCTCATTGCTTATGTTCTTAAATCGGTTTAGGGACATTGCCAACGTTACAAGAACCTATAGGGTCACACACATAAGGGCAATTAGATGGAGATTAGGTTCATATGATGAACCATGAGGATTAGGTTCATGGGATGAACCAAATTGGATTAAGAGTAATCCTAATTAGACTAATTGAGTTGGACTCGATTTGATTCAAGTGTTGAATGAGTCTAATTTAGATTTGATTCATCAAATCAATTTAAATTAATGAATAGAGATTCATTAAATTAAATTGACTTGAATCAAATGGTTGGATTTGATCAACCATGGGAGATAAGAGGTCAAGTTTGACTTGACTTGAGAGGGAAGATGAAAGGTCAAGTTTGACTTGACCAAATGCCATGTCATGATGATGACTTGGCATGGCCGGCCAATGATGATGTTCCACATCATCATTGACTTATCATATGGTGCCACCTCATGGGGAGACCAAGAGCCATTGGAGTTACATGCATGCATGTAACCCCCCCTCCATGAAGTGGCCGGCCACTTTACTCCATTTGATGGTGAAATTGATTTGGTGAGTTACTCTCCAACTTCATCTTCTTCCTTGGATCATCCTCTCAAGCTCTCTCCCACTTCTTCCTCATCTTGCCGTAAGCATCTAAGGAGTGCTAGCACACTCAAGATTGCTTTTCTCCACCTATTGCTTGTGTGGATACCAATAGAGGAGTGTGCAATTGACGCTCTTGAGTTTCGGCGAAGCTTTTGGATGAGCGGGATTTACGAAGGGCGTCGTATCAAGGGTAATGATCTCACCTTCTAGATCTAAGGTAGATCTAGGGTTTTTTAGTAAACACATACATGTTTTAGTTTTAATACATCTTCGTGTTAGTTATAGCCCTAGAACCAATCATGTGATGGTTGAATATGGAACATTTTGTATCATATTCTATAAAGGCAAAGGATTGGTTATTATATATTTACGTCTTGCTTGTGCCAGCTAAATTAAATATATAATAATGCCCTAGTAAAGTAGGTTCTTATCTACAGCACATCAATTGGCAGAATTGATTATGAGAGGCTGTAGAGAACACTTTCCTAAATGTTCCTAGTCAAGTATTAATATGCAAGGGCAATATTAATACATAAAGACTAGCATGTAGGTCAATTGATGACTTGATCTCACAAGTCATGGATATATGATATCAAGTTGACACATGGGTATATATTAGAGAATATATACTGAACTGACCCGCCATGAGAAAGTTTCATGGATCGTCATATGAGTGTCATAAACTTTCTCATGTGACTTGGTATGAATAGTACTCCAACCTGAAGTCACTACGGTTCCCTACATAAGGAGTTATGTACTTTGGTATCGTCAAACATCACCCGTAACAGGGTGGACCATAAAGGCGATTACTGGGTATATAATAAATTATGCGGAGGGATGTGAGTGATGTAGATGAGATCTATCCCTCCCATATGACGGGAGTGATATCTGTGGGCCCCTTGATTGAGTAGAACTACTAAAACGCATGGCCATGCTCGAATGAGTCAATATGAGATATTGAGCTCATTTGTTTGAGTTAGTTTACTCAGGGATCAAGAAACACATAGATTGATCGAGGATGACATGGTCTATGCCTCATTGGTCAATCTGATATCAAGGATAGAAGGACACGGTCATACATTATAGTAGTCACGGAAAGGTTAGTCGGATCTTGACTTATTTCGTAACTTGGGTAGCAATGATGTATTGCAAGATGCCGCTCATTGCTTGTGTATCTAAAAGAGTTTAAATCCACGTGAGAGCCTATAGGGTCACACACAAAGAGCATGATGATTAGAAGAATTAGTGCATTCTAGTTTGACTAGAATAATTTGGGAATAAGCTTAAGTACAAAATGATTTTTGGACTTTAAGCTTAATGAGAATTTTAGCTTATTGATTTAATGAGATTAATTCAATATGCTAAGCTTAATTGATTTAATAAGATTAACTCAATATGTTACCTTATTGATTTAATGAGATTAATTCAATATGATAACATAAGCTTATTGAATTAATAAGATTAATTCAATATCCATGAATGCCACCTAAGCATGCCACCTAAGCATGCCACCTAAGCTTGATGAGGTGGAAGGAGACAAAGGGTTTTGACCTTTGGATTTCCCCCACATGTTGATTACATTTCAATGCAATTGATTCCATTAAATGTGATAGGAGGTGAAAGGTTTTTCAATCCTATAAAACACCCCATGGGGTGGCCGGCCAAGCTTGGTGGATTGGTTGAAGCTTGAGGCTTGGAGAGAGCTTGGTGGTGAGAGCATTTGGTTGTGTGGTTTTTGTGAGTGTAGCAAGAAGAGTAGTCTTCTTCTTCCTTTCTCTTTTTCCCTACTTTCCTCTCCTTTAGGGACTTCTCTAGCAAGAAGTAAAGGAGAGCTCTTCTAGTTTCTTTTGTGAGACAAGAGCTTGCTCGTGTGGATACATATAGAGGCACGGACATTTGAACGTGCTAAAAGATCCAACAAACCCAAGGAGAAGCGGGATTACAAAGGGCACGCAACAAAGGTAATATTCTCCTATAAGATAGGTTTTGAGAAATTTATTTTTGTACGAGGTTTTTCTTTCATAAGGATCACTTGGAAGGATCCTAATTTTCCGTTTAGCATATGCTATTTTGCATACGAGATCCCACGAGTATCGAGCCACTTAGAAGATCGTATAAAAATAGGTTTTCTCTATTTTATATATGATATAGAAGTAGGATAAATTTTATTATGAGTTGATAATTGCATTAACAATTTTTCAAACATAATAAAATATCCGATGTCTTTTAAAAGTTAAAATTGACATGGTGCATGGTTATGGCCTAGTCCCAAAAAGTTTGTGAATGTGTGTGTTGTAATTCTTAATACGGCCTGCGTGTCGTGCCTTTCTCCTAAAATTCTTGTTGTAAAATTAGTTTTAGACTCGAATGTAACTCGAGTATTTCTCCTTTTGTAATATACACAACAAAGATGGAGGGTCCATTGGAAGATGACGTTACAAGGAGGAAGTCAACAACACAAGACAACCAAAAGGAAACACTTGGAAGAAGATACTATCCCTAGGTTGACCAATCAATCTTTTCATTGGCTTGAGAAGATTGTAGAATAAGGGCCATAACCATGACACGCTTAGTTTAATATGTATGTGATGCATGTTAATTTAGCTTGTATGTGATGCATGTTAATTTAGCTTATATGTGATGTATGCTAATATGTATGTGATGCATGTTTAAGTTTATATCTTAATAAGTCAAAAATGATATGCCTACCAAAGTTTGGTACTCACTACTTCCTCGATCATTTGTTGTTGGGTTTGCCAAAGCAAAGCAATGCATTTTATCTTGGAAGAGTGCGAGTGGACAATCGTGATGTCCCGCTATCAAACTTGGTTAAGACTTAATTAAGAAAGTAGAGGCATATATTAGCTTTGAACATAAGTTTTAAAAATTAGTTTTGTGTGATTTCCGAACATCAGCTTTGTCTTAGAAGTGGTCGTTGCTCCGATATCAAAGAAGGCCTCTGTGCCTCGCCACGACCTGGAAGCTGGTTTAGGAATAAGCACTAAACTAATCTAAACTTAACCAAAGCTATTAAAGAGTTACATCAGATGTAATTGGCAAAAGATTGCCTACCTAATCATACTACGTCTTGGGCGATTAGCCAAAGCTAACTCAAGACGAAGTATGATGTGGATCTTTATCCCATATAAATTTATAGCTAAATAGAAGCTAATGATGTAAGCAAAATGTGTTTGCCTACATCAATAATTAGCTCATATCAAAGCTATGAGAATTTAGTGGGAGCCTCATTTAATTAAAGGCCTAATTAAATGACTTAGATATGATACTTAATTTTGCATATTAATGTTGTAGATCACCATGTCATCTAACACGACACACCCCCTCAACTTGCGATCTGTCCTTGAGAAAGACAAGCTCAATGGAGCTAACTTTCTAGACTGGTATAGGAACTTGAGGATTATCCTCAAGCAAGAACGTAAACTGTATGTCCTAGAGCAGTCTATCCCTGAAACACCCGCCCCTGCGGCCACTCGTGCTGAAAAGGATGCTTATAAGAAGCATCAAGATGACGCATTAGATGTGTCATGTCTTATGCTTGCCACCATGAACTCTGAGCTTCAGAAGCAACATGAGAACATGGATGCCTATGATATGGTTGAGCATTTGAAACAACTATATCAAGGACAAGCTAGGCACGAGCGTTTTGAAGTGTCTAAGGCTCTTTTTGCATGCAAGATGCAAGAAGGAACACCTGTAGGAACTCACGTACTTAAAATGATTGGGTACGTTGAGAACCTTGAAAGACTAGGTTTTCCATTGAGCCAAGAATTGGCAACCGATGTTATCCTGCAATCGTTGCCGGAAGCATATAATCAATTCATCATGAATTATAACATGAATGAAATTGATAAACCTTTGCCTGAGATTCTCAGCATGTTAAGAACTGCTGAACCGAATCTCAAAAAGAAAGTTAGTAATGTACTAATGGTCAAGAAGGGCAAAGGTAAGCGCAAAGGCAAGGGTAAGACCCAAGCCAAAGGCAAGGCCAATTTATCCACTTCAAAGGGTAAAGGTAAAGTACCTAAGGAAGGGGATTGTTTCCATTGCGGTGAGACTGGACACTGGAAGTCTACCTTGAGGAAGTAAAGAATAAAAGAAGTGGGACTTCTGCCTCAGGTATACACGTTATAGAAGTTAATCTATCTATTTCTTCTACATGGGTATTAGATACCGGATGTGCATCTCACATTTGTACTAATGTGCAAGGATTGAGAAATAGTAGACTAATGGCAAAGGGCGAAGTGGACCTACGAGTAGGCAATGGCGCAAAAGTTGCTGCTGTAGCTGTAGGAACATATTCTTTGTCTTTGCCCACTGGGCTTATCTTAGAACTAGAGGAGTGCTTTTATGTACTGCATTAACGAAGAACATAATTTACGTATCTTGTTTAGACAAGAAAAACTTTTCTTTATAATAAAGGACAAATGTTGTTCCATTTATTTAAATGAAATGTTCTATTGTAATGCACCACTTATGAATGGTCTCTATGTTCTGGATTTAGAAAACCCAATTTATAACGTAAATACCAAGCGGTTCAAATCGAATGATTCGAACCAAACATATCTCTCACTGCGCCTAGGTCACATAAATGAAAATGCATATCGACTCCATAAAGATGGATTATTGGACTCATTTGATTTTGAATCATATGAGGTATGTGAATCTTGTCTTTTAGGAAAGATGACTAAAACTCCATTTAGTGGACATGGCGAAGGCGATGGACTTGTTAGGACTCATACATCGATGTATGTGGCCCTTTCAATGTCGAAGCCAGAGGAGGCTATAAGTACTTTATTACTTTCACTGATGATATGAGTAGATTTGGCTACTTATATTTGATGAGACATAAGTCAGAATCCTTTGAAAAGTTCAAAGAATTCAAGAATGAAGTACAAAACCAACTTGGTAAGCGTATTAAGCTACTTCGATCAGATCGAGGTGGTGAATACCTTAGTCAAGAGTTTCGATCACTGGAGTGTGGGATAATATCCCAACTCACTCCACCTGGAACACCACAATGGAATAGTGTATCTGAGAGAAGAAATCGTACTCTATTAGATATGGTACGATCAATGATGAGCCAGACTGATCTACCTACTTCCTTTTGGGGTTTAGCTCTAGAGACAACCGCTTTCACACTTAATCGCGTCCCATCAAAAGCCATAGAAAAGACACCATATGCATTATGGACTGGGAAGAGTCCCAAAATGTCTTTTATAAAGATTTGGGGTTGTGAAGCTTATGTTAGACATCAAGTCTCAGATAAACTAGGACCCAAATCAGATAAGTGTTATTTTGTAGGATATCCCAAGGAAACTAAGGGATATTACTTTTACAATCCCACACTTGGCAAGGTGTTTGTTGCCAGAAATATTGTCTTTCTAGAAAGAGAATTTATTTCTAGAAAAACTAGTAGGAGTAAAATTCATCTTGAAGAAATTCAAGATGAAGATAACACTAAGGCTCGATGGAAAATGAAGGCACCACAAAGTGTTGTGGATGAGGAAATTGTTGCCCAAAGAGTTGTGGAGCAAACACTGCTCATGTAGACCAACCTCTTCGTAGATCCGATAGGATCCGTCTGCCAACCCGAGAGATATTCTTTTCTCTTGACCGATGATGGTGAAGTATTGCTTGTCGATCTTGACGAGCCTACATCCTATCAAGAAGCTATGATGAGCCCAGATTCCAAGAAATGGCTAGAGGCCATGAGATCCGAAATGGAATCCATGTACACTAACCAAGTATGGACTTTGGTTGATCCACCTGAAGGGTTAAAACCCATTGGGTGTAAGTGGGTCTTTAAAGTAAAGACTGACATGGATGGTAATAAGCATACCTATAAAGGTAGATTGGTGGCTAAAGGATTCAAATAAATTCATGGTATTGACTATGATGAAACCTTTTCACCAGTTGCGATGCTTAAATCCATTCGAATCATACTTGCTATTACAGCCTACCACGATTATGAGATCTGGCAGATGGATGTCAAAACCTCTTTTTTGAATGGAAAGCTACTCGAGGATGTGTACATGACCACGAGGGTTTTGAAGATCGAGCATCCTGGAAAGGTATGCAAACTGCAAAGGTCCATTTATGGACTAAAGCAAGCCTCTCGAAGTTGGAATCTTCGATTCGATGATGCAATCAAGGAGTTTGGTTTCATCAAGAATGAAGATGAACCTTGTGTCTACAAGAGAAATAGTGGGAGCACAGTTGTATTTCTTGTCTTGTATGTAGATGACATACTTCTCATCGAAAATGATATTCCCTCACTCCAGTCTGTGAAGATGTGGTTAGGGAATTGTTTCTCGATGAAAGACTTAGGTGAAGCTGCCTATATTTTAGGCATCAAGATCTATAGAGATAGATCTAAGAGATTACTTGGCCTAAGTCAGAGTACATACATTGATAAAGTGCTAGATCGTTTTGCTATGCAAAATTCCAAGAAAGGATTTCTGTCTTTATCACATGGTGTGAGTCTTTCGAAGACTCAATGTCCCTCTTCTAAGGAGGAGAGAGATCACATGGATAAGATCCCTTATGCATCTGCTATAGGGTCTATCATGTACGCCATGCTTTGTACTCGTCCTGACGTCTCGTATGCTTTGAGCATGACGAGTAGATACCAGTCGGATCCAGGTGAAAGTCACTGGATAGCAGTCAAAAATATTCTTAAATACTTACGAAGAACGAAAGAATATTTCCTGATATTTGGAGGCAATGAGGAGCTAACTGTAAAGGGTTACAATGATGCAAGCTTCCAAATAGACAAGGATGACTATAGATCGCAATCGGGGTACGTGTTTTGCCTGAATGGTGGAGCTGTAAGCTGGAAGAGTTCGAAGCAGGACACAGTTGCTGATTCTACAACAGAAGCCGAGTATATTGCTGCATCTGATGCAGCAAAGGAGGCTGTTTGGCTCTGCAAGTTCATTAGTGAACTTGGGGTAGTTCCTAGCATTGCAGATCCAATAGACCTCTATTGTGACAACAATGGGGCTATTGCACAGGCTAAGGAACCTCGATCACATCAGCGGACCAAACACATACTGCGGCGCTTCCATCTCATTCGAGAGATCATCGATAGAGGAGATGTGAGGATATGCAGAGTACCAACAGAAGCTAACATCGCAGATCCATTGACCAAGGCTTTGGCACAGAGGAAGCATGATGGTCACACTAGGTCACTAGGTATTAGATATCATAGTGATTGATACTAGTGCTAGTGGGAGATTGTTAGTTATAGCCCTAGAACCAATCATGTGATGGTTGAATAGGGAACATTTTGTATCATATTCTATAAAGGCAAAGGATTGGTTATTATATATTTACGTCTTTCTTGTGCCAGCTAAATTAAATATATAATAATGCCCTAGAAAAGTAGGTTCTTATCTATAGCACATCAATTGGCAGAATTGATTATGAGAGGCTGTAGAGAACACTTTCCTAAATGTTCCTAGTCAAGTATTAATATGCAAGGGCAATATTAATACATAAAGACTAGCATGTAGGTCAATTGATGACTTGATCTCACAAGTCATGGATATATGATATCAAGTTGACACATGGGTATATATTAGAGAATATATACTTAACTGACGCAACATGAGAAAGTTTCATGGATCGTCATATGAGTGTCATAAACTTTCTCATGTGACTATTGGTATGAATAGTCCTCAAACCTGAAGTCACTACGGTTCCCTACATAAGGAGTTATGTACTTTGGTATCGTCACCCGTAACAGGGTGGACCATAAAGGCGATTACTGGGTATATAACAAATTATGCGGAGGGATGTGAGTGATGTAGATGGGATCTATCCCTCCCATATGATGGGAGTGATATCTGTGGGCCCCTTGATTGAGTAGAACTACTAAAACGCATGGCCATGCTCGAATGAGTCAATATGAGATATTGAGCTCATTTGTTTGAGTTAGTTTACTCAGGGATCAAGAAACACATAGATTGATCGAGGATGACACGGTCTATGCCTCATTGGTCAATCTGATATCAAGGATAGAAGGACACGGTCATACATTATAGTAGTCACGGAAAGGTTAGTCGGATCTTGACTTATTTCGTAACTTGGGTAGCAATGATGTATTGCTAGATGTCGCTCATTGCTTGTGTATCTAAAAGAGTTTAGATCCACTGCCAACGTTATGAGAGCCTATAGGGTCACACACAAAGAGCATGATGATTAGAAGAATTAGTGCATTCTAGTTTGACTAGAATAATTTGGGAATAAGCTTAAGTACAAAATGGATTTTGGACTTTAAGCTTAATGAGAATTTTAGCTTATTGATTTAATGAGATTAATTCAATATGCTAAGCTTAATTGATTTAATAAGATTAACTCAATATGTTACCTTATTGATTTAATGAGATTAATTCAATATGATAACATAAGCTTATTGAATTAATAAGATTAATTCAATATCCATGAATGCCACATAAGCATGCCACCTAAGCATGCCACATAAGCATGCCACCTAAGCTTGATGAGGTGGAAGGAGACAAAGGGTTTTGACCTTTGGATTTCCCCCACATGTGGCCGGCCAAACAAGGAGTGTAACTCCTTGTTTGATTATATTTCAATGCAATTGATTGCATTAAATGTGATAGGAGGTGAAAGGTTTTTCAATCCTATAAAACACCCCATGGGGTGGCCGGCCAAGCTTGGTGGATTGGTTGAAGCTTGAGGCTTGGAGAGAGCTTGGTGGTGAGAGCATTTGGTTGTGTGGTTTTTGTGAGTGTAGCAAGAAGAGTAGTCTTCTTCTTCCTTTCTCTTTTTCCCTACTTTCCTCTCCTTTAGGGACTTCTCTAGCAAGAAGTAAAGGAGAGCTCTTCTAGTTTCTTTTGTGAGACAAGAGCTTGCTCGTGTGGATACATATAGAGGCACGGACATTTGAACGTGCTAAAAGATCCAACAAACCCAAGGAGAAGCGGGATTACAAAGGGCACGCAACAAAGGTAATATTCTCCTATAAGATAGGTTTTGAGAAATTTATTTTTGTACGAGGTTTTCTTTCGCAAGGATCACTTGGAAGGGATCCTAATTTTCCGTTGCGCATATGCTATTTTGCATACGAGATCCCAACACTTCGTACGGATCCGTGACCGGACTTTCGGGGTTTCCACAACACAAAAAGCGGTTTTTGCGGCTCGGAAAGTCCAACATGTATCAATCTCACTATTTTGCGGGTAAAATAATTTTCTAATATTTTAACCCATAATGATTGTAATAAGTAATATACATACAAAATTCCATGATTTTTCAACTTATGTATATTTACTTACGAATTTCTGAAATTCATTTCTGAAAACTTGAAAACTTCATTTTGCAGTTATTAGTCGATTGCCATGGAGGTTAATTGACCGATGAGGGTGACAGTCGATTGATATGATCTGATCGCCTAAGCTGATTTCGGGTAAACCATGGTGGTTAGGCCCATGTTCAGCTATGTTTTGGTCCCCTAACCACTCCTAACCCTAGGGCATGCTTGGGAGAGCACTAGAAAGGGTGGAAATCCATTGAATATGGATTAGGAGAAGTGTTTAGGGTGAGTATAAATTTTAAGGTGGATGAGAGTTCATTGTTGAACTTTGCCTTAATTTTGATTGGTTAGCATTCCTATTGGCTTAGGGACTCTCCAAGGACATTGTTGGTGCAATGGTCAAGGGGGAGCAAGTCTTTAGGGGGAGGTATCCATCATGGGAAGATGGATGTGTCTTTTTCCTCATGGGAGGAAAATTGGGAGATTGCCTCTCTTAAGTGATATGGGACTTATCACTAGAAAGATTGTAGGCATGTGTTCCTCTAAGGGAGAGATTGTAAGATCTCATTGGGATATAAGACATTCATACCCTTGGGGAGGACCTTTTTGATGTATGTCAAAAGGAGAAGTTACCAATAGCAATACAACTGAACGAAGTTGGGATGTGAGAATTGCCAATTGAGGATAATTAGTAGACTTGAGTTTAAGGTTTTGTCAAACATCTAAAAGGGGGAGATTGTTGGTGCAATCAGCCCGGACTCGAGTTTGACTCGAACTGTATTTTGATGTTAGACAAAACATATGACATGAGATTGTCATGGGAAGTCCAACATGGGTTGGCCACGTAAGTCCAAGTGTGTAGCCTTGGCGGTGAAAATCCAAGCATGAGGCTTGGTGTGGGAAGTCTTGAGGACTTGGCAAGTTCACTAGGCTCGGGGTCCTTGAGTCGGTGAAGGATGACATTGCGAAGTCGTGCGCTTGGTGCATCCAAGGGACCGCTGGACGGGGAGCAAATGGAGTGAGGCCCAAGGGAAGCATACTTCGAGGGCAAGAGACGCGAAGGATGGCATTGCGAAGCCATGCGCTTGGTGCATCCGAGAGACGTAGGCCAAGGGAAGAGAGCTTCGGTGGGGAACTCCATGAGAGGATGAGGTGGACTTGGCCAAGTGGCTAAGACTGAGTGTCGGAGGCTCAAATGTGGTATTTGAGAGTTTACCCGATGATCGGATGCTCAAACAACTTGATGTTTGAGGTTTTACCCGACATCAGTCGACTGACATAGGTGCCAGTCGACTGTTCTAGGTCGATTGGGCTCGATCGGTATTCAACTGACCAAGTTCTGGCCAAACAGTCGACTGCTGAGGGATGGCAGTCGACTGCCGATGCCATCAGTCGACTGATGATGGGATCAGTCGACTGATCGGGGTATTTTTGATTACAGAAGGTTTTCTAATCGAGTGGTCATAGTGACCACTCGACTGATGGGATCATCAGTCAACTGATGGTGGATCAGTTGGAGTTTGGCCAGCGTGGATCAAGTTGTTGTGAGACAACGGCTACAGGACCAGTCGACTGATGGTCACGATCAGTCGACTGATGGGTGCGGAATCAGCTCGATGCAGGTTATAAATGGAGCTCGAGATGGAGGATTTCGCCAAGACTTTAAGGGTGATTTTGAAGGGGAATTGCTGCTGCATTCCAGTCCTTCAAGAGTAATCCAAAGCAAACAACAAGCAAGCGTTCAAATATATTGTTGTAAAGTTTTCTTTACATATTTCATTTGTGTATTACATTTGTGTATTTACTTGTACGAGGTTTCTCCACCTCCGACGTGTTGTCGAGAAGGAGTTGTTGTTAGTGTCGTGCGCATAACATGAGCTCGTTGAGCTCACCCGTGGAATAGGAACCATTCGGCTCCGAACCACGTATATCTTTGTGTATTGTGTGTGCTTGTGTATTCATTTTTCATTATTATTATTCCACTGCGTATTAATGAATATTGTAGCCAAGCATGCGACAAACGAACGACTTCCACTGTATACACGATTTAGGGCTATTCACCCCCTCTAGCCGGCAACCTACGTTCCAACAACCAAAACATATAGGGTTTTATGAGTAGTTTTCGCTCACATCTCATTACATTTTATGTTAGTTTCATGCATATGTCACTTTGTTTTGCATGCATTTCCTATTTTCTGGTTTGGAGGTATGCTCTTTGTACTTTTGCGTGCAGGACAATATTTCGTGGGAAAAGGCACACTTTCAGAGCAAAAGAAGGGCATTTTGCAGCTAGACGTAGAAGGGGACACGACCAGGGCATGTGGTTACACACGACCGTGTCTAAGGGGCAAAATCGACCACCCCATGGCCACACACGGCCTAGCCGTGTGGAAACACACGATCCAGCAGATTGACATGACTAGTTTTTTTTTCGAATTTCGCAGCGATCCGGTGTGATGTCTATATAAGGAGAGCTCCGCCCAAACCCTAGGGGGGAGGCAAGACGGCTGGGATGATACATCGAAGCCCTAAAAAGCTTCAGGAACTCGCAACGGGGAGGAAGAATACCGTCGGAGATCCAAGTTCTTCACTTCAACGCCAAAGAGAAGGCCACATTTGCATTGTAAATTCCTGTTCTTGCACTTTATCTACTATGTATTTGAACATGAAAATGCCTTGTGTTTCTTCTTTCCCATCTATGGAGTAGTTTCTTCGATTCTAGGATTAGGGAGTAGCTTGTGTGCGTATGACATGCTTCTTCAAATTGAATTCTGTTATTGAGTTTGAATTTGCAATTGGAATTTGTTTAGACCGATATCTATGTGTATTTGGTTTTCTATCTACTGTGTATTAGTGTTAGCCCTTAGTGCCAATCATGAGATGTAGTGTTAATCATGAGATGATTGATTAGGGATCATGTGTATCATATTTCATTAATAAAAGGCAAGGATTGTTTATTATATTTACTTTATACATGTGCAAGCTAAAATAAATAATATAATGTCATTAAATAGTAGGTTCTAATCTACAGTTTATCAATTGGTAGAATTAATTATGAGAAGCTATAGAGAACACTATTCTTAATATTCCTAGTCAAGTATTAATATACAAGGACAATATTAATACATTGAGACTAGCATGTAGGTTAATGGATGACTTGATCTCACAAGTCATGGATATGTGATATCACATTGACACATGGGTATATATATTGGAGAATATATATACTGAATTGACCCGCCATGAGAAAATATCATGGATTGTTATATGAGTGTCATATACTTTCTCATGTGACTATTGGTATGAATAGTCCTTAGACCTAAAGTCACTATGGTTCCCTACATAAGGTGTTATGTACTTTGGTATCATCTAATGTCACACCGTAACTGGGTGCACTATAACGGCGATCACTGGGTATGTAACGAATTATACGGAAGGATGTGAGTGATGTAGATGAGATCTATCCCTCCTATATGACAGGAGTGATCTTTATGTTTCTTGATCCCTAAGTAGACTCACTCAAACAAATGAACTCAATATCTCATATTGACTCATTTGAGCATGGCCATAGCCATCACCGTAGGACACGAGATGCTTGATGCTTCGAGGACTTGGGTTCATAGTGATGGACCGAGGGCAGCAACTCATTCAAGGATCACATCATTATGAATGATATGATGCATGGTGCATGGTTATGGCCTAGGACCCAATATGATTGTGGTTGTATGTGTTGTGTGTGCATGTTGTAATTCATAATGCGGCTTGCATGTCGCGCCTTCATCTCTATTTTTCCTGTTGTAAAATAGATTTAGACTCGAATGTAACTCGAGTGTTCTTATTTTGTAATGTACAAAATGAAGAAATGGAAAGTCCATTGAAGGGTGAAGTTACAAGGAGGATGCCGACAACACAGGATGACCGAAGGAAGCACTTGGAGAAGATGTCATCCCTAGGTTATCCATTCACTCTTCTCATTGGCTTGAGAAGATCGTAGATTCGGGCCATAACCATGTCACATTTAAAATTATATGTTGATATATATTATGCTTGCATGTGATGCTTGTGTATGTGATGCTTGTATGAGATGCATGCGTAGTTAGTTGTCACAAAATTAGGTCACTTATTATATGCCTACCAAAGTTTAATACTTACTATTACCTTGTTCAATCGTAGCACGTTTGCCAAAGCAAAGTGACTCGATTTATCTTGGTAAAGTACGACAGGACAATTATGATGTCCACCTATTAAACTTTGGGTTTGACTTAACTAAGCTCTCTCAATTATATTGATGAACTTAGAGGCATAGCTCATATGAGATATCTACCTACATTATACAAATCTTGGGCGATTAGCCAAAGCTAACTCAAGATGAGTAGTAATTTAGAAGGATATCTCATTCGATGGGCATTATGAACAAATGTTGTTCATAAAGATATACAAGAGTTACATTAGAAGTAATTGGTACGAGTTACCTACCTAATTTATACGAGTCTTGGGAGATTAGCCAAAGCTAACTCAAGATGCAGTATAATATGGATCTTGTACCATTTTGTGACCAGTGGAAGAATTATTTAGTTAAAGGCCTAATTAAATGATTGAAATATGATACATGTCTGTATTTCTGTTGTAGATCACTATGTCTTCAAATACGTCAAATACCCTATCTTTGCGATCAGTCCTTGAGAAAGACAAGCTTAATGGAGCAAACTTTATTGACTGGTATAGGAATTTGAGAATAGTTCTCAAACAAAAGCGAAAACTCTATGTCCTAGAGAAAGCCATTCCTGAACCACCCACCAACAATGCCACTCGTGCTGATAAGGATGCTTACAAGAAGCATCAAGATGATGCATTAGATGAATCATGCCTTATGCTTGCAACCATGAACTTTGAGCTTCAAAAGCAACATGAGAACATGGATGCCTTTGCTATGGTTGCACACCTGAAGCAACTATATCAAGGGCAAGCGAGGCACAAGAGATCCGAGGTATCTAAGACATTGTTTCAATGCAAGATGCAAGAAGGAACACCCATAGGAACTCATGTACTCAAGATGATTGAGTACGTGGAGAACCTTGATAGATTGGGATTTCCTTTAGGCCAAGAGTTGACCACTGACCTTATTCTGTAGTCCTTGCCTATAGACTTTAGTCAATTTGTCATGAATTATTACATGACTGAAATTGACAAACCCTTGCCTGAGCTCTTAAGCATGTTGAGAACTGCTGAGAGCAATCTTAAGAAGATACAACCTAGTACTAGTAATGTACTTATGGTTAAAAAGGGCAAAGGTAAGAAGAAGTCAAAAGGCAAGACCCAAGAAAAGGGCAAGAAAGCATTGAAGCCCAAAGGTGGGGTGGCCAAGGAAGGGACTTGCTTCCACTGTAAGGAAGCTGGACATTGGAAGAGGAACTGTAAAAAGTATCTTGAGAAAGTCAAGAAGAAGCAAAGTGAGACTTCTTATTAATTTATATATACATGTTATAGAAGTCAATCTATCTATTTCTTCTTCATGGGTATTGGATACCGGTTGTGCTTCTCACATTTGCACTAATGTGTAGGGCCTGAGAAGAAATAGATCATTGACGCAAGGGGAAGTGGACCTGCGTGTGGGCAATGGCGCAAGAGTTGCTGCTATAGCTGTAGGAACATATTCCTTATTGTTGCTGAGTGGTTTGATTTTAGAACTTGATGAGTGCTATTTTGTACCTACAATAACTAAGAACATTATGTCTGTTTCTTGTTTGGACAAGAAAGGTTTTTCATTTACTATAAAGGACAAATGTTGTTCTATTTATTTAAATGAAATGTTCTATTGCAGTGCACATTTGATGAATGGACTCTATATTCTAGATCTAGAAAACCCAGTCTATAACATAAATACCAAACAATTCAAATCTAATGATTTGAATCAGACATATCTTTGGCATTGTCGCTTGGGTCACATAAATGAGAGTCGCATATCCGAACTCCATAGAGATGGATTACTGGACTCATTTGATTTTGAATCATATGAGACATGCAAATCTTATCTTTTAGGCAAGATGACCAAGACTCCATTTAGTGGACAAGGCGAACGAGCGACAGATTTGTTAGGCCTCATACATAGTGATGTTTGTGGTCCTTTCAAAGTCGCAGCCAGAGGTGGTTATCAGTACTTCATTACATTTATTGATGATTTTAGTAGATATGGATATGTGTACCTTATGAGGCATAAGTCAGAATCCTTTGAAAAGTTCAAAGAATTCAAGAATGAAGTACAGAACTAACTTGGAAAGAGTATTAAGATATTTCGATCAGATCAAGGTGGGGAATACCTTAGCCAAGAGTTGCATGACTATCTAGCTGAGTGTGGGATACGATCTCAACTCACTCCACTCGGAACACCACAGTTGAATGGTGTATCCGAGAGGAGAAATCGTACTCTGTTAGACATGGTACGATCGATGATGAGTCATACCGATCTTCCTCTTTCCTTTTGGGGATATGCTATAGAGACAGCTGCTTTCACACTTAACCATGTTCCATCTAAGGTAGTCATAAAGACACCATATGTGATATGGACTGGGAAGAGTCCCAAGATGTCTTTTATGAGGATTTATGGATGTGAAACTTACGTGAGACGTTAAGTTTCAGATAAATTAGGCCCCAAATTAGACAAGTGTTATTTTGTAGGATATCCTAAGGAAACAAAAGGATATTACTTTTACAACCCCACGCTAGCCAAAGTGTTTATCGCCAAAAATGGTATCTTTCTAGAAAGGATAGTGGGAGTAAAATTGATCTTGAAGAAGTTCAAGATACACAAAATAGCACTGATGCCTTACTGCAACAAGAACAGGCATCACAAGGAGTTGTGGTACAACTTTATTCGGTAGACCAAGCTCTGCTTGGTCGATGGGATCGTCGTCAACCCGAGAGATATTCTTTTCTCTTGGATGACAACGATGGTGTCATGCTAGATGAGTCAACATCTTATCGAAGTTATAATGAGCCAGTTACGAGAAATGGCTTGAGGCCATGAGATCCAGAAATGGAATCATGTACACTAACCAAGTATGGACTTTGGTTGATCCATTTGAAGAATTGACCCATTGGGTGTAAGTGGGTCTTTAGGAGAAAAGCGACATGGATGGCAATGTGCATACCTATAAAGGTAGTATTGGTAGCAAAAGGATTCAAGCAGATTCATGGTATTGACTATGATGAAACCTTTTCTCCAGTTGCGATGCTCAAATCCATTCGGATCATGCTTGCTATTGCTGCTTACTATGACTATGAAATCTGGCAGATGGATGTCAAAATTGCATTTCTTAATGGAAATCTACTCAAGGACGTGTATATGGCACAACCTGAGGGTTTTGTCAATCCAAAGGATGCTGGAAAGGTTTGTAAGTTGCATAGGTCCATTTATGGTTTAAAGCAAGCTTCTAGAAGCTGGAATCGTTGATTTGATGATGTGATCAAAACGTTTGATTTCATTAAGAACGAAGATGAACCTTGTGTCTATAGGAAGGCTAGTGGGAGCACAGTTGTTTTCCTCATTTTGTATGTAGATGACATACTACTCATTGGAAATGATATCCTTATGCTGGAGTCTGTGAAGACTTGGCTTGGGAATTATTTCTCAATGAAGGACTTAGGTGAAGCGACCTATATTCTTGGCATCGGGATCTATAGGGATTTCTAATAATCAAATATCATAATTTCAGTTATTAGAAATGAAATTTAGAAAATCATAAGTAATTCTACGTATATCGAAAAATCATGAAAATTCATACGTATATTACTTATAGTCAATACAATGGGTGAAAAATGATAGAAAAATATTTTACCCATAAAATATCGAAATTGATAAAAAATCCGAAAGTGAATAAAAACTTCAAAGTTTTAGCTCACTTTGTATCAATCTCATCAATGGTGATTGCTATCAAAAGATAGACTTCACCAAGGTTTTTCAAAAAGTTTTTTAAAATGTTTTCAAAACTTTATTTTGGATCATATTCCTTGGGCTCAATATACAAGACTTGTACACAAGCTTTCCCAATGATCCACCACTCATATAAGATGAGTTTTGGTTCATCTAGATGCAAAAACTATGCACCTTGAACCTCACTCATATCCTAGCATCTCACATATATCTAGGGTGTATAAATACACATACATGTCAATGTAATGTGAGATGTGGGTTTTGTTCTCCTTAATCTAGGATTTCATGTATTTTTCTAAGGCAACTCTACTTGATTCCCTTATAAATGAGACTCCAAGTCATGCCAAAGTCCTTAAATCAATTTTCATTAATTTAAATGCATGAAGTATGATCTTGGCATAAATGATATCATAAGTAAACATGGTCAATGATTATGATGTCATGGCATATGAGTAAATCTAAAAACACATGACATTTAATCCTTAATCCTGAACACAATCATGACATATAAATGATAAAAAGAAATATGATGTCATGACATGTTATATGGCAAACAAAGCATGACATATAAAAAGTATAGGTATAATAATACCTAAATTTTAATATTAGTTGTCATTTGATATAATTAAATATATTTTACCATATTATTACTTTTCTCCCTAGTGTGCCAAGAACCCAAAATGACACACTAACCTCTAAACCTAAACTGTGTCAATTTAATTGTTTTTTCATAATTCCAAAAATGTATTGGCACATCTTAAAATCTTTTAGGATCATAATATCAACCTTATTTCCAAGGTACCCATAACCTTGAAAATTACCTAAAGTGATACCTTTACCATGGTTGAGTTAACTACCAATCCAATCAAGGTTGGCACACCCTAAACCCATCTAGCGTGAATCAATCACGCTCTTAGGAACACAAAACCTATTTGAGCTCCTAGGGTTAACTAGGTATTCCTTAGGGATAACCTCCCTAGATACCTTCCTAATGCCCCTCCTAGGCTTGTTAGCCTTGGTCATTGTGGTCTTACCTAGGTTGACTCTAGAAGTAACTCCCCTTGCAACCTTCTTAGTGGCCACCCTAGGTTTCCTTGAAACCCTAACCACTAGGCACACACCATGGTCAACTCTAGGGATGACTTCCCTATTGACCTTGGTCTTCCTAGACCTAGTTTGTATTCCATAATCAAGTGGAACACTATGATAAGCCACCTTAGGCTTAGGTTTGTGACCCGAACCTTGCTTGCCCGTGGTTGACTTTTGTCTCTTAGGTCCTAGGTGTTGACTTTGAGTTCTAGACCTTTGACTTTGACCATTTGACCCTTGAAATTGATTTTGCATAATCTTGAGGGTCTTCTCAAGTTTTTCAAGCCTTGATCTCAAGGCTTGGTTCTCTAATTCTAATTGCCCAATTTTAGAAGTTTGATTTGGTCTTTGGGCATGATTCTTTCTAGGCATATGTCTAGTCCATTTAGGGTTGAAACCTAGGTGCTCTTGTATTTTCCTAATAGATTCCCTAGGTATGATTTTTCTAGGGACATTAGTCCCAAATTTCTCCTTATTTCCTAAGTGGACACTTTTAGCTCCTAAACAAAAATATTTATTATTTCTAACATGCTTTTCATGAGAGATAGCAAGAGAATTAAAAGCATGCTTTTGACTTTTAGCTAAAGAAGGAGCATTACAATATACCTTAGGGTTTGCCTTAGAGGCTCCCCCTACTTGTGATGCTCCCCTTTGAGTCTTCTTCTCCCCCTTTGGGCATTGATTCAGTAGTGTTCTGCAGTTCCGACATTTGAAGCAAATCACTTTCTCCTTACTTTTGGTTGTTGGGGGACCGACATCCTTAACTTTTGGTGCCGGTGGAGCTTTTCTTACTCTCTTTGGGCATTTGCTCTTGTAATGCCCACTTTCCCTACACTCAAAGCAAATTATATCATTTTTATTTAAACCTAAATTGCTTGAGTTACCTAGGGTATTCATGTTGGTAGTTGCCGGAGTTGGAGCTTCTTCATTTTGACCGGATGTGGAAGCTTCTTCTTATTGCTCCGGAGTGGAAATTCTTTCCTCCCCCTCAATCCTAGAGGTGGGGGTTTCTTCTACTTCTTCCACCTCCTCTTCCACCGATCTGGAAGTTGACTCCTCTTCAACTTCTGACTCCTCACTTGCTCGTGAGGATGATGAACTCTCTTCATCTTCGGTCTCCTCCTCTTGAGTCGATGAGCACTCTTCTTCTTGGACGGGTGATGGGTTTTCATAATGTTTCGCCAATTTGCTCCATAGCTCCTTGGCGTCTTTACAATCCCCTATCTTGATCAAAATGTCATTAGGGATTATATTAAGAAAAATACCCATTACCTTATTATTGATATTGTAATATCGTAGTTGGTCTTGGCTCCAATTCTTCTTCTTGATTTTTCTTCCTTTGTCGTCTTTTGGAGTGTCAAAGCCTACAAAGCCACTAATCCAATTGTCAAAGTCACATATCAAAAAGTGCATCATTCTACCTTTCCAATACGTGAAATCTTCGTGGTCGAAGGACGGTGGAATGTTGACATCGTCACCCAATCTTTCTTGGAAATCCATCTTCTTCCTCTAGTGTGCTCCCTTAGTTGTTAAACCTTGAAGAGCAGCCTCGCTCTGATACCACTTGTAGGGGATCGTTGGAACACAAGAATATAACGTGGTTCGGAACCGAACGGTTCCTACTCCATGGATCGAGCTCTAAAGAGCTCTAGTGATGCACACGCAATCACTAATCACAAATACTCCTTCTCGACACAAATCGGAGGCAGAGAAACCTCGTACAAGTATTCTTACAACAATAAGAAATAGATACAAGAAATTACAATAACAAAATACAATGCAAGTAAAGAAAACTACTTTACAATTGCTCTTTTGAATGCTTGATCTTTGGTTGCTTGAATTGCACTTGGAGACCCTGATTTGCAGCAGCAAATCACCCCAAAAGCCCTCAAGAAACGCTAGCTTTTTCCTCCTTCACGAGCTCCATTTAAAGCTTCAACCTATGCTAGAAAAAGTCGATCAGTCGACTGCTCGGGACCATCAGTCGACTGATGCCACTGTTGTCGTGAGACAACGGCTAGATCCACGTTGGAAAAATCCAACGGATCCATCATCAGTCGACTGATTATGACCATCAGTCGACTGATCAAGCCATCACTCGACTGCTGACCGCAGCGGTCGAGTGAGACTCCATTCTGTGCTCCAAAACTCGAGCACCAGTTGACTGATCACAAGATCAGTCGACTGATCACAAGATCAGTCGATTGCTCGGCCAATCAGTCGACTGCCCACCTCTGGCAGTCCACTGCTAGGCCAAATACCGTAGTCAAACCCTAGTTGACTCAGGCCAGTCGACTGCCCCATGACACCAGTCGACTAGCACACCTCAAACATGAGGTTTTAGCCCAAGTATAGTTCCCCCATACTTGCTAGACCACCCTTAGCCTAGACCTAAGCCTTCTAGCCACCTCCATCAGCCTCACGCCTCTCGGATCCCTCCAAGTCATCCATGACTTGTTCATCCATCGCGCTAGCCTTCAGGTGCTTCCTTCGGCTCTGTCATGCTAACGGTGTCTACACCGCCAAGGCACATTGGACTTATGCCGCCAAGACTCCGCTTGGACTTTACGCCACCAACCATTGGACTTATGCTGCCAAGACTCCCTCTTGGACTTTACGCCGCCAATATTCAAACCCCTTGGACTTTCCAAATGCCAAGACTCAAGCTTGGACTTTCCCTTGCCAACCCATGTTGGACTTTCCATGCCAAGACCCATGCTTGGACTTTCTTTGCCAAATCATGTTGGACTTTCCATTGCCAAGACCCATGCTTGCACTTTCCCAAATGCCAAGTGTCCCACTTAGACTTTTCATGCCAAGTACCCAAGACTTGGACTTTTCCCATGACAATCACATTGTCATATATTTTTATCGAACATCAAAATATATCTCGAGTCAAGCTTGAGTCTGGTCAATTGTGACTGGGTCGATTGCACCAAACAAGATGCCTATAGATTTAAGGAGCCAACACATCTCACAATACATAGGACTAATGTGTTTGTGTACTTAGCCACGTAGATGGGCATGAGATGTTAGGACCTCACTCTTGGTTCCAGATGTAGATCTAGTGCATCGACATGAACCATAGAGTATAATTACATAAATTAACCAACTTTAATCATGACTTGTTTATTATTTCATATCAATCAAGTCAAATAGAGTTGAACATACAAATAGATGAGCTTATGTTTAAACTACTATTTTCAAAATTTATTTGGAACATGCTTGGACTTAAAACTAAATTCAAAAACTATGTTTTTCGAAACCCCCCACTATTTTCGATTTATGGAAAAAGGGGGAGAAAAGGCCAAAGTTAAGGGATCAATTTTTTTTGATAACTTAACTTATTACATCTTAATGGCCTAAGTTATGTAAATACTTACTTAACTTACCTTTTGAAACTTAACCTTTAAATTGAAAAAGGGTAGAAAGGCCAAGGTTAAGAAATCAAAAATTAGTTTTTGATTACTTAACTTAAACTTATTTAAACACTAAGGTCATTGTTAAGTAATTAGTAATTTTGATTACTTAAACTCTTCTTAAAGTAGCAAACATCAAGGGGGAGGGTTAAGACATTTTTTTCAAGTACTCACCCTCGGTCAAGGGGGAGCACTTGGAAAAGAGTTTTTCTCATACTCAACTTATGAAGTTAAGTGTACTCTTTAAGATTTTATATTCATACTTTATAATAGTCAGTTCACTTAATACATTCAATTTATTTCCTTAACTTTGTGTGGATTTACCATAGATCAAAAAGGGGGAGATTGTTGGTGCAGTAGGCACTTAAGTCGAATCTAAGTTTTGATTATATCAAAAGACACAAAGTTAAGCTCATATTGTTATCTCATGAGCTGAATCAAGTGTGTAGGAATGCTAAGCTAATGGTCAGTGTGTAGGGATGTATACTGAAAAGTCTATCTTTTCTATGAACATCTTTATTTTTGAAATAAGAATCACATGATCATTGTTTGCATATTTTTATGGTTATGCAATATTGTCTAATACTTTACATTGTAGATAACATGGTGTGTGGTGTCACATGGGAGATCATGTTATCGACCCCTTGAAAAGTATAAGTAAAGGATCACAACCGAGATGGCTTTGGACAAACCATCGGAATGGTTGTAGTGTGATTTGGTATTGGTTTGTCTTGACCATATAATCACACCAGTGCACTTTGAGTGTATTGAGAAGGACCGACATAGAGGTTATTCGATTTATTGCTGACTACATAATCGAATCGGACCTCAGATATTATTTAGTACATGCTCTTAATCCCGATATAATAGCGGGCACATATACTTAGTACTCATCTCTTTGATTTACCAATGGGCGAGATTTATAGATTAAATCGATAGACTCGGTAAGTTGGGAGATGATATTATTTATATGGTGTGTCGTTGATTATAGGAGGAAACCGTGTCCTATATATTAGGATGATGATGTCCCTTTGTTGGTACAATGGCCGAGTTGACACGAGTTTGACTCGAGTAGTACCTTGATAGTATTTTGATGATAGACAAAACTCATGACATTGGATTGTCATGGGAAGTCCAACATGGTGTTGGCATGGAAAATCCAAGCATGGGGCTTGGTGGAAATCCAAAGAATTGTGAAGCCGCGCTTGGTGCATGTGGGAAGTCTTGAGGACTTGGTAAGTTCACTAGTCTCGTGGTCCTTGAGTGAAGGATGGCATTGCGGCCGTGCGCTTGGTGCATCCGAGGGACCACGGACGGGAGCGAATGGAGTGAGCCCAAAGGGAAGCATACTCAAGGCAAGAGACGCCAAGGATGGCATTGTCGTCGCGGCGCTTAGCGATCCGAGGGACGAGGCCGAGGGAAGAGAGCTTTTGGGGAACTCCACGAGGGATGATGTGGACTTGGCCGAGTGTGAGGCTCAAACAACCATCTCGAGGTTTTACCCGACATCGGGCCGATCGACATAGGTGCTGATCGCTCGATCAATGGGTTTGAATCAATGACCGTGTAATTTGGTCACTGGACTAGTCGAATGTGTCAAGTTACGCCGATCGCTAATTGGATTAGTCGCAATCGATCGTTGGGATCGGCCGATCGCGACACTATGCACGAGCACAGAATGGAGTTGAGCTTGCCAGCACTCGACTGATGGATGATCAGTCGACTGATGGGTGCCATCAGTCGACTGATGAGTGATCCGTTGGAACTTAACCAACGTGGATCTGATTGTTGTGAGACAACGGCTACGGACGTCGGTGATGGTCGATCAATCGTGATGCGCGAAAATGCTTGATCACGAGGTTATAAATGGAGCTCAAGTGGGAGGATTTCAAAAAGGCTTTTGAGGTGACTTTGGAGGGGAATTGTTGTTGCATTCCAGACCTTCAAGAGCAAGCAAAAGCAAGCAACAAGCGATCAAAACAATTGTGTAAAAGTTCTCTTTTGTATTGCCTTTGTATTTCTTGTTGTATTTCATATTACTTGTTGTAATAGCTTGTGAGAGGTTTCTCCACCTCCGACGTGTAGTCGAGAAGGAGTTTAGTTAATGTCATGCGCATAACTAGAGCTCGGTGAGCTCGCCCGTGGAGTAGGAACCATTCGGTTCCGAACCACGTATACGCTTGTGTATTGCTTGTGATTGTTAGTATTATTATTATCATTGTTATTCCGCTGCGCTAACAACAATCGTAGACAAGCAACGCAACGAGGACGAGCGAATTACTTCATCCAATGACAAAGGGCTATTCACCCCCCTCTAGCCGGCCGTTCGATCTCCAACAAGTGGTATCATAGCCCAGGTTGCTCTTCAAGGACTAACCACCGCGAGAGCACTACAAGATGGCCGGCTACAACATCCATCCACCGAAATTCGATGGAGACTTTGATTGGTGGAAGAAATGGATGGAGGTATATTTCAAAACCAATTTCGATTTCATGTTAATCATTGAAAATGGTTTTGAAGTGCCTAGGGACAAAGAAAATAAGCCACTAGAAAAATCAAGGTGGACCCAAGACCAAATGAAGGATTTCAAGACAAATCTCGAGGTAATTAAATTACTTAGTGATTTGATTCCTAACCATATTTGGTCTAGGCTAGGAAATTTTAGGGATGCAAAGGATTTGTGGAATAAAGTGGTTGAATTCCACAAGAATCCCCAACCGGCACAAGTAGAGGAGAAAATGTGAAGAATTGGCATCCACTTTCGAAGATGTGGATGATTTGGTGGAGACCTCCACCTCTAGCATTGAGGGGGAGGAAAGGATTTCTATTCCGGAGCAAGATCAAAATGAAGCTTCTACCTCTGGAAGAAGTGAAGAGGCCTCCACCACCTCCCTAGGTAACTCAAGTATTGTTATTTTGAATAAAAATCACATAATATGCTTTGAGTGTAGGGAGAAAGGGCATTACAAGAGTAAATGCCCTAAATTGGCTAAGGAAAAGGCATCGACACCAAAAGTCAACTCAAAGTCAAAGGATGCCGGAGTCCTCTCAATTAAGACCAAAGAGCACATTGTGTGCTTTAAATGCAATCAAAGGGGACACTACAAAGCCAATGCCTAGGGGAAGAAGAAAGGGCAAGAAGGTGTATCTTATGTAGGGGGAGCTTCCCAAGCTAACCATGAGGTAAATTTAAATTATGCATCTTCAATTCCTAAAGTCAAAAAGCATGCTAAGAGTTATTTTAGTTCTCTTGCAATTATCAATGAAAAGCATGCTAGGAGAAATAATAAGGTTTATTTCTTAGGTGCCAAGCATGTTCATATAACTAAGGACAAACCTAGGACCCAAAACACTAGACCTATCCTACCTAGGGAATCAATTAGGAGAATTGAATAGAAGTTGGGTATTAATCCCAAGAAATCTAGGCATATGCCTAAGAAGAAAACCAACTCCCAAAAACCTAATGAAAATTCAAAACTGAGGAAATTGGAGTTAGAAAACCAAGTCTTGAGATCAAGACTTGAGAGAATGGAGAAAACCCTTAGAATCATAGAAAATTCAATTCTAGGGTCAAATGCCCAAAAGTCAAGACCTAAGGTTCAAAAACGGTCTAAGGGCGAGGATGGTTTGGGTCACAAACCTAAGCCTAAGAAGACTTATCATAATGTTCCATTCAATTATGGAACTATTTCTAGGTCTAGAAAAACCAAAGCTAATAGGGAAGCTATCCCTAAGACTAGCCATGGTATTTGCTTAGTGGCTAAGGATTTAGGAAAAACCAAGAAGGCCACTAGGAAGGTCAATGGAGGAGTCACCTCTAGAGTTGACCTAGGAAATACTCAAAAGACTATAACTTTAAAGCCTAAAAGGGTTATTATGAAGGTATCTAGGGAAGTTATCCCTAGAGAATACCTTGTTAACCCAAGGAGTTCCAATAGGTATTGGGTTCCTAAGAGCGTGATCGATTCACGCTAAATGGGTTAGGGTGTGTCAACCCTAAGTGGATGGGTAGGTAACCTAACCATAGTAGAGTTGACACTTTAGGATGTGCCAATGTGCTTGCGAAGTTAAAAAATGATTTAAATTGGCACAATTAGGTCATAGAGGTCATGGTGTGTCATTTTGGGTTTTTGGCATACTTGGGAGAAAAATGGTTTAAGGCAAAATGAATTTAATCCCTAGAAATGACAAATTGATTCTAACACTTAGGTATTCTATACCTTAGTATATTTTACTTGCCATGCTTTATTTGCCTTGCCATGTCATGAAATCACTTTCATTTTCATTTCTAAAAATGTCATGATCATGTTTAGACTTATCTTTATATGTCATGTATGCTTAAACATCATTCACATGCCATGACATCATGATTTTGGCATATACTTTTATCTATATCATATCTATGCCATAATCATATCATGCATAAATTAGAATGGAATTAAGGACTATGACACAATTTGATGGGAATCAAATAATATTGGCTAGAAATATGCATGAAACTATTAAAAGAAAACAAAACCCACATCTCACTAAAAACTTGACTTGTATGTGTTTTACACATCTAGATATTGGTGAGATGTTTAGGAAAAGGAAAGTAAAAGTTTTAAAAAACATTTTGAAAAACCTTGGTGAAGTCTATCTTTTGATAGCTATCACCATTGAATGGGATAATACAAAGAGGGCTCTTTATTGAAGCTTTTCTTAAATTTTGGACTTTGTATCAATCTCCTAATTTAATGGGTAAAATAAATTTCCAATATTTCACACATAGTGTTTAGGATAAGTATTATACGTATGCATTTTCAAGATTTTTAAAATTACATATATTTGCTTATGGATTTCAAAAATCCATTTCTGAAACTGAAAATCGAATCATGATTATCGATCGGTACCGTATGGTACGATCATTGATGAAATATGGTTAGGCCCATGTTCAGCCATGTTTTAGTCCCCTAACCACTCCTAACCCTAGGACATGCTTGGGAGAGCATTAGAGAGGGTGGAAATCCATTGGATATGGATTAGGAGAAGGGTTGAGGGTGAGTATCAAGTTTAAGGTGGATGAGAGTTCATTGTTGAACTTTGCCTTAATTTTGATTTGGTTAATGTTCCTATTGGCTTAGGGACTCTCCAAGGACATTGTTGGTGCAATGGTCAAGGGGGAACAAGCCTCTAGGGGGAAGTATCCATCATGGGAAGATGGATGTGTGTTTCCTCATGGGAGGAAAGTTTGGGTTGCCTCTCTTAAGTGATATGGGATCACTAGAAAGATTGAGGGCATGCCAAGGGGAAGATTGTAAGATCTCATTGGGATATGAGACATTGAAACCCTTGAGGACCTTTTTGATGTAATGTCAAAAAGGGGGAGAAGTTACCAAGTTATCAATTAGGGTTCGTTGGAATTCTCATTGGGATATGAGAATTGCCAATATGGGAGAATTGGTAGACTTGAGATGGTAGTTTTGTCAATCATCAAAAAGGGGGAGATTGTTGGTACAATCGGCCCAAGTTGACTCGAGTTTGACTCGAGTAGTACCTTGATAGTATATTGATGATAGACAAAACTCATGACATTGGATTGTCATGGGAAGTCCAACATGGTGTTGGCATGGAAAATCCAAGCATGGGGCTTGGTGTGGAAATCCAAAGCATTGCGAAGCCGTGTGCTTGATGCTTGGTGAGAAATGCATTACGAAGTCGTGCGCTTGGTGCATGTGGGAAGTCTTGAGGACTTGGTAAGTTCACTAGGCTCGGGGTCCTTGAGTCCGTGAAGGATGGCATTGCGAAGCCGTGCGCTTGGTGCATCCGAGGGACCGTCGGACGGGGAGCGAATGGAGTGAGCCCAAAGGGAAGCATACTTCGAAGGCAAGAGACGCGAAGGATGGCATTGCGAAACTGTGCGCTTGGCGCATCCGAGGGACGTAGGCCGAGGGAAGAGAGCTTCGGTGGGGAACTCCATGAGGGATGATGTGGACTTGGCCGAGTGGCTAAGACTGAGTGTCGGAGGCTCAAACAACTTGATGTTTGAGGTTTTAAGCGGACATCGGTCGTAGTAACATAAAGTGTCGGATCGGCTACTCTAGATCGTATGGGTTCGACCAGTGTTCGATTGAACCAAGTCTGGCTGATCGATCATTTAGGGAAGCGATCATTTGGGAATCGAGGCTAGCAGGGGATGGCGGATGGCGATGTGATCACACTGCACTGCAGACGCAGAATGGAGTCGAGCTTGCGACTCGATCGATGGATGATCACGGTGATGGGTGCCATCAGTCGACTGATGAGTGATCCGTTGGAACTTAACCAACGTGGATCTGGCCATTGTGAGACAACGGCTACAGGACCAATCGACTGATGGTCACGATCAGTCAACTGATGGGCGCGAAAACAGCATGATGTAGGTTATAAATGGAGCTCAAGTGGGAGGATTTCAAAAAGGCTTTTGAGGTGACTTTGGAGGGGAATTTCTGTTACATTCCAGACCTTCAAGAGCAAGCAAAAGCAAGCAACAAGAAAGCGATCAAAACAATTGTGTAAAAGTTCTCTTTTGTATTGTTTTTGTATTTCTTGTTGTATTTCATATTACTTGTTGTAATAGCTTGTGAGAGGTTTCTCCACCTCTGACGTGTAGTCGAGAAGGAGTTTAGTTAGTGTCGTGCGCATAACTAGAGCTCGGTGAGCTCGCCCATGGAGTAGGAACCATTCGGTTCCGAACCACGTATACGCTTGTGTATTGCTTGTGATTGTTATGTGTTGTTAGTATTATTGTTATCATTGTTATTCCGCTGCGCTAAGAACAATCGTAGACAAGCAACGCAACGAGGACGAGCGAATTACTTCATCCAACGACAAAGGGCTATTCACCCCCCTCTAGCCGACCGTTCGATCTCCAACACCCTTGAGGAGCTCATAAGGTTCATCATTTTTTTTTTTGATGAAATGTAAATATATATCATCAGGAAAAGCACGATCATACAAAAACCTGGAGTGCACACTCATGTCATGTCTGACGATGTGTCAGATCTGAGATGCCTCCAGAAGGGTGTACATGTGCTCTCATGGTTACCTTAACTCTCATGCATACCAACCGTCTCATGTTTACATAACCATTATTTATCCACTCTCGTACACACACTCATACTTCTCCTCGGTATTTGCTCCTGTATGCGCTCCATCTGCATCCCTTACTCCCTGCGTACCTCCTCGCACTATCCTTCCATGTCTCTCTTCCGCTAGTCCCGTGCAGCCATCCTCCATCGTTCGTCACTTTTGGTAAGTGACCAACCATAAACGGATTTTCCTTGTCTTTACCGCAGCCGTTTGCTACGGACTAGATAGGCCATTCGGGTGGGCCTATTCACCTCTACTAGGCTTATTGGTCAAGCCTCAACCATAAACGGATTTAACATGTCTTTACCGCAGCCGTTTGCTACGGACTAGATAGGCCATTCGGGTGGGCCTATTCACCTCTACTAGGCTTATTGGTCAAGCCTCAACCATAAACGGATTTAAAATGTCTTTACCGTAGCCGTTTGCTGCGGACTAGATAGGCCATTCAGGTGGGCCTATTCACCTGAATTTTTTTTTTTTTTTTTTTGAAAATGCCCTGGTCAGGGACAAAATTGGTCTGCCAAAACCACCACGAGGAGTGTAAAACCACCCTGTAGAGGAGATGACTGACGACCCTTACAGGAGAGCCTTTGGGCGAATCAAAACCACCCTATAGAAATGCCGCATTCTTGGTGCATATCGCCTGCGATTGTGTGTGAAAACCACCTGTAATCGTTCCTTGTACAACCATCGCCGAAAACTACTCGAAGTTTCTTCTCGGACTTGAAACCACCTCGGAAAGAAAAACACTGGGAAACCGCCTCGAAATCCACCTGGAAGGAGCTCCTTCTACCAAACCACCCCGAGGATCGCCTGAAAACCGCCTCGAAGGAGCTCCTTCTACCAAACCACCTGGAGGATCGCCTGAAAAACCGCCTGGTGCATCGCCTGAAAACCTCCTCGTACACTCCAAAAGGAAAACCACTCTGGAAATAAAACTACTCTGGAAAACCACCCTGGAATTTGCTTCTGGCACAAAACCGCTCTGAGGAAACTGCCCTTGAAGAAACCGCTCTGGAAAAATCCCCTGGAAAAGCACTCCTTTTACCAAACCACTCTGTAAATCCGCCCTGGAGTAGCGCTCCTTCTACCAAACCACCTCGAGATCGCCTCGGAAAACCACCGGTACACGCCAAAAAAACCGCCCTGGAGCCAACCCATCTTCCCGAAACCACTTTGTAAATCCTCCTTGGAATAGCGCTCTTCCTCCCGAAACCACCCTGGGGGACCACCCTGGTACACTTTATCACCCTCGTCCATTGTCTGTGGAGAGCTGGAGATTGCAATTCTCCAATGCTCTGTACACATGTATTTGGATCTTTCTGAGGATCTCTTCACCTTCAAAACTTGTCCTTTCAAATCTCATGGTGTTTCGTGTTCGCCAAATATGATGGATCATTGCTGCCATGGCTAGATGTCGAGCTCTGTTAATACTGTTATGGCCTTTGTAGTGACTCCTGAAAACCCGTAACATTTGCCTGTATGTTAGCATTCTTGGTTTCATTGATAGCCATCCCCTTATTCTGTTCCACAGCTGCTGGACCTGCATGCATTTGAAGAAGACGTGCTCCATTGTCTCCTCTTCTTGTTTGCAAAAAACACAGCTTCTATCTTCTATGTAGTCCTTCAGCACAGGTGTAGTTTCCCTTGTGCTAGCATCCATAGGGTGATTCTGTGGCTTGGTTGTATATCTGACTGCCATACCGTCGCCGCCCAGACCTTCCTGGAGCTTACCGTTCTGAAATGATCATATGCTTTCTTGACTCCGCCTTTGCTTTGGCTAAATAATGTTGACAACATTTCCTCTGCCTTTTCTGGTGAGCCTGCCACTGCCATAATGCTGTTTTTGATGTATATGAGGTTTTTCACTAGTGTAGAGTCATTGTGTTTGCCTTGCCAATCCCACACTCCTTGTTGCTGTATGTAGGTATGGTGTATCCAGCGAATCCACAGGGTGTCTTGTTTGCGCTGTATTCTCCATAATACTTTTGCCAGTAGCGCCTTGTTCCACGCTTTTAATTCTCTTAATCCCAGACCTCCTTCATCTTTAGGCTTACATATGTCCGTCCACGCAATTGGTGGGTTCTTCGTATTCCACATGAAAGTGCGGCAAGAGTCTGATATTTTGTCTATGACTCATTGGAAGAGGTAAGGCTGACATCCAAAAGCATTCTACGCCCTGCAGGACCGAGGAAATGAGTTGACTTTTGCCCGCATACGATAGTGTAGCTTTAGGCCAGGAGCTGATCCGTTTCCTAAGAGCCTCTAACAGTGGGCTGTAGTCCCCTATCTTCAGTTTTTGTGATGCTATTGGAACTCCCAAGTAACGAAATGGCATTTCTCCTTCACTGAAACCTGTAATGGATGAGAGTATTTCTTTTTCCCTTTGTTCCACCCCTGCCATGTATATGTTAGATTTGCCCATGTTTGCCGCAAGTCCTGCCATTTTTGCAAATTGTGACAAGCAATCCATTAGCACTTGTACCGATTTTCCATCCCCTCGGCTGAAGAGCAGTAGGTCATCTGCGTATACCAAATGAGCTATTCTGTGCTGTTCACACTTTGGATGAAACTTGAAATCTGACCGGCCTGTGCGCTTCGCAAGTAGTCGAGAGAGATATTCCATGCATATCCCGAATAGATATGGGGATAGAGGATCTCCTTGTCTAAGTCCTCTCCCCCCTTTGAAGAAGCCATGGATGTTACCATTGATAGCTATTGAGTATGATGTGGTAGTGACACATTCCTTTATCCATTTGATATAGATTTCCGGGAACTGTAAGGCTCTGAGAACCTCCTGCAGGAAGCTCCATTGGACTGAGTCAAAAGCTTTCTCCAGATCAACTTTAAGCACACTTCGTGGTGACACCCGCTTCCTTGCATAATTGCGCATGAGTTCTTGTGCCAGGTGTATGTTGTCAATGATGCTACGTCCTTGCACAAAAGCAGTTTGTGACGGGTGAAGCAGATGTTCTGCTATTTCTGCCAGCCTGCCTGCTAGGATTTTTGAAATTATCTTGTAGAACACTGTGCAGCAGGAGATCGGCCGGAAGTCTTGTACCTTACTAGCATGTTCTGTTTTCGGGATTAGGGAGATTAGAGTGTGGTTCCAGGATTTTAGGAGCTGTCCGTTTTCAAAGAATTCCATGACTGCCCTTATGATGTCCTCCTTCACTATATCCCATGCCTGTTTGAAGAACTTTGAATTATATCCATCCGGCCCTGGGGCTTTGAGATCTCCAATGTCAAATAATGCTTCCTTTATTTCTTCTTCTGTTGGCAGTCTGATTAGCGCTGTCCGCTGTATTTCGGTTAATTTTTTGCCAAAATCCATGCATTCCCCTTGAAAATCAGTCCGGTGCCCTTGTTCCCCCAGTTGGCCTTTGAAGTAGTGTATGAATTCCTGCACTACCTCCTCTTGTGAGTTAGTGATTTCCCCATTACCTTTTTCAATTACCACTATTTCCCTTCTTTTGTTGTTCCGCTTGACCATGGCATGAAAAAAAGTTGTGTTCTTATCTACTCCTCGGAAGTACTCGTGCTTGGCTTTCTGTAGATAGAACAGATATTCCGCTCTTTCAAGCAGTTCAGTCTGTTTCCTTATAGCTTGATAGTTGCCCTCCATTTGACCCTGTGCTAATCCTTTCTGCTGTAGTTCCTCTAATTGCTGTCGAGACTTCTTTGCTTTCTCTTGAATGTGCTGATAGTGGAGTTGGTTGAGCTGTTTGAGGTCTGTTTTGAGTAATTTGAGTTTTTGTTTGAGCTTGTATTGTGCCGTGCCCTCCACTCTTCTGAAATCGCTACTAGTCCACTTGTCTTCCACTAGCTGCCGGAAGTTAGGATGTAGTGCCCACATATTATAAAATTTGAACGGCTTGGGTTTCTCCCTTGTGCTTCCTAACACTGTTACCAGACAAAGAGCATGATCCGACATCTTGTCCCAGAGGCTGAATTCAGCGTAACTACTCTGGTTTTGCTCCATCCATTGTCTGTTCACCATCGCTCTATCCAGTTTACTTACTATATGACCGTTAGTCCATGTGTATAGGCACCCAATAGATCTTAAGTCTTCAACTCCCGCCAGTAGAGTGAATTCCTGAAAATCCGCGGTTCCATATGTTGTGACTTCCATTCCCCCTTTCTTATCAGTAGGTGATAGTGGGGAGTTAAAATCTCCTAGGATTAACCATGGAAATTCTACTTGTCCTGCTATTTGTGTAAGCATCCCCCACATTGCTTTCCTGCTCGTGATGGATAGCTGGCCGTACACAAAGGTGACTGCGTATGTTATCCCTGTGGTTTTGCAGCTCACCGTTGTGTGAATCAGTTGCTCTTCCCATTGCTGGATTTGAATGCTAACCATTTGCGTGTCCCATATAAGCAGCATCCTGCTTCTGGACGAGTTAAAAATCTGTTGCTCCATCTCCCACCTCTGAAATCTCTTTTCTTTCATTGTCTGATAGTACTGCTGGGTTAATTTCGTTTCTAATATGCCTAGCACTCCCATCTTTTGTTTCAAAAGGAGGTCCACCACCACCTTCTGTTTGAGGCCCTTATTTAGGCCTCTTACATTCCATGCTCCAATCTTCATTTTTGTGTTGCTTCTCTAGCTATGTTGGTGACTTCCTTCCTTTCTTGCTTCCTTCTTTTGTCTGTGTTCTTGCCTCCCTCCTGTTGGCCTTCCTTGGTTCTCTGTGGTCCATCCTCCTTCTCATGATACCTTATTACCTTCCCTGGCCATTCTGTCATTTCTGTTCTTGCCCCATCTGCTCTTGTTTCTGTCAGCATTCCTTCTTTGCTCCATTTTACAGCAGGCAAGGCTAGTATAATTGGTGGGAAACTCTCTGTACTCATTCCCAGATCTGTTGCGTCCTCACTAGTTTCCCCTTTGCCTTTTCCTTTTTCCTTTACTTCTCCATCCTGCGCACTTTGAAGAGATGTTATTTGCATTTGCCCTTTCTCCAGCTCTTGGTCTTCCCTTTCCTGCTGTGCACATTCTGTAGCTGGCTGGTGTGTCTTAGTTTCCACGCCTTCAGTCCTGTTCTGCTGCTCCTGTATACTCTTCATTGCATCGGCTTGAGTTAGCAGTTGTCTTCCGGTGCTATCTGTTATCTTTGCAATTTCTGAGATTGGGGTGTCCGATTTGGTACTCCTATCTTTAGCCATTTGCTCTTGTTCTTGCTGTTGCTGAGCTCCATTATATCCATTCTCAGTAAGTCAGTCTTCATGAAAGCGCTAGAGAGAGAAGCTCTGGCTTCTCTCTAACCTTGGTGAGATCTCGACATTTTGGAGGCTGGTTTCGAAAGACTGGGACAACAGCGACGGCACCTCCTGTGTTGCAGGAGGCGGTGAAGGCTGTGGCTACCGGGAGGTGGTGAAGACTGTGGCTGCCGGGACGGCGGCAAGCACGGGAAGGGAAACATCAACATCAACCCAAAGAGAGCACCTGGGACTGACGGGACTCGACTCGCCGCGGATCAGAGATCCTTTTCCAAACTTTCGAAGAGAAGAAGAGGGCAGCAAATGAAGGTCAGGGCTGTCCGAAAGGCGGGCAAATAAAGGCAAAGACAACTTACGGAGAGCACATTTGAGAAAGTGGGGGTAGCAATGAAGGTCACTGTGGGCACGGCGAACAGCTAACAACCTACATCACTCCACCGAATACACAGGGAGGGAACTAACGCAGCACCACAAGGAATGTAAGTATAAGGAAGTCAACAATCCAGGAGAAAAACAGAAAACAGCAAGCAACTAGAGGAGGACTGGAAACAAGCAGCATCTTCAACAACAGAGATAGCGAGCGCAGGCAGGGCACAAGGAAATCAAGCCTAACAAAAGAAGAGCTGATATTACCGGACTAGGGCTTCTTTTCTCGGGGAAGACGAAGGGAAAGGACGGTGGTAGGTGGGAAGCAGGTGTCCGTGCTGTCCGGCCGGTGCAGTCAACGAGGTGACAAAAAGAACGTTGCTGATTTCAAACTGCCGGATCCAAGATAACAAAAGCTTTGCCTGGACCACTGTTCCTAGCCCTCCTCGAACCCGATAACCCAATTAACTTAAGTCATGTAACCAACCCGCTAGCCCGTTAAAGGACTAACCCCGTAACCCTATTACCGTATGGCACCGGATATGCGAGGAGACCGAAAAACTACTCAAAGGGGATGGAAGGTACTACGTCTGGATTCAACAGACACCTCAGAAGGAATGTAGCCTAACCTACAGCGACAAAGTGAAGAAGAAAGCACCGAAATTCAATTAGAGGAGGCATCAGGATTCCCTCAGCAAAGGAAAAAGCAAAGAGAAACAGCTAAACCCAGCACGATGGATGAGGAAGGAGCAGGGCCAGGATCATCTCCGGTGCCCCGGCTGCACACCCAAAATCAAAAACAGGGACTATGGACTGACCTCTTTAAGAAAAATAGAATATGTGCATCGGACATGACACTGAAACAATATCAGAAGCAAGAAGGGCGTGCCAAATTGGACACTGAGGACCTAGAAGCGGTGGAGGACTCAGTGGGGTTCTGTCTAATTGGCAGATTTTTGGGACGGTTCCCAGGGTGGAGAGCACTGAAGGAGATCACAACAAAATGGAAGGTGACACATAAACTCCTTACACATAATTCATTCTGGCTGGTTTTCAAATTTGCAAACAAGGAATTGCGGGATGGTGTATTAACTGGAGGACCATACATAGCATAAGGTTCATCATGTAAACCCTGCAGGTGGACTTGGTCTGGCATGATGAAAAGGTTGAGTGGTACTACTCAAGGAGTTAGATGTTGATTAATTAATGGTCAATAAATTAATTAATCGACAGACATTCAAGATCTTAAACACGGGGAGAAAATGTACAAATAATATATGGATCCCATATTATCATATGGGGGTTGGTGAGGTAGATCAATGATGAACCTTTAGTGGATTGGATCATCATTAGTGGATCGGACATTATGTGGGCTTGATCCATGGGTGGCCAAGACCCAACTCCTTCTCATGGTCCCTAATGTAGCCTATTAACACCTCATGATGCTTAGATCCAATGGATAGAAACAAAACTCTAAGATCCATTGGTAGTGATTAAATGTCTAAGATCCGACAGTTGAGATTAAATCTCTAGATCCGACGGTTGAGATTAAATCCCTAGAACCAATGGATGAGATTAAATCATGGCTTGATCCCAACTCTATAAATAGAGCCATGAAGTGGGCGGCAAGAACATGGATGGATGAGGGGATTAGCTTGGGCGGCAACCAATCCTAATTGGATTAGGATTGGGAGTGGTGGCTAGGGTTAGGGTTTTGGGAGCTAGGGGTGGGCGGCAACTCAAGGAGGTGTTCCTTCTGTTGGTGCAACAATGCCCCAAGCATTCATGTGTTTTGATGTTTGGATAATCATCTAAGTTAGACAATGCTTTGTGATCTAATTGTGAACATGTTTAAGTGATAGGGAAATCCAAGGATGAAGACTTGGTAAAAGAAAAGTCCAAGTATGATCTTGGAAAGGAAAGTCCAAGGGACGGACTTGGCAGCATAAGACCAAGCTTGTAGTCTTGGCAGCATAAAGTCCAAGTGAACCTTGACAAAGGGAGTCCAAGTATGATCTTGGCAAAGGAAGTCCAAGGGACGGACTTGGCAGCATAAGACCAAGCTTGTAGTCTTGGCAGCATAAAGTCCAAGTAAACCTTGGCAAAGGAAGTCCAAGTATGATCTTGGCAAAGGAAGTCCAAGGGATGGACTTGGCAGCGTAAGACCAAGCTTGTAGTCTTGGCAGCATAAAGTCCAAGTGAACCTTGGCAAAAGAAGTCCAAAGTAAAGTCTTGGAAGCATAAGTCCAAGCTTGTAGTCTTGGCGGCGTAAAGTCCAAGCGTCTGGAAACCCAAGACATGACGAGGCCAAAGGAAACTCTTGAAGGCGAGCGCAAGGTTGAAGGAAGAGTTAGAAGGTCAAGTCTAGGTCTAGGTAGTCAATTCAAGTATGAATTATTCATACTTGACTAGTATCAGTCGACTGATACTATGTAGCAGTCGAATGATGAGGTGCTCGACTAAGTCAGCCGAAACGGACTATCACCAACCGACAGAACCGCAATGATCGATGAGGAATCATCGATCATCGCTAATCCAGCGATCGATCAAGTCGAAAATGAGCACAAAATGGAGTTTCACTCGACTGATCGCTTCATCAGTCGACTGATGAAGTGATCAGTCGACTGATAGGCTTCTCGTTGGAAATGGCGGCTGCGAATCCCCGCGGATCCACTCTGTCAGAAGCGGTTAGCTTCGACGGCAGTCGACTGATGGTGAGCATCAGTCGACTGATCAAAGCTCAATGGGAAAAACAACCCTTCTTTTATAAGAAGAGGCCTTGGGGAGCTTGGTGAAACTAGTGCTCTCATTCCTAGCTACACCCTCGTGCTCACCAAGTTTTCTCCAAGTGTTTTTGTGATTCTAAACCTCCTCTTCTCTAGTCTTCATCTTCCATCATTGTAAAGAAGAGGAGTGCATTGTAAGACAAGGTTTCTCCACCTTGGTTCATCCAAAGGAGGATTTAGTGAAGCTTGGCTAGGGCTAATCCACCTTACGGATTACCGTGGAGTAGGAGCGTTATCTCCGAACCACGTACATTGGGTGTTAGCATTGTTTTCTTGTTTCTCATTCGTATTTATATTTGTATTTGTATTGCTTCCGCTAACGTACTTGTAGAAACAAAGAAAGGCTAATCACCCCCCTCTAGCCATTACAAAGATCCAACAAGTGGTATCAGAGCCCGGATAGCTTGGAAGATTTCACCATCAACCAAGGCATCAATGGCTCTTCAAGAGGGATATAGCATCGCCAAGCCATCGCTCTTCGATGGGAGTCACTTTGCGTATTGGAAAGGTAGGATGAAGTATTATCTAATGAGTAAGATTGAGGTTTGGCATAGCATTGTAGATGACTTTGAGGAACCGGTGGATGAACATGGAAACTCTATTCCAAGCAAGGATTGGACAAGGGAAATGAATAGGAGGTTCGAATCAAATGCAAAGGCGGTACTCACCATTCAATGCGGTATTACAATGGAGCAACTCAACAAGGTGGGGCCTTTCGAATCCGCCAAGGAGTTATGGGAAAAGCTCATTGAGCTAAATGAAGGATCCAAGGAGTCAAAGAGGGTCAAGAAGGACTTGCTAATTGGACAACTTTAAGCCTTCCAAATGAAGACCCATGAAACCGTAAGCCAAATGCATGGAAGGTTTAAGGAGATTGTGAATGGTCTCCACATCATAGGTGAGCGAGTTGACAACTGGGATTTGGTAAGGTACATTCTTCAAGCATTTCCTAGAACTTCTCTATGGACTTCTATAGTTGATGCTATTAAGGTAACTAGGGATCTTTCTCAAATTAAAATTGATGAATTATTTTGTGAGTTTGAATTGCATGAGCAAACTAACATGTCCTCTAAGGAAAAGGGTTTAGCTCTATTTGTTGAAAAGAAGGAAAAGAAGAAGAAAGAAAGGAAAGAAGTGTCATCATCATCCGAGTCGGAGCATGATTCAAGTAGTAATGGAGACTCGCCTAGTGAGATGGCCCACTTTGTCAAGAAGCTCTATAGAAAATCAAAGGAGTTCAAGAATAGAGAAGAAAGGAAGGGGTCTCATTCTTCAAGAGGTAAGTTTAGTGGTAATTCAAATTTTAACAACAATGTGATTTGCCATGCTTGCAATAAGAAGGGGCACATAAAGTCAAATTACCCGGAGCTAAAGAAGAAGGAAGAAAAAGAAAAGAAAAAGAAGGAAAGAAAGGAGAAGAAGAAGAAGGAGGCCATGATTGCTCAAACCACATGGGACACACCAAGTGTTGAAGATTCCTCCTCTGATGATGAGCTTTGCCATGTCACACGCCATGTGGCATTCATGGCCCAAGGAGATGACTCCGGTACATCAAGCCAAGAAGAAGACTCTTCAAGTGATGAATCGTCATCTAGTGACGATGAGGTAATGAACTCTCCTAGAGTTAAGCTTCTTTATAAATCAATTTCTTATCTTAAAGAGACTCTAGATAAGTCTAAATCTAAGGTTAGAAGCATGAAGGTAGAACTAAAGGCCATTAGGAATGAAAAACCTTCAAATGTTGATTCTTGCACACTTAAGGAAGAGAATGACAAACTTAAGGATGAGGTTAGTAACTTAAAGGCATGCTTAGAGAAATTTACGAATGACTCAAAATATCTTGACATGATCCTTAGCCGACAAAGAGCCGTTTACAATAAGGCCGGTCTAGGATATAAGCCAAAAGAAAAAGAAGTTGCTTATATCACATTGATTAATAGAAAAGCAACCATTAAGGGTAAGGTTAAGAAAGCATGGGTACCTAAGAAGTTTTTACTTAATGTTACCGGTCCAAATGTTTGGGTACCAAAAGCTTGTGTTTATCATGTGATTTAGGTAGGAGAGCAAGGTATGTGGATTGTGGATAGCGGTTGCTCAACACACATGACCGGGGATGTGAGCAAGTTCTCCACAATTAAGTATGTGAAGAAGGGAGCGGTGTCTTTTGGAAATAATGGAAAACTCAAGATATTAGGTAGAGGTACAATTGAGGTATCCCCCAAAATTACCATTCACAAAGTTTTACTAGTTGAAAATATGAAATTTAATTTATTAAGTGTTAGTCAACTTTGTGATGCAAGCTATCATGTTTCTTTTGAATCTTCTAAGTGCATGATTAGACACAAGGAATTAAATAATTGTATGTTAGTTGGATATAGGAAATCAAATATTTATTATGTTGATCTTTCATATGCTTCTAACATTTCTACTAAGTGTCTTGCTGCAAAAGAAGAAGAAAGTTGGCTATGACATAGGAGATTGGGGCACATCAACATGAAAAACATAGCCAAGGTAGCCAAATTGGAGTTGGTCAAAGGGCTACCAAAGATCAAGTATGTCAAGAACAAAATGTGTGATGCATGCCAAGAAGGAATACAAACAAAGACATCACACAAAGGTAAAACCTTAACTAATACCTCTTTACCGTTAGAACTATTGCATCTTGACTTATTTGATTGCCATAGTACTCCTTCTTTAAATGGTAGCAAATATTGTTTAGTTATAGTAGATGATTTTTCTAGGTATACTTGGGTCTATTTTATGAAACATAAGGATGATACTTTAAAAATAATCATAGGATTTAGTAAAAGGGTTGAAAATGAAAAGAGTCTCAAAATCAACCGGATCCGTAGTGATCATGGCAGTGAATTTGAGAATTCTAAATTTTCACAATTTTGTTTAGAGCAAGGGTACAAGCATGAGTTCTGTTGTCCTAGAACACCCTAACAAAATGGGGTGGTGGAAAGGAGAAATCGTGCCCTACAAGAGGCGGCTAGGACTATGCATAATGCATATTCTTTACCTAGCTACTTGTGGGCGGAAGCGGTTAATACCGCTTGCTATATCCAAAATAGGGTTCAAATCCATAGGTTTTTAGGAAAGACACCATTTGAATTATGGAATGGGACTATTCCCACAATTCATTATTTCAAAGTCTTTGGATGTAAAGTTTATATTTTAAACACCAAAGATAACTTAGGAAAATTTGAATCCAAAGCGGATGAGGGAATCCTAGTTGGATACTCATTCACGAGTCGAGGATATAGAGTCTACAATAAGAGAACCCAAGGAATTGAGGAGTCCTCTAATGTTCAATTTGATGAAACCACTAGTACCTACCCTAGAAAGTCCTCCATTGATAAGGATATTAATGACAATAATGAAGACATTACCCAAACACTTCAAAATTTGACCATAAGGGGTAATGATCAAGGGGGAGGAAGAGGAGATTCCGATGATGAAAGGAGGGTAGAAGATAACAATGATCAATTTGAAACCCCTTCTAGAACCCTAAGAACTCATCAAGATCATCCACTTGACCAAGTAGTAGGAGATCTATCTCAAGGAGTAAGAACTAGGTCATTTCATAGAGCTCCTACTAGTCAAGTTGCTCTTATTTCACAAATTGAGCCCAAATCGATCAATGATGCATTACATGATCCGGATTGGATTTTGGCAATGCAAGATGAATTGGCTCAATTTGAGAGGAGTCAAGTATGGGAGTTAGTTCCTAGACCCAATGATAGCACCATAATTACTACAAGATGGGTCTTTAGGAATAAGCTAGATGACCAAGGAAATATCACTAGAAATAAGGCTAGGTTGGTTGCTAGGGGATTCAATTAAGTTGAGGGGCTTGACTATGATGAGACTTATGCCCCGGTTGCTAGGTTAGAATCTATTAGAATTCTCTTAGGGTATGCTTCCTATATGGGATTTAAACTTTATCAAATGGATGTTAAATCGTCATTCCTAAATGGTTATATTAAGGAAGAAGTATACGTAGAACAACCACCCGGGTTTGAGAACATAGATTATCCAAACCATGTATATAAGCTTAGGAAAGCATTATATGGGTTAAAACAAGCTCCCCGGGCATGGTATGAAAGATTGTCATCTTTCTTAATTTCTAAGGATTTTAGAAGGGGCCAAGTAGATCAAACCTTGTTTATAAAGTCAACAGTAAAGGATATCTTTATAGCCCAAATATATGTTGATGACATTATTTTTGGGTCAACAAATGATGATCTTCTTCAAGACTTTATAAAAAAACATGGAGAATGAATTTGAAATGAGTTTAGTTGGAGAGCTTAACTTTTTCCTAGGGTTACAAGTCAAGCAAACCAATGAAGGGATTCATATTTATCAAACCAAATATGCAAATGAAATGATCAAGAAATTTGGTTTGGAAAATGCCAAAATTGTAACCACTCCTATGGCCACTAGCACTAGAATAGATAGTGATCATGATGGTAAATCAATTGATCTTAAACTTTATAGGAGTATGATTGGTAGCCTACTATACCTAACCGCTAGTAGACCCGATATCTTATTTGTGGTAGGTATGTGTGCAAGATACCAATCTTGTGCCAAAGAATCACATTTAGTAGCCGTTAAGAGAATTTTAAGATATATTAAAGGCACCCTAAATGTAGGACTTTGGTATCCTAGGACTAAGTCCTTTGAGTTGCTTGGCTATACCGATTCCGATTATGCCGGTTGCAAATTGTATAGGAAGAGTACTAGTGGTGGATGCCAATTTCTTGGGTCCTCCCTAGTTAGTTAGAGTAGTAGGAAGCAACATTGTGTTGCTTTATCAACCACCGAAGCCAAATATGTCGCTATGGGTGGTTGTGTAGCTCAATTACTTTGGATGAGACATACTCTTGAGGACTATGAGCTACACTACTCTAACATTAAAGTTTATTGTGACAATGTGAGTACCATCAACTTGACCAAAAATCCGGTACATCACTCTAGGACCAAGCACATTGAAGTGAAACATCACTTCATAAGAGATCATGTGGCAAGAGGGAACATTGAACTTAATTATGTAGAATCTAAGTCCAACCTTGCCGATATCTTCACCAAAGCTCTTCCCGAAACCGAATTTTCATCATTAAGGAGAGAGCTTGGTATGTGCTTTGTAGAGTAAAATTCTAGGTTTGCATGATCCCATATTCATATGTTAGCCTTATACCTTGATGCATCTCACAAAAAGCCTTAAGAAACCTTGATTCTTGTAATAAGACACTTAGGAACATGTGAGATGATAGGGAAGGTGTACTTGGTTCATCATGCTTGTTATGATGCATTACTATGAGCCAATGACACACCTAGAGACATGAATACTTCATGGACTAATCATTGGGAAGGCTTGTATTCAAGTAATGAATACATAGCTCCAAGAACATGATTGGAAATATCAAATAAAACATATTTTAAACTCTGTTTATCATATTTTGAAAAACAGTTTTCAAGTGGAACACAAAAGTGATACAAAGTTTACAAAATTTTTAGAACTTTTGTTAGTTTCCAAGTTTGTATCAATCTTGAAATTTGGGAAACATATATTTTTCAATCTATTTTTTCTTAATATATTATGATCTCAGAAATGTGTACACAAAATTTCGTGATTTTTCGAGGTTTCTAGAATTTCTAACGCATTTCTGAAGTTGGGCTAAAAAGGCTAAAATTCAGATTTAGCGTAGCGATGACTGTTCGTAAACCTGACTGATACAAATCGTGTTTTCTGATAAATAGCTCCATTTTCTGATATTTAGTGTATCTTTGATGTCCTAAAACCATAGCATGATAATATTGGGTATACACAAATTTTTAGGACTGTTTAATGTAGTGTTTTAGGGGGAGTTTTATAATATATATCTTTTCATCCCCAAACTTACATTGTTGGTGCAAAGTTAGGACTTAACTTTCGAACTTTTGATATGCTTTTCTTCAAATGTTATTCACACATCATGAAGCATATCTTGGATTAAGGGGGAGCTTAATATCAATCTTATACCTTAGTCCAAGATACAACAACTTTAATTCTTTCATGAAATTTATAAATCCTTCTCTTTTTGATGTATGTCAAAGGGGGAGAAGGAATGTTTAAGTTAGAATTCATATTAAAAATATGATTATATGCATATGGTAAAGACCTAACTTAAATGATTGTCAAACATCAAAAAAGTGGAGATTGTTGGTGCAACAATGACCCAAGCATTCATGTATTTTGATATTTGGATAATCATCTAAGTTAGACAATGCTTTGTGATCTAATTGTGAACATGTTTAAGTGACAGGGAAATCCAAGGATGAAGACTTGGTAAAAGAAAAGTCCAAGTATGATCTTGGCAAGGAAAGTCCAAGGGACGGACTTGGCAACATAAGACCAAGCTTGTAGTCTTGGCAGTATAAAGTCCAAGTGAACCTTGGCAAAGGGATTCCAAGTATGATCTTGGCAAAGGAAGTCCAAGGGACGGACTTGGCAGCATAAGACCAAGCTTGTAGTCTTGGCAGCATAAAGTCCAAGTAAACCTTGGCAAAGGAAGTCCAAGGGATGGACTTGGCAGCGTAAGACCAAGCTCGTAGTCTTGGCAGCATAAAGTCCAAGTGAACCTTGGCAAAAGAAGTCCAAAGTAAAGTCTTGGCAGCATAAGTCCAAGCTTGTAGTCTTGGCGGCGTAAAGTTAGAAGGTCAAGTCTAGGTCTAGGAGTCAATTCAAGTATGAATTATTCATACTTGATTAGTATCAGTCGACTGATACGATGTAGCAATGATCGATGAGGTGCTCGACTAAGTCGCCGAAAACTAGACTATCAATCGACAGAATCGATACGATCGATGAGGTAATCGGTACCGCCAATCTAGGCATGATCGATCAAGTCGAAAATGAGCACGTAATGGAGTCTCACCGACTCCTCGCGGTGATCACTGATCGATCGCTTCATCACGATCGATGAAGTGATCACGATCGATAGGCTTCCCGCTGAAATGGCTGGCCGAATCCCCACGGATCCACTCTGTCAGAAGTCGTTAGCTTCGACGGCAGTCGACTGATGGTGAGCATCAGTCGACTGATCAAAGCTCAACGGGAAAAACAACCCTTCTTCTATAAGAAGAGGCCTTGGAGAGCTTGGTGAAACTAGTGCTCTCATTCCTAGCTACACCCTCATGCTCACCAAGTTTTCTCCAAGTGTTTTTGTGATTCTAAACCTCCTCTTCTCTAGTCTTCATCTTCCATCATTGTAAAGAAGATGAGTGCATTGTAAGACAAGGTTTCTCCACCTTGGTTCATCCAAAGGAGGATTTAGTGAAGCTTGGCTAGGGCTAATCCACCTTACAGATTACCGTGGAGTAGGAGCGTTATCTCTAAACCACATACATTGGGTGTTAGCATTGTTTTCTTGTTTCTCATTCGTATTTATATTTGTATTTGTATTGCTTCCGCTAACGTACTTGTAGAAACAAAGAAAGGCTAATCACCCCCTCTAGCCATTACAAAGATCCAACACCTTCTTCTTCCAAAGGATGGCCGACCCCTATTCTTCTCCTCTCTACCTTGGCATGAGCTCATCCTATTCTTCTTCCCCTCTTCCATGGCCGGCCATAAGGAAAGCTAGGATTAGGGTTTGAAGGCTTAGGGTTTAGGAGGTTTGGGTGGCACCAAATAAGGAGAGTTTTGTTTCTTCTTCCTCCTTTGGTGGTCGGCGCCCACAGCCCTATCCCAGCCTTTGGGCAGCATCCAAAGACCTCTTTTCCTTCTCCTTAGGTGGTGGAAACAGGATATAGGGCTTTCCCTTGGTGTCTTGACCGGTTTCCACCATTATCTCCTTCTCCTTGTTGGCTGGCGGCAAGCATATCTTTTGTTGCATGTTAGTTGGCCATAAGAAGGAGAAGAGCTTTGTTTCTATTCTTCCTCTTGCTTTGGATGAGCAAGGAAGGAAGATTTGTGATCTAGGAGCTTCGACTTTTGGTAGATCGTCGCCCACACGACGTCCAAAAGGAGGAAGGACATACATTAGAAGATCAAGAGGTATATCTATTCTCTTTTCTCTTTTGTTTGTTGCTTGTTTTTGTTTTTCAATTATAAGCATGTTATAAATCTGTAAAAGGCTAAATGATACTTGGATCCCGAGCATAAACACAAAAACCGGCGATCCAGACATTGTCTATTCCGCGGCTACTCGTAGAATAGAGGATGGTCGCTTGAACAACTAGTTTGTTCAAGTGACCTCTCTAAACGAATAGCACGATGATGACTTGGTGGTTTGGGCAATCCCTTTTGTCTAGGATTAAATTTTTTTAATCCGGGGACATCGAAGGGATCGCCATGGACAAGCTACCGAGGTGAAGAGGGAAGCGAATTTTCCCCTCACGGACTCGATAAGCAAAACCCTTCAATTGGTATTAGAGCTTCCGGGCAAAACCTTCAATTGATATCAGAGCCAAGGTTTTCGGTTTTGTGTGTTTAGGATTCGGTTAATTTTTATGCACTTTTTTATATATTATATGTGCCGGATAATAGTAGGATATGCGTAGTTTAACTCTTTGGTTGCAGGCATAAGATCCGACTATTATGGTCATATGTGTGTATGTGATTGTATGTGTGTAAATATTTATTTTGTTGAATCCTCGGGGTTGATGAGGCTAGTATTTAGTTTTTGTAAATTAAATACGGCACTGTTTAGCCACTCTTTATTTTATTTTAATTTCGATCTAGATTTCATGTACACTCCCTCGTGGAGTATAGGATCGATGGATGTAAATTAAAATAGGTTTTAGTCTCGGCTCGGATCTCCGGATGGCTCGTACATGGCGTAGGAGGAGCGGACGAGATGGTGATGCGATGGGAGTCATATTGAATGTAGGGGATCGGGACGATTTGAATGGCCGGCTAGAGGGGGGTGAATAGCCCTCGTTCGTTGGTCGTCGTATTTTGCTCGTCTACAAAACGTTAGCGCAAGCGGAAGCAATAAACTAAGACAAGCAAATAGACAGAAAACAAAGACAATACAAACACGGAGATGTAACGTGGTTTACGGCTACGCCGCTAATCCACGATCCGATTCGTCCATGGTGAATCACTCCGCAATCTATCCACTAGATCTCTCCTTTGCACAAAGCTAGGTGGAGGTAACCTCTTTACAACAACACTCCTCTTACAAATATAATGAAAATAAGCTTGGGTAAGAGGATGGAAAGCTTTAGGGAACTTTGGGAGAGTGTTAGAGTGTAAGCATAAGCCTCCCAAAGCCTTACCCCCTTTCTTTTTATAGAGGAAGAGGGTTTCTTCCCGTTGACACAGGAGCAGTCGACTGATGGCACCCATCGTCGAGTCGCTTGCCTAATAACGCCGCTTTCACGCTGGATACTATCCACCAGATCTGATCATCACCGATCGACCATCGATCGACCGTGCTCGATCGGTCGAGTGCGATCAATGAGTCGACTCCATTCTCGTCGTGCAGCGTGCCATCACCGACCGCCATTCACGGCGATCATTCGGCTATCACGATCCGATCCCATGGTGATCGCGCCAAGCACTTGACCGATCTCATACCAGTCGATCGACCCATCGACTCAGAGCAGTCGACTGCCATGACATGGCAGTCGACTGGTGTCGGGAAAACCCATCCGACACTTAGCCAAATGGCCAAGTTTCACCTAAGAGCTACCCCTTCCCGGGTTACAATCGCTCACTCTCATCCCTCGGAGTCCCTCGCCTTCGAAGTTCTCTTCGTTCGCGGCCACGTCCCTCGGCAGCATCAGGCGCACGACTCTGCAATGCTCCTTCGCGTCTCTTGCCTCGAAGTCTACTTCCTCCGGCTTCACTCCAAGCTTCTCGTCCGGCGGTCCCTCGGATGCTCCAAGCGCACGGCTTCCGCAAAGCTATCCTTCACCGACTCAAGGCACGAGTCATGAGATGTGAAACTCGCCATGGCTCCATGTGCGAATTACTAAGTCTGCCGCGACTTCAACGCACATATCAAATCAACATATCAAACTAACTTAAACCCTTTGCCACACCATCAAAACCATATTACGGCAAGAGATTGCCCTAACAATCTCCCCCTTTTTGATGTGTGGCAATCCATTTAAGTTAGGTAAAAACATTTGATATAAATTCTAAGGTAAGAAAGCATGTAAAAATACATGATATAGCAACATGCAACTCCCCCTTAATCCATGAAACTCTCTATGTAAATTTCTCCCTATTATAAATTTCTCTCCCTTTTATAATTAACTTAAACATAATATTTTCTCCCCCTTTGACACCATCAAAAAGATTATCACTAAGTTAAAAACACATGGCATCAAGTCTAATAGAAAGAAAATACCACAAGTTGATTTAAAAATTCGGAATTCAGCCTTTACTGGTCTGATATTCAGGCCATCAGTCGACTGGTTCAGATACCAGTCGACTGACACGTGAATTTCAGGATTTTCAGACCGAATTTCAGAAATGCATTAAAAATTTCAGAAAATTCAAAAAATCATGAAATTTGGGGAACACATTTCTTTTAAGTATGTCTATCAGTGAAAAATATGTTTTCATGAAAAATCATTATATTTCCATGTATTTGCCAAAAATCCAAAAGCTTTAAAAACTACTAGGTTTTTGATCATAAGAGTATCCATTTTAACACCTAGTCTTGCATCCAATTGTTTCAAAACATGAATACATGTATTTTAAAGTAAGAAATTGTTTTGAAAACATATGAAATATCCAATCATGATCTTTGGGCAATATGTCTATGAATTAAACATAAGCCTTCCCCATGATTGGTCTATTATTGCTATGTTGATACTTTAAATGACCATCTAAATGCCATAGGCATTAGTGGACATTTGTATCATCCTAACATCTCACCCATGCTAAGTTTGCAATCAAGTTAGCCTATAGTGAGTGTGAGATGCATCCTAGGGGGGTATTTGTATATACTTAACCAATATATTCATGCAATTTTTATCATGGTTAAGTATCAACCTAACAATTAACATGATCATAAGGGCATATATGAATGAATTCTACATTATGATCATAAAATACATGTTTTCATCAACTAATAATCATGCATTAGGTATTATATGATGATAATAAACAAGGTATTACCTAAAGCATGATTCAAACCTATTTCTCATGATAACGTGCCAAATTTCAAAAACATGAATCATGATTGCAAATATACATAGGAATTACATCAATCATCATGATTTAAGCATTATTATCTATTTATGGGTACGTTATCATCACCCAACACTATCTAAAAAATGTTGTCCCATCATCCTAAGTCAACCAAAATATGATATAGGCTAGGTCCATGTGGTTGACTACCCTAGGGTTATCCTAACCCTTAAGGATGGATTTTGGAACCCAAAATAAGTTCTTTCCTATTGGGTTCACTAGATATTCCTTGGGGATCCATTTTCTAGCAATTACTTTCTTTTTATCTTGTCCCCTAGCTATTAGGCATTTGTAGGCCTTTTCATTTTTCTTTTCCTTATATCCTAGGCCTTTTTTGTTAAAACTTGCTCTTTGGCTCCCTATGATCATATTTAATGTGTTGGAGCCAATTGTGAATTTCTCTAGGGCTTTGGTTAAATAATCTACCTTTTCCCTTAAAGCCCTATTTTCCTCTATGCATGCATCATTAACATCCAAAGGCATATAGTCATGTGAGCATGCATCATCATGGCAAGAAGAAACATTATCATTTAAGCATGCTTTTTCTAGTTTTTGTTCTAAATCCTTAATTTGATTAAGCATGCTTTTATTTTTCTTTTTCATGCCAAATAACTCCTTAGTTAAACTAGAAATTATTGAAACTATTTTCTTAGGAGAGGCTTTCGTTACCATAGTTTCCATATCCACTTTTTCTTCTTCGGATGAGCCCGATGTAGAAGCTCCCCCTTCATTTGAGCTCTCCCCACTTGAGTTTGATTCTCCATTTTCGGTGGAGGAGGAGCAATCCGAGTCATGAAGAGCCATTAGTGCTAGGTTGGAGTAGACATGCTCTTCTTCTTCGGATGAGGATGAAGAGGCAAGGCCATCCCATGTCTTGGCTTTGAGCGCCATGGCCTTCCCTTTTCCTTTTGCCTTCTTCTCCTCTTCCTTCTTTTTACTTCCCTTCTTCTTCTTCTTTTCTTCTTTCTTCTTTCTTTCTTCCTTGCTCTTGTTTAGGAGGGGACGATTATCCCTTATATGTCCCTCTCCTTGGCAATTATAACATATGACCTTCCCCCTTGGTCTTCTATTCCTGTCATGAGATTTATCAAATCTAAAATTCTTAAATGCACGCCTTACCTTCCTTACCATGTAGGCTTCTTCCGTGCTATCCATGGAGGAGGTAGAGGCTTCATCGGATGAGGAGGAGGGGAGTTCCATCTTCTTCTTCCCCTTGTTCGCTATCAAAGCTACTCCTCTTGAGGGTTGGATTCTAGGCTCTTCTTGTATTCCTTCTAGCCTAGTTTCATGGAGCTCCATTGTTGAGAAGAATTCCTCCAAGGTGCTCACTTCTAGGTTCTTGGAAATGTAAAATGAGTCCACCATGGAACTCCATCTTGAGGACCGGGGAAAGGCATCTATGGCCTTCATTACCATATCCCGGTTTGATAGCTTTTCACCTACACTCGTTAGCCCAATTAATATTTCTTTAATTCTAGAATGTAGGGAAGTTACCTTTTCTCCCTTTTCTAATTTGATGTTCGAGAGTTGGGAGCGGAGGAGGTCTCTTCTTGCTAGCTTAGCCTCCGAGGTACCTTCATGAAGCTACACTAGCTTCTCCCACATCTCCTTAGCACTAGAACATTCCCCTATCCTATTGACTTCTTGTTGGGGGAGGACATTGTATAGGTGGTGCTTGGCCTTTGAATTTGCCAAGTATTCTTCTCTTTGCCTTTTGCTCCACCTCGATTTCTCCAATGTCTCCCCATCCTCGTTCCTAGGCAACTCGAAACTGTTTTCCATTATTAATAGAATTTCAAAGTCGGTTTCGAAGAATACCTCCATTCGCTTCTTCCACCAAGAGAATTCGCCGTCCAACTTCGGTGGATGGATGTTTGAGTCGGCCATCTTTAGATGAAGTGTTTGTTGCGGCAGTTAGTCCTCGACAAACAACCTTGCTCTGATACCACTTTTAGGGGATCAGGACGATTTGAATGGCCGGCTAGAGGGGGGTGAATAGCCCTCGTTCGTTGGTCGTCGTATTTTGCTCGTCTACAAAATGTTAGCGCAAGCGGAAGCAATAAATTAAGACAAGCAAATAGACATAAAACAAAGACAATACAAACACGGAGATGTAACGTGGTTCACGACTACGCCGCTAATCCACGGTCCGATTCGTCCACGGTGAATCACTCCGCAATCTATCCACTAGATCTCTCCTTTGCACAAAGCTAGGTGGAGGTAACCTCTTTACAACAACACTCCTCTTACAAATATAATGAAAATAAGCTTGGGTAAGAGGATGGAAAGCTTTAGGGAACTTTGGGAGAGTGTTAGAGCGTTAAGCATTAAGCCTCCCAAAGCCCCACCCCTTCCTTTTTATAGAGGAAGGGTTTCTTCCGTTGGCACGCCATCGGATCATTGCGCCCATCCGCGATCCATTGCATCCTAGCGACCTCGAACCGTTATCCGGATCCCGGCGCGATTGTAGTCAGCGGAACGACTCTTAGCGATCGGTGATCGGACCTCATCGATCATTTTTGCCTCCGATCAATCGGCCCAGCCCGATACGGTCGGTGACGATGGCGACCCATTACGATCCCGTCGACCATCGATCATTAAACTACCCTTCCCGGGTTACAATCGCTCACTGTCATCCCTCGGAGTCCCTCGCCTTCGAAGTTCTCTTCGTTCGCGGCCAGGTCCCTCGGCAGCATCAGGCGCACGACTCTGCAATGCTCCTTCGCGTCTCTTGCCTCGAAGTCTACTTCCTCCGACTTCACTCCAAGCTTCTCGTCCGACGGTCCCTTGGATGCTCCAAGCGCACGGCTTCCGCAAAGCTATCCTTCACCGACTCAAGGTACGAGTCATGAGATGTGAAACTCGCCATGGCTCCATGTGCGAATTACTAAGTCCTGCACGACTTCAACGTACATATCAAATCAACATATCAAAACTAACTGCCATAATAGTTGGAAAATAATTTATTTTCCATATTTATTGCTTTTTGTTTGATATGCATGTCGTAGGATAGAAAATTCCTCATTTTCAAATTACTAAGTGGGAGAGGGATATTTTTATAAATTCCCATGGCCTCCATTACGATTTGACATGTGATGCAAACAAACTTGCGCGTAGGCTCTGAGTGCCTTCCTCCCCATCGGATGAGTTTGTTTGTGGATCACAGGGTCGAATATGGTTATAGGAAATTATTTAGGACCGTGTGTACTTGCCCATCGTAAGGCACATAACCTGAGATAATTACCTTGGTACCGAGTAATGGTGAACACTTAGATACAAATATAAGTATCCTCCCCATTGGAGTCACTGCTTTTATTTGTAGGGCCGAAGAGAAACCAACTATTAATTTTACTTGTCAAAAAGTTAGGTTGACAAGATAGTAAAATTAATGGGTAAAACCTCCTCTTACAAATGTAGAATTCGTATACATCCACACGATCGTGGCATGTGATATTCTCGGTGTTTATAGGTGTTGGTTGATTTTAAAATTTTATTGTTTGAGGAATCAATAATTTTTTGAAATCTATAGTAATGATCTATGTGATTCTTAGGATTTTCAAGAATGACTTTCAGTCCACTTACTATGATACTAAAGGAAATAAACTTACTGTACCCAAATAAAGTTGATTGGAAAAGAATCTAGATATTGTCTTATCTGCTAAGGAGTACAAGTATGTACTCTTCGAAGAGTGTCCTCAAGCCATGGTTGCTCAAAAAGGTTTCTACTTCTAAGCCGTAAGGTAAGAAGAAGGAGAAACAAGGCGGAGCAAAGGTGGTGGGAGGATCTCAGGGAGGAGTGAAGAAGCCGAAAGGCAAGTACTTCTCTTGCAAGCAGGATGGACATTGGAAGAAGGACTATCCCAGTCCGAAATAGAACAAAGGTATATCCTTTGGACTAGTCGTTGAAATATGATTAGCGGTGTTATCTACCGACACCTGGTGTGTAGATACGAGAGCCACTAATCATGTCTGCAATACTTTGTAGGGGTTCCGGAAACCCGACGATGAGCTAAGGGAGAGATTACCATTTACTTGGGCAATGCCATAATGGTGGTGGCTATTGCAGTGGGAGAAGTTTTATTTATCTCTTGAGAAAAATAAAACTTAGGTTCTGAAAAATTCCCTTTATGTACCTTTATTTAGAAAGAATTTAGTTTCAGTTTCTAAATTGTTTATGGATGGATATTCTATTTCTTTTAATGGCAAGTTGTTATAAAAAGAAATAGGGAGAATATCTGTTCAGATACATTGAAAGGAAATTTGTATACAAAACCTCCCACGATGCAAATTGAAATTAATAACTCATCTTCTAATTCCAATAAGAGAAAAGAACCTTCGAAGATGAACCAAACTTATCTTTGGCATCTTAGGCTTGGTCATATTAACCTAAGCAGAATTCAAAGGTTGATAGCTGATGGACCTCTGGGTCCATTAGTGGTGGAAGATTTCCCAACCTGTGAATCTTGCTTGAAGGGTAAGATGACCAAGAGGTCTTTTAAGGCCAAGGGGTATAGAGCCAAAGATGTGTTAGAATTGGTTCATTCTGATTTGTGTGGTCCTATGTCTATCTAGGCTAGAGGTGGTTTTGAGTATTTCGTCTCTTTTATAGACGATTACTCAAGATATGGATACATTTACCTGATGCGCCGCAAGTCTGAATGCTTTGACAAGTTCAAAGAATTCAAGGCTGATGTGGAGAAACGTCAAGGTAAAAGTATCAAGACACTACGATCTGATCATGGTGGTGAGTGTTGGGTTTCCGGCACCGCGGCGTGTGTGTGTTCGATCATGTTTCGTAAACATGAGCACAGCGGAAGCAATTAAAATTAATAAATCTATATTTATTACAACACACACAACACACGCATGCTATTACAACAAGTGTAGACATAACCGTAAATTAAAATTTGCAATAAAAGAAAATTATCTACGTTATACCTTACGTATGACGTGTAGCGGGAACGGCATCAATCGGAACGATCCTCGTAAGAATCGTCTCTATCCGTATCCACACCGAGCTCCTCGGGATGACTTCGCTAAGTCACGAGCTTCGTCTTCGTACGGGTTACTAGCCTCGTGTTGAAGACGACGTGATCGAGAGATGATCACGATCCGAATCCAAATTCGGATCCTAAAATGAGTTCTCAAAACTCGCTTCTCCGGAGAGGTATTCGTCAACCGTTTGACGAATCCTTCGTCCTCCACCTCAGAGGATTACCGGAGATCAAATCCCCGGTAAGTTAGCCGCTGTCGGAGCACTAACCGTCGTCCAAACGACGCTCCGACGAGAGGAGGAGAAGCTGTCCAGAAAACTGGACAGCTTGGTGGAGGATATAGGCGCCGGCCAACCAAGGAAAGAAAAGCCTCACCTTGATGCCAAACCTATAGGGGATCACTGGAGGGTTGCCGGAGTGTTCACCGGCTGAAGCTTGGTCGCCGGCAATGACGACTTGACGGCACAAAGGCAGGGCGGCACTTAGGGTTGGGCGCCGAATTCACCAACAAGGGGTGGGCGGCAACTCTATGTTGGGCGGCAACAACTTGATTAGGGTTTTTTTGGATTAGGGTTTAAGCCCTATTTTATAGAGAACTAATTCTCTTAATGGTTAATGGATCATATCCATAAAGCCCGTTAACCCGCTCCATTAAGATAAGTTAAAATAAACCAAACCATGATGGTTTATTTTAAGTTAAAACGAACCGAACCAACCTTTGGTTCATTCGCTTAATATAAACCAAACCCTTTGGTTTATTCTCATCCATTGGATTAGAACCAAACCATTTTGGTCCATCCATTATGTCTTCATAAGACACGCCCATCCACGCTTCCATTGCATCAAACAATTTCATGCTCGCTTATGTTTGGTCCAACCAAACATAGTTTCTCTCGAGAATCCCATTCTCAAGCTCGCTTTAAATCCTTTGGATTACACTCGTTGCGTGTGACCAAATAGGTTCTCGGTTTATGTTGGCCGCCTATAATTAACCATTAATTATAGAACGATCATGAGTGGCACCTAGTAGTACATCATGATCCCCAATTAACCAAAAGATCAACGTTGATCCAACTATTTCTCAAACCCTTCAAGAGCTTCGAATGAATCGTGCCCCATTCCCTTCACTCATCTTATACCCACTTGGTTCTGTGACATGGTCTATTGTGTCACCCCACTAGGTCGACTCACGCCACACCTAGCCCAAGTATCATTTCCTCATCCTACGGATTCTAGTTACTCCACATGTATCAAGAGTACCTTACTCTAAACATGTAATGCCAAAGACTTTAGTAATAATCCGACGAGAGGCCATGGGTATACATCTCCTCGCAAGGAGTGGTGAATCCTTTATAGGCTATTCAAACACCTTCGATCACTTCGACTTATACCCAATCATCCCGGGTCCACATCTCCTCGGAGATGTTTGCTTAAGATGTCAAAGCATAAGTCTCCATGATCAAGATGACTTGAATACCGCAAGTCAAAGGAACATCGCACTTAAGCCACAAAAAACTTCATTGACATATCTATATATGCAGAGAACCATATGAAGTCTTACTACCGGTCACTCCAATGAACTAGTTACCATAACTAGCATCCACGATTAACTCCGACATCACTATGTCTCCACCGCTGAGAATCACCGCTTTGCTTGATACACCAAGGAGTATACCTCGTCTAGTCTCGAGAATCGATGGTGTCCAAATCCATCAATTCATCGACTAGGATAATTCGATACATCACAATTACACATGTAGAGATACTCACTAGTTGTGATCCAATCACAAATTCTCTCATGCCGTGAATCGTATCGTGACATTCAAGAAATGAGTTTAAGATCCAATCAAATACATAAAACATGTATACTCAAATAGTGAATCTTCATTTATCATATAAATGGTTCATACATAAGCATTGCCTTAGGACATCTCTCATATATTACTAACAGACTCCACTTGGCCTAATGCCAATCGCCACAGATCCAATACCATAAGCTCTAACATGACCTCAAACTTACTTTGAGGTAATGCTTTAGTCAAAGGATCCGCTAAGTTCCTTTCAAAGGGGAATTTTCGATTTGTATTTCGTTCCTACCGATGATCTCTCCGATAAGATGATAGCGCACATGTTTGGATCGCTGATGAGACCTTGGCTCTTTCGCCGGTAATTGCTCCATTGTTGTCGCAGACCGTATTGCTTCAACAATGGCCGGAATCACACCAAGTTCATGAACGAACTTTGATCCAAACCGCTTTCCGCCTCGGCCGCAATATATTCTCGCCGCTGGTAGAATCCGCTACGCCTCTTGTTTGGAACTTTTCCAACTCATCGCGCCTCATTCAAGGTGAACACGATCCGCATCGAGACCGAATCATCCTTGTCCGTCTCGAAGCCGCATCCGATACCCGTATCACCATGTCCCTTCTCCATATATTAGAACACATCCTTAGTTCTTCTCAAGTACTTAAGGATCGTCTTAATACCGCCAATGATCCATTCCTGGATCGGATTGGTATCCGCCGTGACACTCGTGAGCGCACGATACATCGGGCCTCGTACATAACATAGCATACATGATAGATCCTATTGCGATGCATAGGGAATCTTACTCATGCAAATCCTCTCGCCTTCTCGGCGCGACACATAGACTTCGAAAGGTGTACCCCATGCCCGATGGGCGATAACCTTTCTTGGATTCCGACATGCTAAACCTCTTTAGCACTCGCCTATATATGTAGATCGAAAGACTAAGCAACCTGCTTCGATCTATCTCTATAGATCTTAATCCCAAGGATGTAGGTTGCTTCTCCTGTGTCTTTCATGGAGAATGTCTTGGATAACCAAACCTTAATCGATCAGAAGATTGACACATCGTTTCCTATAAGTAATATGTCATCGACATACAATACTAGGAACACGACTGCACTCCCACTAACCTTCTTGTACACACAAGGTTCGTCTGGATTTTGTGAGAAATCAAACTTTTTGATCGTCTCATCAAAACGGATATTCCAGCTCCTGGATGCTTGCTTCAATCCATAAATGGATCGTCGCAATTTGCATACCTTGGTTTTATCAACCGATGTGAAACCATCAGGCTGTATCATATACACGTCCTCGAGCAGGTTTCCATTAAGGAAAGCTGTTTTCACATCCATCTGCCATATCTCATAATCATAATGAGCCGCTATGGCCAGGAGCATCCGAATGGATTTAAGCATAGCTACAGGCGAATAGGTTTCGTCATAATCAACACCTTGTTTTTGACGATATCCTTTCGCCACCAATCTAGCCTTATAGGTAATCACATTACCATCCATGTCGGTTTTCTTCTTGAAAACCCACTTGCACCCTATAGGCTTTATCCCTTCAGGTGGGTCAACCAAGTTCCAAACTTGGTTTTCATACATGGAATCCATTTCCGACTTCATGGCACCAAGCCACTTATCCCTTTCTGAACTTGTCAAGACTTCTTCATAACGTAGGCTCTCATCATCAATGAGTAACACGCGCTCGATTCACTTACGAGAAATCCATATCTCTCAGAATATTGCATGTTCTACTGTGATCTACGAAGATGTGGTGTTACAATAGGTCCAAATTGATTGCTCATCACTATGAGTTTTACAGTGCTTCACTGTATCTCATCAATGTCTATTTGAGTCTCTCGAGCCTCCTCAAGCTCGACGACACTCTAATCGCTTTCTTGCAAGAGAAACTCTTTCTCTAGAAACACAGCATGCCTTGAAACAAACACCTTTTGTTCCACAGGATGATAGAATTGGTAACCCCTTGTTTCCTTAGGGTATCCAATAAATAGTCATTTATCAGACTTAGCATCCAATTTGTCTGATACAGTCCGCTTCACATAAGCAGAACAACCCCATATCTTTAAGTAAGATACATGAGGTTTCTTACCATTCCATATCTCATATGGAGTAGTAGAGACTACTGTAGGCATTCTGCTTAACAAGTAAACAAATGTCAAGCGCATAACCCCAAAAGGACTTGGGAAGAGTCGCATGATTCATCATTGACCGACCATGTCCAACAAGGTCCTAAGTTACGCCTCGAGATACACCATTATGTCATGGTGTATAGGGCGGAGTCCATTGAGACAATATGCCATTGTCTCTTAGATAATCAAGAAACTCTTGACTTAAGTATTCACCACCTCGATCCGATCAAGTATTTTAATACTTTGTCATGTTGTTTCTCTACTTCATTTCTGAATTCTTGAACCTTTCAAAGGCTTCAGACTTGTGTTTCATCAAGAACACATACCCAAACCGTGAGTGATCATCGGTGAAGGTAATGAAGTAGCTATAGCCTCCTAAAGCTTGAGTTGACATAGGTCCACATACATCAAGATATGTACTAGACCTAGTAACTCTCCCACTGCTCACCTTTCCAAGAAAGGTAACTTAGTCATCTTGCCTTTAAGCATGATTCGCATGTATCGTATGAATCCAATTCAAACGATTCCGCACCACATCGGTAATTCGACATGCTTCTTGCTTATATGGCCAAGACGACAATGCCACATATAGGAGTCTATGTGATTATCCTTTTCGAGCACGCTGTTGCTCGCTTCGATATTGAAAATGTCACCGGATACGCCCAACGATAAACATGCCATTACTTAAAGTTCCAAAGTTCCATAAAGTACCGCCATTCAAAGTTATATAACAACAATTGTTACTAAACGTTAAATGGAAACCATTTCTATTTAAGTAGAAATAGAAACAATGTTCTTTATTAGAGAAGGAACATAATAGCAATTGTCCAGTAAGACTAGTCCACTAGGAGCTTCAACAAATAAGTTCCGATGACATCAAAGAACCTTTGCTCCATTGCCAACTCGCAAATTTGACTCTCCTCGACAAGTCTTCTTCTATTCCTTAGCCCATGTATGTCATTACATATATGTGAGCCACACCCAAAGATCCAATACCCAAGTGTCTAAGGAAATAGAATGACAATCAATAACGAAGATACAAGAGGATGGGGCATCCGATGCCTTCTTCTTCTTCATGGACTCAAGATAAATCTTGCAGGGCCTTCCTTGCCACAGTGATGGCAAGTGCCCGTTCCGCCTTCTTTGCCTTTTTCTTTCCTTTCTTCTTTTTGCCTTCCTCTTAGAACCTTTCTTTGAGGAATCAACTAAAACCGCCTTTCTCCTCATGCTTTACGTAAGGCTCCGATATTGAGGAGCTCAATGGTGGATTCCAATTTGTTCATCCGATAGTTCATCACAAATTGCGAGAAGCTCTTGGGCAAACAATGCACTAAGTCAATACTTAACTCATGATCCATCACAAAACCGAGGGTAGCTAGTCGCCGATGTACCTGCTCATCTTTAGCACAAATCGCACTACTGCATTTAACCTTCTTGCATCTTCGTAGTGAAGAGGAGCCTAGAGACCTCGAACCTTTCGATCTCGCTTGCTCATCAACAACTCATGAAGATGGAAGACCATAGTATTAGCATCCATATGCTCATGTCGCTTTTGCACTGTACCATCGCCGCTAGCATGATGCAACTCGCCACTGACCGCCACATGTTTCGATAGACCAACATTTGGTCCGAGTTGCATCGCCCTTAGACGGCCAGAAGAGGCTCTTCAAGGACATATGCAAGCTTTTCCGCCTTGAGAACAATTCGTGTTTCTAAGCCACCCAGAAGTTAGGCCCAATACTTGTTCAATCCAAAATAGTGCGCAAATTCAAAGACGCATCATGATCAATTTATTGACCTAGAAATACAAAACGAGCATATATGAGAAAATGATTTTAAAATGCATCAATATACATTTATAAATCCCATTCATTTTTCGAATTTCAAAACCCTAAAATCACTTCGAGATCGTAGGTCCATCTCCGAATGGTCGATATCCATCATAGATTATGAACAACCTTGGAGAGAGTCCAACAAGCCATTCTTAGCTATGATGGTGGGTATCAAGTATACCGATTACATATCATGTATATGTAACTATCACAATGTGCTATCAACTAATTGAATGTTTACACATACATTGGGTTGTTAACACATTAACAAGTATGCATCATATGCATAGCACCCAACTTCACCTCTCTTCACATCGACCTTGGAGTGAGTCCAACAAATCGATGCTCCAAGTTAAAGCCGACCCATTAATCGCGAAATAGTTTTAATATGGTTAGAGCGCATTCAACCAATTAGCCCAGCTTGGAGAGAGTCCAACAACCAAAGCTAACGATTGACCTCTGACTCTTACCATATTAGTATTAAACTATTCCATGGTTTGAACATATTCAGGTTCGAGCCGGGCTTGGAGAGAGTCCAACAACCCAAACAAGAAACAGAACTCTGGTTCTAACCATATTAATGGAAGGTGTAGGCTTTAATATTGAGTTAGGGTTTTATGTCTCATCCTCTTTGCATGCAAATAACTATTATCTACATGGCATGGCATACATGGCATACATCTACATGTCACGACACGCATGGCATAATGTTATGCATCTAATGCAATTACATGGCATACAATTATGTCATGTATATAATTTCCTTATATGTCATAACTATTTATGGAAATAAAATATGTTTAAGATTTGATTCTCCAAATCAAATCATAATTAAATTAGGAAACAAATTTCCAAATCTAATCACATATTTTATTCATGGAATTATTTGATTAAGGAAAATCTATTTAGGAAACCAATTTCCTAAATCATTAAAACTACTTATGGAAATAAAATATTTTAAGATTTGATTTCCCAAATCAAATCATGATTAAATTAGGAAACAAATTTCCAGAATCTAATCAAATATTTTATTTATGGAAAATATCAATTTCCATAAATACTTCCAACTTTCCAAAAGTGGAAGATTTCCATAAATACTTCTAGACTTTCCAAAATTGAAAAATTTCCATAAATACTTCTAAATTTCCAAAATTAGAAAATTTCAGAAATACATTATGACTATCGCAAACCATTTTACGATTATGTCAAACACAACCTCTGGGCTCGATACCATCAAGGTTTCCGCATCAAGGCAGGTGTGTTCGATCATGTTTCAGAAACATGAGCACAAATGAAGCAATTAAAAATAATAAATCTATATTTATTACAACACACACAACACACGCATGCTATTACAACAAGTGTAGACATAACCGTAAATTAAAATTTGCAATAAAAGGAAATTATCTACGTTATACCTTTCGTATGACGTAGCGGAACGGCATCAACCGAACGATCCTCGTAAGAATCGCCTCTATCCGTATCCACGCCGAGTTCCTCGGGATGACTTCGCTAAGTCACGAGCTTCGCCTTCGTGACACGGGTTACTAGCCTCGTGTTGAAGACGACGTGATCGAGAGATGATCACGATCCGAATCCAAATTCGATCCTAAACGAAGTTCTCAAAACTCGCTTCTCCGAGAGGTATTCACAACCGCTTGACGAATCCTTCGCCCTCCACTCAGAGGATTACCGGAGATCAAATCCCCGTAAGTTAGCCGCTGTCGGAGCACCAACCGCCGCCCAAACGACGCCCGACGAGGAGGAGAAGCTGTCCAGAAAACTGGACAGCTTGGTGGAGGATATAGGCGCCGCCAACCAAGGAAAGAAAAGCCTCACCTTGATGCCAAACCTATAGGATCACCGAGGGTCGCCGGAGTGTTCACCTGAGCTTGGCCGCCGCACGACTTGGACGGCGGCATTAACTTGGGCAATTCACCAACAAGGGGTGGGCGGTAACTCTATGTTGGGCGGCAATAACTTGATTAGGGTTTTTTGGATTACCCTATTTTATAGAGAACTAATTCTCTTAATGGTTAATGGATCATATCCATAAAGCCCGTAACCCGCTCCATTAAGATAAGTTAAAATAAACCAAACCATGATGGTTTATTTTAAGTTAAAACGAACCGAACCAACTTTTGGTTCATTCGTTTAAAATAAACCAAACCCTTTGGTTTATTCTCATCCATTGGATTAGAACCAAAACCTTTTGGTCCATCCATTATGTCTTCATAAGACACGGCCCATCCACGCTTCCATTGCGACTGAAACAATTTCATGCTCGCTTTATGTTTGGTCCAACCAAACATAGTTTATCTCGGTCTGAGAATCTCATTCTCAAGCTCGTTTTAAATCCTTTGGATTACACTCGTTGTGCGTGTGACCAAATAGGTTCTCGGTTTATGTTGGCCGTCTATAATTAACCATTAATTATAGAACGATCATGAGTGGCACCTAGTAGTACATCATGATCCCCAATTAACCAAAAGATCAACGGTTGATCGAACTATTTCTCAAACCCTTCAAGAGCTCGAATGAATCGTGCCCCATTCCCTTCACTCATCTTATACCCACTTGGTTCAGGACATGGTCTATTGTGTCAGTCCCCACTAGGCTGACTACGTCACACCTAGCCCAAGTATCATTTCCTCGTCCTACGGATTCTAGTTACTCCACATGTATCAAGAGTACCTTACTCTAAACATGTAATGCTTTGGCCAAAGACTTTAGTAACAATCCGAGAGGCCATGGGTATACATCTCCTCGCAAGGAGTGGTGAATCCTTTATAGGCTATTCAAACACCTTGATCACTCGACTTATACCCAATCATCCGGGTCCACATCTCCTTAGAGATGTTTGCTTAAGATGTCAAAGCATAAGTCTCCATGATCAAGATGACTTGAATACCGCAAGTCAAAGGAACATCGCACTTAAGCCACAAGAAGAACTTCATTGACATATCTATATATGCAGAGAACCATATGAAGTCTTACTACCGGTCACTCCAATGAACTAGTTACCATAACTAGCATCCACGATTAACTCCGACATCACTATGTCTCCACCAAAGGAGAATCACCGCTTGGATACACCAAGGAGTATACCTCGTGCTAGTCTCGAAATTGATGGTGTCCAAATCCATCAATTCATCGACTAGGGATAATTCCGATACATCACAATTACACATGTAGAGATACTCACTAGTTGTGATCCAATCACAAATTCTCTCATGCTGTGAATCGTATCGTGGGCATTCAGTAAATGAGTTTAAGATCCAATCAAATACATAAAACATGTATACTCAAATAGTGAATCTTCATTTATCATATAAATGTTTCATACATAAGGCGATTGCCTTAGGACATCTCTCATATATTACTAACAGTGAGTACCTCTTGGGAGAGTTTAGGAACTACTTATCAGAGGTTGGGATTCGATCCCAATTGATTGCACCTGGCACACCCCAGTAGAACGGTGTAGCAGAGCGAAGGAATAGGACTCTTATGGAGATGATTAGATCAATGATGAGTTATTCTGACTTACTAGATTCGTTCTGGGGATATGCTCTAGATACGACGGTGTACATTCTGAACTTGGTTCCATCTAAATCAGTGCCTTCTACTCCCACAGAGTTGTGGACTGGGCGAAAGCCTAGTCTAAGACATATTCGGATATGGGGGAGTCCAGCACATGTGCTAAAGGCAGATGCTGGTAAGTTGGAACCTCGTACAGAAGTACGCATGTTCGTTGGCTATCCCAGGGGAACGAAGGGTGGATTGTTTTATAGTCCTAGAGATCAGAGGGTGATCGTTAGCATGAATGCTAGATTTCTAGAGGAAGACTATGTGATGAGCCACAAGCCCAAGAGTAAAATTGTTCTGGAGGAGTTAAAAGGGGAAGTCACTTCTTTAGTACCACCGGTACAAGAGGATATACCACATGTCACTGCACCGCATGTCACAGAGGATACATAGGTGATACCTCATCGTAGTGGGAGGGTTGTGAGACAGCCTGAGAGATTCATGTTCTTGGGAGAATCTTCTGATTTGGTCCCTGGCGAACATGAACCTGATCCCTAGACATATGATGAGGCAATCCAAGATAAAGATGCAGTATCTTAGCAAAGTGCAATGAATGCTGAGATTGAATCTATGGATTCAAATCAGGTCTGGGAGCTAGTAGAACCACCCGATGGTGTAAAAACCATTGGATGCAAGTGGATCTACAAGAGAAAGAGAGGAATAGATGGGAAGGTTGAGACCTTCAAAGCGAGGCTTGTTGCGAAGGGGTATACTCAGAAAGAGGGTATCGATTATGAGGAGACCTTTTCACCGGTAGTCATGCTTAAGTCTATCCGGATTCTCTTATGCATAGCAGCTCATATGGATTATGAGGTGTGGCAGATGGATGTCAAGACAGCTTTCCTTAATTGAAGTCTTGAGGAAAATATCTACATGAAGCAACCAGAGGGATTCATTACTAAGGGCAAAGAGCATCTTGTATGTAAGCTTAATCGGTCCATTTATGGATTGAAGCAAGCTTCGAGGTCTTGGAACATTCGCTTTGATGAGGTGATCCAGTCTTGTGGATTTATTCAAAGTCCGGATGAGTCTTGTGTATACAAGAGATGTGACGGAAACATAGTGGTATTTCTTGTACTATACGAAGAAGACATTTTGTTGATTGGCAACAATATCAAGGTGTTATCGGATGTAAGGGTATAGTTGTCCAAACAGTTTGATATGAAGGACTTGGGAGAGGTGGGACACATCCTTGGGATCAAGGTTATAAGGGATCGCAGGAAAAGGATGTTGTGCTTATCCCAAGCTTCATACATAGACACGATTATGGAGCGTTTTAGCATGCAGAACTCCAAGAAGGGTTTTCTACCTTTCAGGCATGGAGTTTCTTTATCTAAGGAGATGTGTCCTAGATCATCTGAGGAGATAGAGGAGATGAAGGTGGTTCCTTATGCTTCGACAGTAGGAAGCCTTATGTATGCGATGCTCTGTACGAGACTAGATATCTGCTTTGTCGTGGGCATGGTCAGCAGATATTAGAGTAATCCAGAACAGGGACATTGGACTGCGGTAAAACATATATTGAAGTACTTGAGAAGGACTAGGGATTATATGCTGATTTACCGGGCAGACCAATTACTCCCTGTGGGTTACATGGATTGCGACTTCCAATCAGATAGGGATAACAGTAAGTCTACCTCAGGTTTTGTGTTTACTTTGGGAGGTGGAGCCATTGGGACTCATGGAAGCTGAGTATGTGGCAGCCTCTGAGGCGGCCAAAGAAGCTGTATGGCTCAGGAACTTCCTAATGGACTTGGATGTGATTCCTGGTTTTCCCAGAACTATCACAATTTATTGTGATAATAGTGGTGCAGTTGCAAACTCGAAGGAACCATGAGCCCATAAGGGTAATAAACACATAGAGCGCAAGTACCACCTGATACGAGAAATCGTAAAGGAGGTAGAAGTTGCTGTCGCCTAGATTGCATCAGAGGATGACCTGGTAGACCCTTTCACTAAGGCCCTTCTAGCGAGAGCTTTGATATGCATGTGGAGGGAAGGGGAATCAGATGTATGGCAGTATGAGGACAAGATAGTCTTTTAGTATAAGTGGGAGATTGTAGGGATGTATACTGAAAAGTCGATCTTTTCTATGAACATCTTTATTTTTGAAATAAGAATCACATGATCATTGTTTGCATATTTTTATGGTTATGCAATATTGTCTAATACTTTACATTGTAGATAACATGGTTTATGGTGTCACATGGGAGATCATGTTATCGGCCCCTTGAAAAGTATAAGTAAAGGCTCACAACCAAGATGGCTTTGGACAAACCATCGGAATGGTTGTAGTGTGATTTGATATTGATATGTCTTGACCATAGAATCACACTAGTGCACTTTATGTGTATTGAGTAGGACCGACATAGAGGTGATTCGATTTATTGCTGACTACATAGTCGAATCGGACCTCAGATATTATTTAGTACATGCTCTTAATCCCGATATAATAACGGGCACATATACTTAGTACTCATCTCTTTGATTTACCAATGGGCGAGATTTATAGATTAAATCGATAGACTCGGTAAGTTGGGAGATGATATTATTTATATGGTGTGTCATTGATTATAGGAGGAAACCGTATCCTATATATTAGGATGATGATGTCCCCTTGAGGAGCTCATAAGGTTCATCATGTAAACCCTGCAGGTGGACTTGGTCCGGCATGATGAAAAGGTTGAGTGGTACTACTCAAGGAGTTAGATGTTGATTAATTAATGGTCAATAAATTAATTAATCGACGGACATTCGAGATCTTAAACACGGGGAGAAAATGTACAAATAATATATGGAGCCCATATTATCACATGGGGGTTGGTGAGGTAGATCAATGATGAACCTTTAGTGGATTGGATCATCATTAGTGGATCGGACTTTATGTGGGCTTGATCCATGGGTGGCCAAGACCCAACTCCTCCTCATGGTCCCTAATGTAGCCTATTAACACCTCATGATGCTTAGATCCAATGGATAGAAACAAAACTCTAAGATCCATTGGTAGTGATCAAATCTCTAAGATCCGACGGCTGAGATTAAATCTCTAGATCCGACGGTTGAGATTAAATCCCTAGAACCAATTGATGAGATTAAATCATGGCTTGAGCCCAACTCTATAAATAGAGCCATGAAGTGGGTGGCAAGAACATGGATGGATGAGGGGATTAGCTTGGGCGGCAACCAATCCTAATTGGATTAGGATTGGGAGTGGTGGCTAGGGTTAGGGTTTTTGGAGCTAGGGGTGGGCGGCAACTCAAGGAGGTGTTCCTTATTCTTCCAAAGGTTGGCTGACCTCTATTCTTCTCCTCTCTACCTTGACATGAGCTCATCCTATTCTTCTTCCCCTCTTCCATGGCTGGCCATAAGGAAAGCTAGGATTAGGGTTTGGAGGCTTAGGGTTTAGGAGGTTTGGGTGGCACCAAATAAGGAGAGTTTTGTTTCTTCTTCCTCCTTTGGTGGCCGGCGCCCACATCCCTATCCCAGCCTTTGGGCAGCATCCAAAGACCTCTTTTCCTTCTCCTTAGGTGGTGGAAACAAGATATAGGGCTTTCCCTTGGTGTCTTGACCGGTTTCCACCATTATCTCCTTCTCCTTGTTGGCCAGCGGCAAGCATATCTTTTGTTGCATGTTGGTTGGCCATAGGAAGGAGAAGAGCTTTGTTTCTATTCTTCCTCTTGCTTTGGATGAGCAAGGAAGGAAGATTTGCGATCTAGGAGCTTTGACTTTTGGTATATCGTCGCCCACACGACATCCAAAAGGAAGAAGGACATACATTAGAAGATCAAGAGGTATATCTATTCTCTTTTCTCTTTTGTTTGTTGCTTGTTTTTGTTTTTCAATTATAAGCATGTTATAAATCTGTAAATGGCTAAATGATACTTGGATCCCGAGCATAAACACAAAAATTGGCGATCCGGACATCGTCAATTCCGTGGCTACTCGTAGAATAGAGGATGGTCGCTTGAACAACTAGTTTGTTCAAGTGACCTCTCTAAATGAATAGCACGACGATGACTTGGTGGTTTGGGCAATCCCTTTTGTCTAGGATTAAATTTTTTTAATCCGGGGACATCGAAGGGATCGCCATGGACAAGCTACCGAGGTGAAGAGGGAAGCGAATTTTCCCCTCACGGACTCAATAAGCAAAACCCTTCAATTGGTATTAGAGCTTCTGGGCAAAACCTTCACAGTGACACTCGGAGGGAATTGTGGTGGTCGAACGACACCGGGAGGACTTCGGAGGGAGCCGAAGAAATTAGGTGGAGACCAAAAGCAAAGCATCAAAGGTAAAGGTTGAGGTAAGCTCATGTGAGTGAGTGTAAGTAAAGTCGTGTCCTCCGTACAGGGATGTCCTTAGGTGACGATTTGACTAAGACATCCCATGGAAGGTCTATATCGAGATCGGACGGTTGGTGGCCGTCGAAAACACTTAGTTTCATTTGATTTCGAGCTAACTTTTCATTATAGATGAAAATTGTAGCCAGCAGTCGATTGATGGCTTGTAGCAGTCGACTGTTGGGCATCAGTTTGACTGATAAGGCTGGCAGTCGACTGTTGTTCAAATTATAGCTTCGAGGTGAGTCAAAAATGCATTCCTTTCTTCAAGGGTGAGGTGGCGTTGGTGATAGGATCAAGATCTGAACAATTAGGATTTCTCAAGACTATAAAAGAAGGAGGTTTTCACACCATTTTCATCATCTTCAAGCTTCTAAAGTGCTCTTGTAACGCCGCTCTTCTACGACGAAGTGCTACCGAATCTTCGACGATCCGAGCTCAAGTTCTCAACTACTTAGTCGTCGGTGTAAGCTTATTCTAATTCTTGTATTTACTTTTATTTTCTCAGAGATTTTAATCGTAACGAGGAGAGGGAGAGTGCCCCTCTACCTTGATCTTTTTTGTATCCGTTGTCTCCTACCTCCAACGAGGAGGAGATTGTTTTAGTGAATTGCCCTCCGTGTGCGATCTTGGATCGCTAGGGACTTGGATTAGCAGTCGGAAGGCTCTGAACTAAGTAAAAATAAATGAGTCTCATATTTTTTTCTGCTGCACTTTACTCTTTTTATTTATCGAATCGACGAAAGAAAAGAAAAATCATTTTGTGCTATTCACCCCCCCCCCTCTATCGCTCATTTCGATCCAACATAATGTACCAAGTTGAGAGCAATATCCTACCTATAACAATCAGAGAGTCCAAGGGGAAAGGGGATAGCTTGTAATGACTCAAAAGGTGAGGCTTTAATAAATGGTCATAGTTATAGTGGCACTCCTTCAATACATTGTAGACCTCCGCAAAGGGACATTGGATTCTACAATCCTGAAAAGAGGGCAGGTCTAGGAGGGATGTCTTCCAAGTTTCAGAGTGAGGAAGGGGGCAAGAAGCTGGGCAAAGAAGTATAGATCATTCCAACCTTTATGGGAAGAAGGTATATTAACAAGGAATTGGCAGTCTGGGCGGCTAGCAAAATAGAAAATGCCTTCCTTGGAAGACTTTAGTTGGAAAAGACAGTGGAATAATAATGGGGACAAGGTGAGCTCTAAGTGTTTAAAAACTATTACAACTCCTATTAATATTCGGAATGCATTGAGGGCTAGTTAGTTAACAGAAAGTTTATAGAAATCTAATAGTTCAAAGTAAATAAAGGGCACAGGCAAGCAGAGGCCATTTAGTAACTGGACAGAGAAGGAGCAGTGATAACCGAGGGGGGAAGATGTGGCTGAAAGGAGGTAGAAGCAAAATGATAGCTTATAGTAGGAGCTATGTATCGGTCTTTATCATTAAAGAAGTGGTGTTGACTGTTTAGATGCGTGACTGTATCTTCACACCAAGGGATTGCTCTAGGGTTTTTCGAAGCCATAACAGAGAATTCAAGGAGGGCACTTACTTGTGGTTAAGGAGAGATGTTCATCTTAGAAAATGAGCCCCTTAAGGACTAGGAGTTTGGGCGTAGGATTATCGTTGGCGAAAATCGTCGGAGGGGAGAAGAAGATTTGAAGCTAGAGTAGTCGAAGTCACCGCATGAAGACTAATTTAGCAAGGGTTTTCGACTTTTAAACTTCCCTATGAAAGGGGGGAGCGGGGCCCATTAGCCCAATATGATATCGTATGTGCGTAAAATAAGCTAGGAAGAAGAAAATCTGAGCTCGATGATGAAAATAGGATTGATAAGGCAGAAAACAGAGCGGAGTTTTCCACTTGGAAGGTCTAACTCAAGGCTTCATTTGTCTATTTGGGGGGGGTGGCTAATGATACTCCTATAACCTGATTTGGGAATTGGATAGAGAAATAATGGTCGTTGAGGTCAGGTAGAAGGAAAGGGATGTAGTGTGTGATATATGATCTGGTCCAGCTAGACCTGACTGGGGGAGATAAACCAAGTTGATAAGGTGGTAACGTGGTATAGGACGGAGAAGTCTGATGGATAGAAGGAAACCAGATAAGCAACTCGGGAAGTGAGTCGGGAGGCGACTTGGGGAATTAGGGGGAGTATAAGTAAGTGGGCCTTAGGGCCGGAGCGGGACCAAATATAAACTCGGAGGGCCGAGTTGAGTCATATACGCACTAGTTTAAGCAAACCAAAAGAGTACGTCGAAGAAACAAGTCAGGGGTCATCCGGGGAATGGGGGCGAGTTGATGCCGAAGTCAGAAGAGGTGACTTGGGAAAATAAGCACCTTTAGGGGAAAAAGAGAGGATGACGAAGAGGGGAGAATGCCCCTTGATACACTTAAGGGTTTGTTATGCGGTGTAACAAATTGAGACCCCACATAAGATTCTCATAAGTCTTCAATTAATATCCTCCTAACAGAATTATTCCTCAAGCAAAAAGGGTCCTCGACGTGAACGGTGATCCTAGTGGTTTGTTACATCACAACTGGCTTCAGGGGAACAGGTATAAAGGAGGAGAAAGAAGGAAGGATGGGAGATTGATGGATCAATTCCATTCAAGGGAGTTTTCCGCATACCCAACTGAGGCAACATCCAGGAGGAGAAGAAGGAAATCGGAGAAGGGAGAAGAAGGCGGAGGGTCATTTTCAATTTCATTCATCTCTTTACCTGGTGTACATCTTGATTTGTAAGGGATTTTCTCCACCTAGGAAGGGATTCCAAGATGGAGGGATTTTATAGTTGAGGTGTTTAGCACTGTAGCTCGCTCTAGAGCTCATCCCGTGGAGTAGGAATTGGAATTTTGAACCACGTTAAATCTTGTGTCATTGTTCTCTGTGGTTTGCTTCATCGTCATCATCATTATCAACTTTTACTGTTGCGGCCGGAGAGGACCCTATGCCTCCATGGCATCATCGTCTTCCTCGCCAAGAGGTGAAAAATATGGGCCCACATCAGTTGGCATCGTCTGTGGGAATATTTATGTTGAGCAAGACGTCGAGATGCCTTTACAAGAGATCATTCTTCCAACAACCTCTTCCATAGAGGAGGGTCCTATCACTTTGCTACCATCCCAGCTGAAGGTCATGGTAGACACCGCTGTATCCGAAGCCCTGGTCAGAGAAAGGAAAAGGATGGGGTATCTTCATCCACATTCTCGTGAGCCTTCTTAGAGGGAGCCACCGTTGGAAGGACCTTCTCATATCCTCCTGCTTGGCCCCCAGGAGACTAAAATATTGCCAGGCGAAGTGTCGATGGGGAGGACGTATCTGTACCCTATCCCGGAGGCATAGACTAGATGTGAAGACCATGGGGAGAGCCAGTCCACCAGGGCACCTGACCCTTACGAGCCATGTCCATTCACTAAGGACATCATATTGGAACAACCACCCCCACACTTTTGAGCTCCTCAGGTGGGGATGTACAATGAACTTCAGATCCCGAGGAGCACTTATCTCAATTCAAGGCGGCCACCTCCCTTCATTGCTATTCAGATGCCCTCAAATGCAGAGCTTTCCGCATCACCCTAACGGCTTCTGCTCAAAGATGGTTTGGGTCTCTACCCATGGCTCTATTGTGTGTTTTGCAGATTTTAAAGTAGTATTTCTTCAATAGTTTTCTAGTTATAAAACTTATAAGTATGACGCTTCTATCTTGCTGCATTTAAAATAAGAGTCCTCAGAATATTTGAGGAGTTATATTCATCGCTTCACTGCCACAACTAGGGAAATCCCCTCACCGATGCCTGATATCTTGAGAGTTGTTATCCCACATGAGTTGAAGGAAGGACCAGTTGGTGCAGGAGCACCAGATAATCGAACCTAGATTTTGATTATGGCAAAGGCTCAAAGTTAAGTTGTTATTGTTATCTCATAAGCTATGTTAAGTGTGCAAGAAGTGATTAAGCTAAGACCAAGGTCAGCGACACTCGAAGAATCTTAAGTTGAGAAACTGTGGTGGTCGGGAAACACTGGGAGAACTTCATTGGAGTCGAAGAACTTAGGTGAAGATCGGAAGCTAAGTGACAGGTCAGAAAGAACCAAAGGTAAGCACGAGTGTGGAGTAATGGTAAGGTCGGGTCCTGTATACGGGGACGAACTTAGGCTGCGATCCGACTAAGACTTCCAGTGGAAGGTTAAGGTCAAGATCAGATGGTAAGTAGCCATCGAATTTATCATTACTTCTGTTTACTATGCTAACTCTTTATTATAGTTGAATAACCTAGTTGACAGTCGACTGCTTCCTTTTGACTGTCGATTACTGCTAGCATCAGTCGACTGATGAAGGTCATCAGTCGATTGCTATTCAAACTGTCCAGCTCGATGAAGGTCAAGATAAGATCCCCTTATCTTGGGGTGACGTGTCCTTTTGATCCAGATCTGGATCTCAACGAGATGGGGCTTGGAGGGCTATAAAAGAAGAGGGGTTTCACCCCTTTAGGTTATCATTCATTGCTCCCAAAGTGCTCCAACAATGCAACACTTCGACGACAATGCTATGACGCTGACATGATGCCGACACACCAATGACACACCAAGTTTCAATCTTCTAAAGTCGGTAGTCTTTGTTAGTGCCTATAAGATTCACATATCTCCACAATGGTATGATATTATCTACTTTGGGCCCAAACCCTCATGGTTTTGTTTTTGGGCTTTACTCAAAAGGTCTCATGCCAATGGAGATATCTTTTCATCTTATAAGCACATGATCTTTTCCATGTCTTACCAATGTGGGACTTTGATTGTATTCTCAATACTCCAATAATCCCCCCCTCAAATGAAGGACCACATTGACCCCCCTCAAGCCTATCCATCCTCGAAGGACATCCTCTGCTTGATGTTCGATCCTCAACCCACCAGGACTTCTTGCTAACTGTCTGGTCCTCCTGACCCAGCTGGACTTCCTGCCAGTTGTCCAGCCCTTCTAGCCCAACTGGACTTTCTGACAGTTGTTTGGTCCTCTTGACCCAATTGGACTTCCTGCCTGGTGACTGGTTCTCTTGATCCGGACATGGGAGCTCCACTTCCTTCGTTCGAGGTTCATGGCTTGACATGGACCATGACTCTGATATCAATTGTTAGTGCCTATAAGATTCACATATCTCCACAATGATATGATATTGTCCACTTTGGGCCCAATCCCTCATGGTTTTGTTTTTGGGCTTTACCCAAAAGGCCTCATGCCAATGGAGATATCTTTTCATCTTATAAGCACATGATCTTTTCAATGTCTTACCAATGTGGGACTTTGATTGTATTCTCAATACTCCAACAGTCTTTATTTTGTGTCATACTTTACTTATTTATGCTTCATTGTACTCGAAGCTTTTATCGTAACGAGGTGAGGTAGGCTTATTGGATCATCCTCGAGTTCTTATCGTTTTTGTATTCGTTGTCTCCTACCTCCAACGAGGAGGAGATCTTTAGTGAATTTCCCCTTCGTACGCTGTCTAGGATCGTGGGGCCTTGGAGTAGCAACCTTTTGGTTGCGAACCAAGTAAAAATAAAGTGTTTCGTTACTTTTGTTTTATCTTTTATTATTCCACTGTGCTATTCAAGTCGAATCGAAAAGAAAAGTTTTCTATCACTATTCAACCCCCCCCCCTCTAGCGATTCTCTCTGACCCAACAATTGGTATCAGAGCGGGGGCGCTAATATTTGGTGCAACCACCAATCTAGAAACTTTAATTTATTTTCATAATTTGTTTTAATTTAATCTTTTCATTAAGTTCTTTTCCTACACTACTAATCCAAGACAAAAGTCTTGGCAACTTTTTCCGTGTCTTTTATTTTTGTGCAAGTTTTAGTCGATGGCCCATCTCGAAGGGTTTAACACCGCCCGACCTCCGTTTTACAATGGAGATGACTTTCGTTATTGGAAGGGTCAAATGGAGTGCTATTTGAAAACCCAAGTCAAGATGTGGATTGTCATCCAGGCCAGATTCCCACTACCTACCAATGAAGACGGCGAGTTCCTATACTACGACAAGTGGACCAACGTCGTGAAGCATCAAGTGGAGGCCGATGCAAAGGCTACACAAATTCTGCAATGCGGTTTGTCCAAGGAGGAGCTCAACCACGTCGGCCCATTCATAAGCACAAAAGACCTATGGAATAAGCTCATCAAGCTTCACAAAGGAACCACCGACACAAAGGTATGTAAAAGAGACCTTCATTTGAATAAGCTTTTCAATCTAAAAATACAGAAACATGAGACCGCTACGCAATTACATGTGAGAATCCAGGATATTATGAACGACCTCCACTCGATAGGATAGAAAGTCAAAATTCGAGATGTAATCAGGTACACCCTTAATGCTTTTCCAAGGACCACCTTATGGGCATCCATGGTTGATGCCTACAAGGTATTTAGAGATTTATTGAAAATTAGACTAGATGAACTTTTTTCTGAATTAGAGCTACACGAACAATCTAACTCGGCCCCGGTCGAGAAATGTATTACATTAGTTGATGGTCAAAAGAAGAAAGCGAAGAGCAAACAACCTCCTAAAGAAGAAGAAGAGGAGTACGAATCAGAGGTGAACGACGAGATGGAGACCGAACTAGTGAATCTAGTTCAGAAGATGATCAAGAGTAGAAGACGACCCATCAAGCAATCCAAGGAAAAGAGACCCGAGAAAAATTTGAACTACAAGTGTTACGAATGCAACAAGAGGGGTCACATTAAATCGGAATGCCCGAGACTAAAGAACATACCATCACAATCCAAGAAGGTGCTCAATGCAACTTGGGAGGAGTCATCGGAGGAAGAAGATGAGCTCAACAACCTTGCATTCATGGCCAAGCCGACCAAGCCTAAAGATGAATTCGAACCCGAAACAAGCTACGAGTCCGAGACCGAGTCCGACTCCGGATCCGACGATGAACTCCAATTCAAGACAAGCCACGAATCCGTATCCGGTTCAAGAGATTCGATCAAGGTAAGTCGGTCGTAAATTGATACTCTGTATAATGCAATTAAGTATTTAACTAAGAAATTAGCTAAGTCCGAGTGCAAGGTCGAGACCTTAGTTGAGGAAGTTAAACTCCTTAAACATGAGGTCTCCCTAACCTCTTCGACTAGTCAAGTTCGAGAGGAGAACTCAACTCAAGTTGAAGAACTTGAAGAAGAGAACTCCCTCTTGAAAGGAAAAGTCAAAGACCTTAGGAAATCATTGGAAAGGTTTACTTTGGGGCCCAAGGGTTTTGACCTACTACATGGATCATAAAGGGCCGTGTACAATAAGACCGGACTCGGATTTAGACCTACTACTTATATGTTGATTATAAATCAAAATAGACAAAAAGTCTAAGAATGGGTCCCTAAGACCTTTTTGATTTCTCAATTAGGATCTACTAAGTATTGGGTTCCCAAGGACCAAATCCACTACGTGGAAAGATCGCATTGGTTCAATAGTCCAAGGGGAGTTAGTACTAAACTTGTTTGCTCTATTTCTTGATTTAGTTTTGCATGCTTAATTAATTTTTATTTTTATTTTTAGAACGGATAGATAGGATAAATAGTTAAGTCAATCTTGATAACATAATATCAGGACACGACGAGATGATAGTATGTTAGAGAAATGAAGTCTTGTGTGTCCGAGCTAGATAAGTCGTATCTAGCTTGGTGCACTCGGCTAAGTTGAAGTAGCTGAAGTTACCCTGTCGTATCCTAAACTTGTTAGACCAGGAGGTAATCTTAAGCGACTTAAGTGAACGATTTCTTGAAATTGGCTTTGTCTAAGGAAGTGGTCGTTGTTTCGATCAAAGAAGGCCTCTGTGCCTCGCCACGACCTGGAAGCCACTTCCTCGAAAAGTTTACTTAACTAGCTATGGGTTAAATCCGAATCTAACCCAAGGTTGATTATCTTCCAATCACTAAACTTAATCAAGTAAAATTGAAGTCATCTCACAAAACATATAAGGTTAACATGTTTGATCATGTAGAAAGGGTGAGATAATTACTAGGCTAAAATATTCAACCAACTTTAAAATTCCAATATCTGATCCAACTATTATATGTGTAGGATCAATGGATGTTGGACAGTGGGTGCTCCTGACACATAATCGGAGACTGACTAAAGTTTTCGAAGCTTAGATTCAAAAACCAAGGATCGGTAGCATTCGGAAACAATGAGAAGCTCAAAATCATCGGTTCAGGTGATATTAAGCTAAACTCAAACTTCATCATTCATAATGTTCTTTTAGTTGAGCATTTTGAATTCAATTTACTTAGTGTTAGTCAATTGTGTGACAATAACTATAAGGTTATTTTCCTACAAAATGAATGTTTAATTAAAAATAATGATACCTCACAAACTATACTTAAAGGAACTAGGAATAACAACATTTACACAATTAATTTACCCAACTCCTCAACCAAGTGTCTAATGACACAACAAGAGGAATCCTGGTTGTGGCACCGAAGACTCGGTCACTCTCATCTAAGACTCGTATACAAAATGAGTCAGAGTGGCTTAGTTAGAGGTTTACCCAACCTTAATAACTTCAAAAATTAAATTTGTAATGCTTGTAAACAAGGTAAACAAACTAGAACCTCACATCAACTAACTAACCAAGAAAGAACTAAAAGTGTACTTGAGCTCCTACATTTAGACCTTTTTGACTCTGATGGAGCAAAGTCACTAAATTGAAGCCAATATTGTCTAGTTATAGTCGATGACTACTCTAGGTTCACATGGGTTAGGTTCTTAAAAAATAAAAGTGAAACCTTAGAATAACTCACCAATTTATGCAAATTAATAGAAAATGAAAAGAATCTTAAAGTTAAAAGAATTAGAAGTGATCATGGTGGTGAATTCGAAAACCATAGATTTATCGACTTTTGCAACAAAAATGGATACCACCATGAGTTTTCCTACCCTAGAACTCCTCAACAAAATGGTCTAGTCGAATGTAAAAATAGAACCTTACAAGAAGCCGCTAGAACCATGTTGAATGAGTATAACCTACCTAATAGGTTTAGGGCAGAAGCGATCAATACGACTTGCTATGTTGAAAATAGAATTCTATTAGTTAGAAGACACCTTAAAATGTCATATGAAATCTATTATGAAAAACTACCCAACATTAAGTACTTTAGGGTTTTTGGATGTAGGTACATATATTAAACACGAAAGATAACCTAGGGAAATTCACCCCTAAAACAACTACCGGAACATTTCTAGGATACTCAATCACTAGTAAAGCCTATAGGGTGTATAATAACGAAACCCTAAAAATAGAAGAAACAATCAACATAGTATTTGACGAAGAAAATAAAACCATGAAATCTAAAGTAGAGTTGATTGATGAACCAATTGAAAATGATGCTAGACCTGAACCTAACCATCAAAACGAGTCTAGTATAAATCCTAACCCAAATCAATCCAGGATACAATCGAACCACCCTATTGACCAAGTAATAGGTGATCCCAATTTAGGGGTTCAAACTAGAGCATCCTATAGAAACCTAAGCCAAATTTCACTCATCTCAAAAATCGAACCCAAAACAATTGAACAAGCTCTTCTTGATCCCGATTGGATTATAGCTATGCAAGAAGAGTTAGCTCAATTTACTAGGAGTCAAGTTTGGGAATTAGTACCCCCACCTAAGGGAAAAATAATAATTGGAACAAGATGGGTATTTCGAAACAAACTTGATGATAAAGGCGATGTTGTTAGGAATAAGGCTAGGTTAGTCGCTAAGGGATTTAGTCAAGTAGAGGGGTTAGACTATGATGAAACATATGCACCCTTATCTAAACTTGAATCGATTACGATGTTATTAGCCTACGTTGCACATTGAGGATTTAAACTATTTCAAATAGATGTTAAGTCAACGTTCTTGAATGGATTTATCAAGGAAGAGGTTTATGTTAGCCAACCACTCGAATTTGAGAGTCTAGACAAACCTGACCATGTCTTTAAACTTAGAAAAGCCTTATATGGACTAAAACAAGCTCCTAAAGCTTGGTATGAAAGGATTTTGATTTACCTTAAGTCTAAGGGGTTTAGTCAAGGCTTAGTCGACCCAACCTTGTTTGTAAAATCCATAGGAAAAGAGATATTCATTGCCCAAATTTACGTAGACGACATAATTTTTGGAATTACCAATACAACCTTAAGGGTTATATTACAAACTCCTTAAAGTATTTTGAAAATGTACCTACAGTATTTTGAAATCCAAATTATGTTTTGAATAGTTTCAAAAACTTACTTTAGTAAAACTAGTTTTACAAATATACTCCCAAATATAATTGTTGGTGCAGAGGGATATACCTCGAATCAATTCTACACCCTTAGGATGCTATACTTGACTAAATGAACTTCAAAGGGACACATGCTTGGACTCTTATTTTTTATTTCATTTTTTTATAATTTTACAAGCACATTTTATGCTTATAACATTTCATTTTTCATTAAATACACCCCCCAAGTATTTTTGATTTATGGCAAAAGGAAGAGAAGAGGGCAAAATTAAGGGGGAGTAAAGCAAAAAAGCTTTCCAAAAAATTAACTTTAAAGTGTCTTTTTCAAGTAATATTGAAGGGGAGGTTTTGAAAAAGTTGTTAATCATTTACTGCACACTTACGTTTTCACTACTTGCTTCAAACTTATTTCATACTTCCTTAGTACTACATGTTTTATTACTACTTCATTTCATGCTTAAATTCCCTTAACTTTGAGTCGGTTTGCCATAGATAAAAAAGGGAGAGATTGTTGGTGCAGGGGCACCAGATAATCGAACCTAGGTTTTGATTATGGCAAAGGCTCAAAGTTAAGTTGTTATTGCTATCTCATGAGCTATGTTAAGTGTGTAGGAAGTGTTTAAGCTAAGCCCAAGGTCAACGACACCCAGAGAATCTCGAGTCGAGAAACCATGGTAGTCGGGTGACACCTGGAGAACTTCGTTGGAGTCGAAGAACCTAGGTGAAGACCGGAAGCTAAGCGACACGTCGGAAAGGACCAGAGGTAAGCACGAGTGCAGAGTAATGGTATGGTCGGGTCCTCGGGGACGAACTTAGGCAACATCCGACTAAGACTTCCAGTGGAAGGTCTAGGTTGAGATCGGACGATAAGTAGCCGTTGAATTTATCATTACTTCTGTTTATTGTGCTAACTCTTTGTTGCAGTTGAATAACCTAGCTGGCAGTCGACTGCTAACTTTTGGCAGTCGATTGCTGCTAGCATCAGTCGACTGATGAAGGTCATTAAGTCGACTGTTATTCAAACTATCCAGCTCGATGAAGGTTAAGATAATATCCCCTTATCTTGGGGGTGGGTGTCCTTTTGATCTAGATCTGGATCTCAACGAGAAGGAGCTTGGAGGGCTATAAAAGAAGGGAGGTTTCACCCCTTTAGGTTATCATTCATTGCTCCCAAAGTGCTCCAACAACACAACGCTTCGACGACAACGCTACGACGCCGACACATTGCCGACACACCGACGACACACCAAGTTTCGATCTTCTAAAGTCGGTAGTCTTTACTTTGTGTCATACTTTACTTATTTATTCTTCATTGTACTCGAAGCTTTTATCGTAACGAGGTGGGGTAGGCTTGTTGCCTCATCCTCAAGTTCTTGTCATTTTTGTATTCGTTGTCTCCTACCTCCAATGAGGAGGAGATCTTTAGTGAATTGCCCCTTCGTACGCTATCTAGGATCGCGGGGCCTTGGAATAGTAACCTTTTGATTGCGAACCAAGTAAAAACAAAGTGTCTCATCACTTTTGTTTTATCTTTTATTATTCCACTGTGCTATTCAAGTTGAATCGAAAAGAAAAGTTTTTTATCGCTATTCACCCCCCCTCTTACGATTCTCTCCGATCCAATAGGACCCTTTCTCAGCTCCTTGTTAAGAAAGCAAGCCGCCAGCTACGAAGAGCTGCTAGGCCGTGCTGAGGAATATATTAATGAAGAAGAGGGGATGAGAGTGAGAAGAGCAGAGAAGAGGCTTGTATCTACCCTTGCAGAAAGAAACCCCCCTCAAATCTCCTGGGGACCTCCCAGGAGGGAATACGTCAGGCCTTTCTTGCCTAAAGCGCCTTGACCATGACCATTGGTGCCAGGGATTCGTCCTGCCCCTCCCTTGCGAATTATGGCTACATAAACTTTCCCTCCCCCACGGACATGGAAAGAACAAGAAATGGAGGCATACGACTAGCAAGGTATTCTTCAGCACGCAACATGATACAGGGGAATCCCCCATAATCCCCCCAACTCCATTCTTTTTGTTAAATATGGATAATTTAAGATATAAAATTTAATGGCCAAAATTTAGGAAAAATAATCCTGGAATTTTTTCAGGATTTTTAGGGATTTTTAGAATTTTTTTTCGGAATTTTTCTGGATTTAAACGGAGTTCTTATGATATACCATGGGGATAAAATACATAGGCTTTGATAGGGCCTATTAAAGTTATCTATTGTTGGGGGATTAATGGGTTTGATTAACTCTATGCTTAAATACCTAAACCTTGGTTTCCTATATTTTAATTTCTTGGGTTTCCTTCGCAGCCACGGTTCCCACCTCCCAATTCCCGATCCAGCTTTTTCTTCTCCTCTCTTCTCCCTGTGCGTCGCCCACGCCAGAGCTCGCTCCGCCGTCGTTTGCCTTTTTCCACTCCAGAGCGCGCGCCCCCTCTCCGTCGCTGCTCACCCGAACTGCACGCGCCGACAACTAGCCACCGTGTCGTAACCTCCCCTTTCGCCCATTGTGACGCCGCCTTCTCCCTGCACACTGGTCATGCCTACCTCACCATCGTCGCTATTCCCTATGCCCAGGTCACGGCTGTCGCAAGTTGCTACTTCTCCGCCGCTCATGCGCAGCGTTGCCGAATTTCTACCGTCGCGATTGCCAGATCGCTCTGCCACACCTTCGCCACGCTTCCTTCCTCGCGCCCATTATCGCCAGCGGGCCGCCGCTGCTGCCTCCTTCTCTTCCTCGTGATCGCTAAACCTCAGCGTCGTCAGACCTCTATTTTAGCTCACACGCCGCCACGCTTTCCTCCTCCGGTTGCCTCTCTGCCGCAGGTCAGCCAATCTCTTCCCCTTGGTGCTAGTTGACTCTTCGCGTGAGCTGGGCAGTGGCCTCGTCACCGCGACAAGAAGCTGTTGCAACAAATCTTGCTAGGTTGGGAGAGGTAGCAGAGTTCTAGCCCTCCGACGAACAGGAGATTTGGGGGGGGGGGGAGGGGAATTTGCCTTCGTGGGAGTTGATATGGCTGGTAAGTTGATCTACCTTCTTTTCTGCATTTTTGTTGTTGGTTATCTGGATTGGCTATCATGTGAGCATGGGAAGGGATTGTGCACGGCTGCGCCGGCTGTGCATGGCTAGGTGGTTGGAGATTTGTAAGGCTGTGGGTCTTTATTGTGGAGGTTGTTTTCTCCAATCGCATCTTATCCTTGTAGCTCCTAATTTCGTGGTAATAGAGTAGCAATAGTTTCCAGTGTTTAAGATATCCACGTGAAATAGAGGGGATTTGGGATAGACTATACATGATTTTGGGCAACGATCAAGTTGTAGAGGTTGTTGGGCTTAAGGTGAGTTCTAAATTAACCTATAGTTGTGGAGATGTGAACAACATAGGTGATACTCTAGGTTAGGTTGTAAGCAAGATGTGAAGGTTTGTCCAGTGCGATTGGGGTTGTAAATTTGTAGTTGGTAAATTGAGATGGTTACAAGAGCGATGTAGGATCTGATTTAGTCGTTGTCTTGTGTGCTAGAACTTAATGATAATTATGTTATATGCAGGTTTTGGTCACGTGACAGGTCAACGGGCGTGACGATTACGTTGTTTCGAGCATTATAGCAGGCGGGTATTTTGACTTATCTTTTAGATATAGTCATGTTAATATGCTAGTTAGTATAGCTTACAATAATTTTTATGTTTAACTGCCTTGTATGTTATTGTGCCTACTTGATTCATGCATTTGATCAACCTTTAGTTATACCTTTCCTATTTTACTTGGATCATTGATATGTACCTATTGGTTGTGCATATTATTCGGATATGTATTTTAGTTGGTATTACATGCTTTAGTATCATGCACCATCTTGCATGATTGCATGCTGGCTGGACGGGGTTCCTTTGTAGTGGAGCCCGCAGTTAGTTACATGGTCTGCACACGCTGCCACTCATGGATTAGTGGTACATCACGAGGGTGTGTACAGTAGCTCTGTCAGGCTCCGCTGGTCCGCTCATGGGTAGTAATGAGGCAGCGTGGTAGCGGGCAGGGATCCCTCCTCTGGTCTACGACACCGGGAGATGAGAGCTTTGCTCCCCCACTCTGTTTGGGGTAGGAGGATAGGTGTACTCCGACAGCATCCTGTCCACTCGGTCACTCATGAGCAGTGATGGCAGAGTGCACAGTTGTCATAGCCCTACCCACTCGGCTTCACCATCGCGTGTGAGGCGGCTGACTGGCGTCAAGGGTGACCATGTCATTTGCATCGCATGCATTTTGCATAGATAGCATTTGTATTGTGTTTGCTGCATTTTGATTGCTGCCTTAGATGTTGCATATGATTGCCATGCATACAGGATACATATTTGTATTTGGATCGGACGACTTTATTTATGCTAGTATGGCACATGCTCCTATGTCAGGATAGGAGATTCAGGTAAGTACACTATTTTCGTATTTCTTTCTTGCATATCCTATATATGAGACTGTATTGGCATGATTTTTATTGTTAGTTATATCTAACTATGCATATCGACTATTATCTGCTAAGTTCATTGAACTTATCCCGTTGTTTTATATCTATTTCAGGATGAAGCTGTCAGGAGAGTCCAGCTGTCAAACCCCCCTCGTCGTGATAGTTTTCTTATTATTAAATTTATTGTCATGGTATTGACTAGAAGATATGTTTAGGACTGGTGTTTGATTTATGTACTCGTGGATGTTTTGGTGATATTTGGTATGTCCCTATGGACCTTTATTCGGATTTATATTCGATTGGATTCGGTGGTGTGTTCCTGCCCAGATGGCAGAAGGGGTAAGTCTAGATGTGATAGACTTTTGTTATTTACTTGATTGGTGGCCTGAGGCCTATTTATGATCTGTATGTGCGAATTTTGTTTCGATTGTGTTGACCGATGTAAAGTGGCCGTGTAGGCCTTGTATGCAAGATTGGTATTGTCACCCGTACAGGGGAGATGATGTCGAATTTTTGTCTGGCGGAGATTCCCCCGGGGCGTGACAATTTATTTGGTATCAGAGCGTAGGTTCCGAGTTCCTTAGGGTCTTTGGGTTTTCAGATTTGTATGGATTTTTGTCGATTGTTATGTTTCGGAAATTCGAGGTATTATTGACGAGGTCAATTTGGGGATTTGGCGGCGACAGGACATGGACATCTCCAGACGGCTAACATGTGAATAAATTCTAGAAAATTTTCTAGATTTAGTGCATATTTGTATTGGTTATATTGGTTATGCAGTTTACTTAGGTGGTATCATGTTTACTACTATACGTAACTAGTTATCATTGTGATATAAATGATTAGATATTATTGGTAGATGTTTACCTCTTAATTTTTGGACCAGTATTAGGATTAGACTAGTATTAGGATTAGACTAGTTGAATAATATGACTAAGATGGATAAATTCGTAGAAGGTATACATATAGGTTCTTTGACTCTCTAGGTCCTAGTGCATGATGACATGATTGCCATTAGTATGACTATGTTGTCATTTATTAGACAGCGTGTTATGTGTTTATATGGTTATGTGTTTTTGCGGTGAATACCATGATTAAGACTAGTAGAGATAGAATAACTTAGATGAGGTTATTCTATAGGAGTGGATCTCAGGAATGAAACAACATTAGTAGAACCCTAGGTGTTGGAACCCTAGGTGTAATAACCCGGATGTGCATATTAGTATATGTTTATCCATTTATTATATCAGTTGATATGGTGATCGGACTAGTAGAGTTCGTATGATTAGGATGCGATTAATCCTTAGAGGGTATATAACATTGTTTCATGTCTCGGCTACCAACTATACCTCCCATTCTTGGTTGGGAGAGAGTCTGCAGTAGAGTCTCTCTATAGTTGCTTTGTATATCTGTGGTCAAATATGTCTCCCATGCATGGTTGAGATAATCTACCGTAAAGTTATACTCTTGCATTATCCGCTCGGAGTTGGTGAAAATCGGATTCGTATGACGTCTGTAGCTAGATAGCTACTTTACATCTTAAGTACCCACGAGATCTGTTCATGGTAGCATGTTGAAGCATGCATGATTGAACTGGTAGAAATGGTATAATTTAGGCTTAACCCTCTTGTCGGGCTTGTTAGTAGGTTTGTTATCCTTATTGGCCTTGATAGGCGATTCCTGTTAGCCGGGACGAAACCCTATGATCAATCGTCTCGACGTGTTTGTTAGTGGACTTGTGATTTTTATCGACTTTGATAACCGATCATGTTAGAAGGGTTGGAACCCTAGACTTAACCATCTCGACTTATTTATTTATAAGTCGATGATCTTTACCGACTTTGGTAAACATTTCGTATTAGAGGTGTTGAAACCCTTGCTTGACCGCCTCAATGGGTATAATTGTAGATCGATGATCTTTGTTGATGTTGATGGTCGTTCTATGCTGGATGTATGGATAACTCTAGGCTTAACAACCTAGGATAATCGACTGCCCACGCGACCTATTAGTGGTAGTATGCTAGTGCGTGCAGTCAATAACTAGATATCTATATACTGCCTGTCTATCCACAAGTCGCATTCGTGGTAGCATGTAGTTGCGCATAGACAGTGCTATTGAGTGTCGACCCACGAGTTCCATTCGCGGTAGCTCATAGATAGTTCCCTTTGTATTACCTCGAGAGCCACGAGGCTTTGTCGTGGTATCTGGATGTGCATTGCTTGTAGATTGCAGTGGTTGTGTATGTTACGGGTATATTTGTTATACCGCCGACCAGGTTAGTAGCAGACTGATATTGGTACTCTGAGGGTTGGGTTACTCTAGTTGTTTCCTTTGACTTCCGTTATGTGCATTATGAGTATGCACTATTGTCTATCCATTCACTGAGTGGTTGTACTTACCCCCTCCTCACTTATCATCTAGGTTAACTGATGGAGGACGTGTCCTGTTGACCTACCTTCATGTCGCTCAGAGAGTTCCTTGCCGTGCTTGTTCTACTGCATCGTCGAGATGCCGCTTTTTTTACTTTATCAGTATTGCATTTTATTTATGCACTTTGGATTTTTGTCGCAATTTGATTTGGTGTCATAAAACTATTTTACTTTAATGGATATATGTTTAGTCATGCATGCATGCAGTTAATAAAATACTTATATTTCTTTTATTATTTCGAGGTTTTTACCAGATCTGGTCCATGTATTTCTGAATATTGTCACTAAGGGGCTCCTCCATCATTTAGATGACGGATATGCCCCTGGGACGTGACAATTTTATTGGTTTGTGATTTTGGTTTGTGGGTTTTGTGTTTCGAGGATTTTCTTTTCCTTGGATTTTTGGGAGTTCTCATGTTTTGGGACCAGGCAAGCTGAAGGATGTCTCTGAGCTATAGGAAAAGTAGTTGCCTTTAGTGCTCACCTTAATTTCCTTATGTAATAGGAAGTTATCATTATGTTCTCGTTAGATACTTACTCATTGTAGGAAATGCTACCTAGTGAAATTGCCCCTACTCATGGTCGTGGACGAGGTCGACGACGTATTGACCTTGCGGAACCTAACGATGATTTCAGAAGTACGAACTCTTTAGAGGTGTCGACTGATGTCGAATTAGGAAGCTAGGGATTTTGGGCTGCTAGTCACCCATTGGAAGGTCAAGGAGTAAACCCTCAGAGAATATCAGTCCCTACTATTAGTGATTTGGTTTTGGATAAGGCGTGTATACCTACACTGGTCAAGACGATGAAAGATCATTTTACCTTATTATAGGAGGTGTTGGATGGGATATTTATCTGTCCCAGTATTTCTTCTAGAGAAGATCTGGAACTCTTTGTAAAAGAGAGATGGACCTTTGAGGTTATGCATCGATTATCGATGATGTAATACAGTAGTTGTTGGAAAGGAATATCCTTCATTATGGATAGAAGATCTATTTAGATCAGCTATAGAACACCTGTGTATACTCTAGGATTGATTTATGACTGGTGGGTTGATATTGTAGTGACATGGTGTCATTCAATTATCATTGTCGTTGTGATGATTGTTATATCATCAACCTAGAGTAAAGAGAATGCAAGTTGGTAGCGACGACAATTTCATACTTGGTATGAATTGTATGATCTTATGATTATCTTATTAGACTTATTGATGACTTAGTTGTCCAGGGATTTGGGAAGTCGTGTATTTTGGACACGATTGGATCAGTTGTGGTCGTTGGAGTTGCGCACTCGACCACCGTAGATGGTGGTTTCCTTATATTGATTTAATTATTACCAATGCTCCAGTAGAATTCATGGATTTTATGAACCGTGAATTGATGGAGTTCCGGAAGGATTATGACTGTACCATTAGCTACCACCCAGGGAAAGCCAATGTGGTTGCCGATGCACTTAGCCAGAAGTCCCGAGGGACTTTATCTTGCTACCAAGTTTTAGTCACGGATTTGATTTCGAGTTTTCCGAGTTGGGCCTTGAGGAGCAGGGATCGACAGAGCAGGGTGTTCTGGTTACCATGGTTGCTCAGTCGTCTATCCGGACGAGAGTCCGGGAGGCTCAGGCCAGTGATCAACATTTGTAGTTTATTTGCAGCCAGATAACCTCTGGACAACAGACTGAGTTCACTCGAGATGACGAAGGTATAATTTGTTTCTGGGGCAGATTATGCGTACCTCAGTCTCACCCGATCATGGAGGAGTTACTCTAGGAGGCTCATAGCTCTTGATTTGCGATCCACCCAGGTAGAACCCGCATGTATCGAGATTTAAAGCATTTGTATTGGTGGAATGACATGAAGAAAGACATCGCAGATCTTGTTGCTAGATATCTAGTTTGTTAACAGGTGAAGGATGAACACCAGAGACCAGCCGGATTACTTCAGAGGATTCCTATTCCCGAGTGGAAGTGGGATCACATTACCATGGATTTTGTGGTGGGTTTGCCTAGAACACGTCAAGGCCATGATGCGATTTGGGTTGTCGTTGACCGACTAACTAAATCTGTGCACTTCTTAGTGATTCAGAAGACCGACTCTTTGGATCGTTTGATAGAGTTATATTGTCGGGAGATCATCAGATTGCATGGTGTTCCTTTGAGCATTATATTAGATAGAGATCCCCGTTCACGTCCCGGTTCTGGCAGAGTCTGCATCAGGCCTTAGGCACTCAACTTCATTTTAGTACAACATTCCATCCTCAGACCGATGGACAGTCGGAGCGGACCATTCAGACACTAGAGGACTTGCTGAGGTCCTGTGTTATGGATTTCTGGGGGCAACTGGGAGGACCACTTGCCAATAGTGGAATTCACCTACAACAACATATATCATTCGACTATCCAAATGGCCCCGTTTGAAGCATTGTATGGTAGACAGTGTCGTACACCCACCCTCAGGGAGGAGGTTGGGGAGGCCCAGTTGTTAGGACCCCAGAAAGCACAGCATGAGGTAGAGTTGGTTTGTACTATCAGACGAAGGATGACCGAGGCACAGGATCATCAGAAGAGTCATGCCGATCGGAGACGGAGACCTCTGGAGTTCTCTATTGGTGACCATGTATTTCTGGGAGTCTCACCCATGAAAGGGGTGAAGAGATTTGGCCTCCGTGGTAAGCTAGCTCCTAGGTACATTGGTCCGTTTGAGATTTTGGAGAGAATCAGAGCAGTCACTCACCACCTAGCGCTACCACCGTCCTTGGCTAGTATCCATGATGTGTTTCATGTGTCCATGCTGAGGAAGTATGTGCCAGACTCTACACATATTCCGTCAAATGTGTCAGGTTCCATTCAACCTGATGCTACTTACGCAGAGGTTCCGGTATGGATTCTGAATCACAAGGAATGACAGTTGAGGAAAAGATCAGAGTTCAATTCCCCCCACTTATTTACTTAAGGTACATAAGATATATTTTCAGTACTTGTGCTACTGGAGTGTGCTATCTGTTACTCATTATACATTTGAGTGGGAAATTTGGGGACCAAATTTTAATTAGTGGGGGAGAATGTTAAATACGAAAAATTTAAGATACAAAATTTAATGGCCAAAATTTAGGAAAAATAATCTTGGAAATTTTTCGATATTTTTAGGGAATTTTAGGATTTTTTTTGGATTTTTTCTGGATTTAAACGGAGTTCTTATGATATATCATGGGGATAAAATACATAGGCTTTGATAGGGCCTATTAAAGTTATCTATTGTTGGGGGATTAATGGGTTTGATTAACCCTATGCTTAAATACCTAAACCTAGGTTTCCTATCTCCTAATTTCTTGGGTTTCCTTCGCAGCCACTGTTCCCACCTCCCAATTCCCGATCCAGCTTTTTCTTCTCCTCTCTTCTCCCCGTGCGTCGCCCACGCCAGAGCTCGCCCCACCGCTGTTTGCCTCCTTCTGCTCCAGAGTGTGCGCCCCCTCTCCGTCGCTGCTCACCCGAACTGCACTCGTCGACGACTAGCCACCGTTCCATAGCCTCCCCTTTCGCCCATTGTGCCGCCGCCTTCTCCCTGCACACCGGTCATGCCTACCTCGCCGTCGCCGCCATTCCTTGTGCCCAAGTCACAGCTACCACAAGTTCCTACTTCTCCGCCGTTCATGCGCAGCGTTGCCGACCCCCTACCATTGCGACTTGGCCGCATCGCGTTGCCACAGCTTCGCCCGCTGCTTCCTTCCCCTCGCGTCCATTGCTTCCAGGCTAGTCGTCGTCGTTGTCGCTCCTCTCTTCCTCACGTTGCCAACCCTCAAGCTCCGTTGGCACCTCTATTTTAGCTCTGTGCCGCCGCCGCTGCCTTCCTCCGGCTGCCTCTCTGCCGTAGGTCAGCCAATCTCTTCCCCTTGGTGCTAGTTGACTCTTCGCATGAGCTGGGCAGTGGCCTCGTCGCCGCGACAAGAAACCACTGCCACAAATCTTGCTAGGTTGAGAGAGGCAGCAGAGTTCTAGCCCTCCGACGAACAGGAGATTTGGGGGGGAAATTTGCCTTCGTGGGAGTTACTATGGTTGGTAAGTTGATCTACCTTCTTTTCTACATTTTTGTTGTTGGTTATCTGGATTGGCTGCCGTGTGAGCGTGGGAAGGGATTGTGCACGGCTGCGCCAGCTGTGCACGACTAGGTGGTTGGAGGTTTGTAAGGTTGTGGGTCTAGATTGTGGAGGTTGTTTTCTCCGATCGCATCTTATCCTTGTAGCTCCTAATTTCGTGGTAATAGAGTATCAATAGTTTCTAGTGTTTGAGTTGTCCACGTGAAATAGAGGGGATTTGGGATAGACTGTACAGGATTTTGGGCAACGATCAAGTTGTAGAGGCTGTTGGGCTTAAGGTGAGTCCTAAATTAACCTATAGTTGTGGAGATGTGAACAACCTAGGTGATACTCTAGGTTAGGTTGTAAGCAAGCTGTGAAGGTTTGTCCAGTGCGATTGGGGTTGTAAATTTGTAGTTGGTAAATTGAGATGGTTACAAGAGCGATGTAGGATCTGATTTAGTCGTTGTCTTGTGTGCTAGAACTTAATGATAATTATGTTATATGCAAGTTTTGGTCACGTGACAGGTCCACGGGCGTGACGATTGCGTTGTTTCGAGCATTATAGCAAGCGGGTATTTTGACTAATCTTTTAGATATAGTCATGTTGATATGCTAGTTAGTATAGCTTACAATAATTTTTATGTTTAACTGTCTTGTATATTATTGTGCCTACTTGATTCATGCATTTGATCAGCCTTTAGTTATACCTTTCCTGTTTTACTTGGATCATTGATATGTACCTATTGGTTGTGTATATTATTCGGATATGTATTTTAGTTGGTATTACATGCTTTAGTATCATGCACCATCTTGCATGATTGCATCTTTGGTTGAAGGTTCCTTTATAGTTGAGCCCTTGACGGTTACATGGTCTGCACACTGCGCCACTCATGGGTTAGTGGTACATCGAGAGGTGTGTGATTGCTCTGTCGAGCTCATTGGTCGCTCATGGGTAGCGATGAGGCGTGTGGTAGGCGAGGATCCCTCCTCACAGTCTATGACAGGAGATGAGAGCTTTGCTCCCCCTGCTCTGTTTGGGGCGGGAGGATAGGTGTACTCCGGACATCCTGTCCACTCGGTCACTCGGGAAGCGATGATAGCGAGTGCCGCGATTCAAATCTACCCACTAGGCTTCACCATCGCGTGTGAGGCGGCTGACTGGCATCAGGGGTGACCATGTCATTTGCATGGCATGCATTTTGCATGGATAGCATTTGTATTGTGTTTGCTGCATTTTGATTGCTGCCTTGGATGTTGCATATGATTTCCATGCATACAGGATATATATTTGTATTTATATCGGATGACTTTATTTATCTGCAAAAAGGTTGGAACTGCCAACCTAGCAGCCTCCGGCCCCCCGTCCCAAGAGGAAATCGCAAAGGGATAAATCACGGGGCAGGCCTATGGCCTTTGACGGGCTGGTACCAGCAGAGGGGAGGTTCTACTACGACTTGGGGGAGGATTAATCCCGCCACCCCAGGGATCGAACCCTAGCCTCATCTGCAAGCACCCTCTGCCTTAACCAACCCGCCATCCCCGTGGGGGCGGATGACTTTATTTATGCTAGTATGACACATGCTCCTATGTCAGGATAGGAAATTCAGGTAAGTACAGCCTTTTCGTATTTCTTTCTTCCATATCCTATATATGAGACTGTATTGGCATGATTTTTATTGTTAGTTATATCTTACTATGCATATCGACTATTATCCGCTAAGTTTATTGAACTTACCCCGTTGTTTTATATCTATTTCAAGATGAAGCTGTCAGGAGAGTCCAGCTGTCAAACCCCCCCCCCTCGTCGTGATAGTTTTCTTGTTATTAGATTTATTGTCGTGGTATTGACTAGAAGATATGTTTAAGACTGGTGTTTTATTTATGTACTCGTGGATATTTTGGTGATATTTGGTATGTCCCTATGGACCTCTATTCGGATTTATATTCGATTGGATTCGGTGGTGTGTTCCTGCCCTGATGGAAGAAAGGGTAAGTCTAGATGTGATAGACTTTTGTTATTTACTTGATTGGTGGCCTGAGGCCTATTTATGATATGTATGTGTGAATTTTGTTTCGGTCGTGTTGACGGATGTATAGTGGCCGTGTAGGCCTTGTATGCAAGATTGGTATTGTCACCCGTACAGGGTAGATACTGCCGGATTTTCGTCTGGTGGGGACTCCCCCGGGGTGTGACAATTTTACTAATACCACACCGAGTATGGTCACACTTGCGACTGATGTTTCAAGTTGAAAAGTGAATTGGAGCGCATCAGAGTAGAGTATCCTCACCTGCAGCCACAGATGGGAAATCAAGCGAAAAGAGGTCACCGGCCAAATATTTGTCGCCCGGGACTCTACAACAGAAGGCCTCAGGCCCTCCTCCTACTTGGCCTGCGACCATCCATCCTTGAAGGTACTTCACAAGAAGGGTCATCTAGCGAGGGTGCATTAGCTGCTCCAGGTGACATCCCAACTTAGAGAGTTATAAATGTTATTGCTGGAGGACCTACTGACGGAGATTCCAACAGAGCCAGTAAATTGTATGCCCATCTTATGGAGAGTTTGGATATTGGAGCAGATCGAACCATTCAAAGTACTCCGTTGATATCTTTTGGACCTAAAGATCTGAGAGGCATCCTGCTGCCCCCACACTGATGCTATGGTAATTAGGGTCTCTTTGGTAAATTATGAGGTCACTCGAGTCTTGGTGGACTCGGAAAGTTTTGTTAATATGCTCTTTCAGGAAGCGTTTGGGTAGATGTAGCTAGGAAATGCGTAGTTAGAGGATGAGGTAACTCCTCTCATTGGTTTTGCTGGGCATATGGTGCATCCTATTGGGCAAATCTCTTTGCCTCTCACTTTAGGAACTCAGCCCAGTCAGAAAACTAATATGATTCCTTTCCTCGTAGTGGATTCTCCTTCCACCTATAATACTATTTTGGGTCGCCCCTTTTTGTCAACTTTTCAGGCAGTGGCTTCTCCTTACCACCAGAAGGTCAGATTCCCGGTAGGACAGCTTATTGGAAAAGCATAAGGGGAACAAAGGGCAGCTTAGAGTTGTTACATCCAGATGGTGAGGGATGACCAGAAGAAAGCCAGGGTGGATGACCCCCAAGGGAAAGACTGTCATTGCTTTAGGAGTATATGTGCTGGAAGAATCCCCTCCCAAGGCAGAAAAGATGGAGGAAGGTGAGTCTGTGGAGATAGCCCCTGGAAAGGTCACTCGGATGACTCAATAGCTGGAGGTGAAGGAAGAGCTCATTGTCTGCTTGCGGAGGAATGAAGACATCTTTGCCAAGGACGTGCATGACCTCACAAGGATTGATCCTCTGATTGCTTAGCACCATCTCAACATCATCTAGAGAGTCCAACCCGTCCAACAGAAGAGGTGACACTTCGAGCCAGAAAAGGACAAGGTCATCGCTGAAGAGGTAGACAAACTATTGCAAGTTGGTCATATCTGAGAGATTCAATTTTTCGAGTGGGTTTCTAATGTAGTTTTGATCCCCAAGCCTTCTGAACAGTGGAGGATGTGTATCAATTTTCATGATTTAAATAAAGCTTGCCCTAAAGACTGCTACCCCTTGCCTCGTATTGATCAGTTGGTAGATTCTACTGTGGGGTATGAAGTGGTATCACTTAGGATGCTTATTAAGGGTATCGTCAAATTCCCTTGGCGAAGGAGGATCAGAAGCAGGTAAGTTTTATCACGGCAAGGGGGTTGTATGTCTATGTAGTAATGCCCTTTGGGTTAAAGAATGCTGGAGCTACTTATCAGAGGCTCATGGACAAGATTTTTGTTGAACAGAAAGGCAAGAACATGGAAGTATATGTTGATGATATTCTAGTCAAGTCAAAAACCACTCGGGATTTAGTTGTGGACCTTGAAGAAACCTTTGCCGCCCTTAGGTGATAAAACATGAAGTTAAATCCAAAAAGTGTTTTTTTGGAGTAAAGAGTGGAAAATATCTGGGATATATCGTGACAGAGAAAGGACTGCAGGCTAATCCGGAGAAGGTGCAAGCATTATGTAATATGAAGTCGCCTATTAATTTGCGGGAAACCCAAAAATTGGTAGGAAGGATAGTCTCTTTGTCTCACTTTATAGCTAGATCAGCGGACAAGGGGCTACCTTTCTTCTGAATTCTACGCAAGGCTACTTGGTTTTAGTAGGATGAATAGTGTGAGCAAGCTTTTCAGGAATTGAAGAAGTATTTAGCTGAACTCCCTTTGTTGGTCAAACCCGTTTCTGGGGAACCACTGTGGATGTACTTAACTGTGGTGCTCATATCTCCATAAGGGGAGGAAACCCGTATAGCCATTCATCTCAGATATAGGGCATCCAACAATAAGGCGGAGTAGGAAGCCATCTTGGCAGGATTGCAAGCGGCTCAGGCAGTGGGAGCCACTTCGATCACTATCCATTCAGATTCTCAGTTGGTAGTGTCGCAACTCAAAGGTGCTTTCACTGTCCGGGAAGAAAGGCTGCAGAAATATTTGATGACTTTTGAAAAAGTAAAAGCTCATTCCAGGAGGTAATTCTGTAGCATATCCCAAGAGAAGATAATCAAAAAGCGGATGAGTTTGCCCGGTTGGCTAGTGCCTTAGAGGGGGGGAGACTGCAGGACTCTGTTTGTGTGGAAATTTCTAGTTCCTTGGCAGTATATAATGTGGAAGACGTGATGCCAAGAAGTGATTATGCACCCGACTGGAGAACTAATATCATGGAATATTTGCAGCGCGAGAATGTTCCAATCGAAGGTGGGGCAACATCAGCCTTGGTGAAGAGGGTGAAGTGGTTCACAATTATTGATGGAACTTTGTACAAAACCTCTTTTGACCAACCTCTATTGAAGTGTCTGGGAAAAGAAGAATGTTGGTGCAATCGACCCAGGTCACGATTGATCGAACTCGAGTTTGACTCAAGTAAGTGTTTTGATGTTTGACATGGATGTCTGACATGTGTTGGGGAGATTGCCGATGCAATCGACCTAGGTTAGTATTTGATGTTTGATGATGGTTTGACTATTGTCATGGGAAAGTCCAAGTGGGACACTTGGCATTGGGAAAGTCCAAGTCATGAGTACTTGGCATGGAAAGTCCAACATTGGTTGGCAAGGGAAAGTCCAAGCTTGAGTCTTGGCATTTGGAATGTCCAAGGGGAATATTGGCGGTGTAAAGTCCAAGGGTGAAGTCTTGGCAGTATAATTCCAATGGTTGGTGGCGTAAAGTCCAAGCGGGAGACTTGGCAGCATGAGTCCAATGTGCCTTGGCGGTATAGATCAACTTAGCATGACATAGCCGATGGAAGCACCTGAAGGCTAGCTTATGGATGAACAAGTCATGGATGACTTGGAGGGATCCGATAGGCGCGAGGTTGACGAAGGTGGCTAGAAGGCTTAGGTCTAGGCTAAGGGTGGTCTAGCAAGTATGGGGTACCATACTTGGAGTAAAACCTCATGTTTGAGGTGTATCAGTCGACTGGGACCTATAGGCAGTCGACTGGTGTGAGTCAACTAGGGTTTGACTGCGGGAAGTGTCCTAGCAGTCGACTGACAGAGGTGATCAGTCGTCTGCTGGATCTATCAGTCGACTGCTGGATCTATCAGTCGACTGATCTGATGATCAGTCGACTAGTGCTCGATATTTTGAGCACAGATTGAAGTCGGACTCGAATACTGGGGTTAGCAGTCGAGTGAAGGCTCGATCAGTTGACTGATGGACATGATCAGTCAACTGATGTCCTATCCATTGGATTTTTCTAGCGTGGATTGCACCGTTGTCTCACAGCAACAGTGTCATCAGTCGACTGATGGTCCCGAGCAGTCGACTGATAGGCAAAATTCAGCCCAGGCAACAGCTATAAAGGGATCTCGTGGAGCATATTTCGATCAAGATTTTCTTAGGCAATTTGGAGCGATTTGCTGTTGCAAATCAAGGTCTTCAAGGCTAGTCCAAGGCAATCAACAAGCAAGCATTCCAAAGCAATAGTTGTAAAGTTTTCTTTACATTGTTTTGTATTTTCATCTTGTATTTTCTTGTTTACTTTGTATTACTTGTTGTAATTCATTGTACGAGGTTTCTCCACCTCCGATGTGTTGTCGAGAAGGAGTTTATTGTTTAGTGGTGTTTGTGGCATCGCTAGAGCTCTTTAGAGCTCGATCTGTGGAGTATGAACCGTTCGGTTCCGAACCACGTTATATCCTCGTGTTGTGTTTGTTCTTGTTTTATTTTATTATTGTACATTCTGCTGCGTACTAACAAGATTGTAGACAAGCAAACACGAACGACATCCATCGATGCATCGAAATGCGCTATTCACCCCCCTTTAGTGGTCACCGAATCCCTAACAATTGGTATCAGAGCTAGGAGCTTTTCACCGGCTTCACATCCGAGGGAGCACGCTAGAGGGAAGAAGAACGATCTTCAAGAAAGATTGGGAGATGACGTCAACATTCCACCGTCCTTCGACCACAAAAATTTTGCGTATTGGAAAGGTAGAATGATGCAATTTCTAATGTGTGACTTTGACAATTGGATTAGTGTCTTAGTAGGCTTCGACACTTCAAAAGACGAAGAAGGAAGAAAAATCAAGAAGAAGAATTGGAGCCAAGACTAACTCCGATATTACAACATCAATAATAAGGTAATGGGTATTTTGCATAATGTAATTCCTAATGATATTTTGATCAAGATAGGAGATTGCAAAGATGCCAAGGAGATATGGAATAAATTGGCAAAATTCCATGAAGAGCCTCACTCAATCCAAGAAGATAAGGAAGAGAGCTCATCCTCACAAGAAAGTGAGGATTCGGAAGTTGAAGAGGAGTCAACTTCCGGATCAGTGGAAGAGGAGGAAGAAGAAGTAGGAGAAGCCTCCACCTCTAGGATTGAGGGGGAGGAGAGAATTTCCACACCGGAGCAACCTCAAGAGGAACCCTCTACTTCCGGTCAAGAAGATGAACAAGCTTAAGAGGCTTCCACCACGGACCTAGGTAACTCAAACATATGTGTTAATAATCAAATTTATATAATATGTTTTGAGTGTAGAGAAAATGGGCACTACAAGAGCAAATGCCCAAAGAAGGGTAAGAAGCCTCAACCGGCACCAAAGGTCAAGGATGCCGGTCCCCCAACAATCAAAAGCAAGGAGCACATCATATGCTTCAAATGTAATCAAAAAGGGCATTATAGGAGTCAATGCCCTAGGGGGTCAAAGAAGGAGCATCACGAGTAGGGGGAGCATTGAGAGCTAACCCTAAGGTAAAATCTATTAATGGACCTTCTAAATTTTATAGGCAAAAGCATGCTAGAAATAATGTTAGCAACCTTGCAATTTATCATAAAGAGCATGCTAGAAATAGGGAATATTGTTTAGGAGCTAAGAAGGTCAACCTTAGGAATAAGGAGAAATTTGGGACTAATGTCCCTAAAAATATTTTACCTAAGGCATCTATTAGAAAAATTGAAGACCACCTAGGTTTAAACCCCAAATGGACTAGGCATATGCCTAGGAAGAACAATACCCAAGGATTAAATCAAAATTCAAAAATTGGGCAATTAGAATTAGAATTAAGTCTTGAGGTCAAGACTTGAAAAACTAGAGAAGACCCTTAGGATTATGCAAAACCAAATAAAAGGGTCAAATGGTCAAAGTCAAGGGTCTAGGTCAAAGAGTCAATACCTAGGGCCTAAAAGACAAGAGTCATCCAAAGGCAAGAAAGGTTTGAGTCACAAACCTAAGCCTAAGGAGGCTTACCATAGTGTTCCATTTGATTATGGAACACAAACTAGGTCTAGGAAGACCAAGGTTACTAAGGAAGTCATCCCTAAGGGTAACCAAGGTATATGCCTAGTGGCTAGGGTTTCAAGGAAACCTAGGCAAGCCGCTAAGAAGGTTACAAGGGGAGTCACCCCTAGAGTTAACCTAGGCAAAACCCAAATGACCAAGGCTAACAAGCCTAGAAGGGTCATTAGGAAGGTATCTAGGGAGGTCATCCCTAAGGAATACCTAGTAAACCCTAGGAGCTCAAATAGGTTTTGAGTTCCTAAGAGTGTGATCGATTCACGCTAGATGGGTTTAGGTGTGCCAACTTTAATGGATGGGTAGTTAACCTAACCATGGTAAAGGTGGCACTTTAGGTTATTTTCAAGGTTATGGGTATCTTGGAAATAAGTTTGATCTTTAATCCTAAAAGATTTTAGGATGTGCCAATATATTTTTAGAATTATGAAAAATCAATCAAATTGACACAATTTAGGTTTAGAGGTCCTAGTGTGCCATTTTAGATTTTTGGCACACTTGGGAGATTAGTAGCAATATGGCAAAATGAGATTAATAATAACAAATGGCAATTAATGCTAAAATTTAGGTATTATATACCTATACATTTTATTTGTCATGCTTTGTTTGCAATATAATATGTCATGACATCATGTTTATTTTTATCATTTATATGTCATGATCATGTGTAGGATTAAGGTAAAATGTAATATATGCTTAAATTTTATCATATGTCATGGCATCATGATCATTGGCCATGCTTAATCATGTTATCATTTATGCCGTGATCATCTCATGCATTTAAAATAATTAAAATTGATTTAAGGACATGTGGCATGACTTGAAGTCCCATGTATAAGGGAATCAAGTAGGGTTACCTTAGAAAAATGCATGAAACCCTAGATTAGGAGAACAAAACCCACATCTCACATCACATTGACATGTATGTGTATTTATACACCCTAGATACATGTGAGATGCTAGGATATGAGTTGAGTTCAAGGTGCATAGTTTTTGCATCTAGATGAACTAAAACTCATCTAATATCATTAGTGAATCATTAGGAAAGCTTATGTTCAAGCCAAGTACATTAAGCCCAAGGAACATGATCCAATATAGGTTTTCAAAAATATTTTAGAAAACTTTGGTGAAGTATATCTTTTGATAGCAATCGCCATTGATGAAGTTGATACAAAGTGAGCTAAAACATTGAAGTTTTCTTCACTTTTAAACTTTGTATCAATTTTACTATTTTATGGGTAAAATATTTTTCTAATATTTTTCACCCATTGTATTGGTCATAAGTATTATACGTATGAAGTTTCATGATTTTTTGAATTACGTATAATTATTTATGCTTTTCTAAATTTCATTTCTGATAACTAAAAATCGAAATTTTCAGTTATCAGTCGACTGCCCTTGGTGGCAGTCGACTGATGGGCATGGCAGTCGACTAATGCCTGATAAAGTCGACTGCCAGGCTGATTTCGGGAAAAACAAGATTGTTTAGCCCATTTTCAGCTATGGTAAAGTTCCCTAACCACTTCTAACCCTAGGATATGCTTTGGGAAACATTATAAAGCGTGAAAATCCATTGGATATGGATTAGGAGAGTTGTTAGGGTGATGCATCAAATTTGAGGTATGGAAAAGTTCAATGTTGAACTTTAAACCTTAATTTTGATGGCTTAGAGTTCCTATTAGCTTAGGGACTTCCCAAGGACATTGTTGGTGCAATGGTCAAGGGGGAGCAAGCCTTTAGGGAGAGGTATCCATCATGGGATGATGGATGGTATTTTTCCTCATGAGGGGGAGAAATGGGATTTTGAGATACCCAATTTGAAAATTGGGAGAGTGTGTAGGATTGCCTCTCTTGAGTGATATGAGACTTATCACTAGGAATATTGTAGGCATCTTAGGTATTTTTGGAGCAAGGGGAGATTGTAAGATCTCATTGGGACATGAGACATTGATCTCCTTGGGGTGAACCTTTTTGATGTATGTCAAAAAGGGGGAGAATGTTGAAATTACCAATTTGGGATAATTGGTAAGAGAATTTGAGTTAGGGGCCTAACTCAAGGGTGTTTTTATAAAACATCAAAAAGGGGGAGATTATTGGTGCAATCGGCCCAGGTCACGATTGACCGGACTTGAGTTTGACTCGAGTAAGTGTTTTGATGTTTGACATGGATGTCTGACATGTGTTGGGGAGATTGCTGATGCAATCGACCCAAGTTAGTATTTGATGTTTGACGATGGTTTGACCATTGTCATAGGAAAGTCCAAGTGGGACACTTGGCATTGGGAAAGTCCAAGTCTTGAGTACTTGGCATGGAAAGTCCAACATGGGTTGGTAAGGGAAAGTCCAAGCTTGAGTCTTGGCATTTGGAAAGTCCAAGGGGAATATTGGTGGCGTAAAGTCCAAGGGTGAAGTCTTGGCAGCATAAGTCCAATGGTTGACGGCATAAAGTCCAAGCGGGAGTCTTGGCAGCGGGAGTCCAATGTGCCTTGGCGGTATAGATCAACTTAGCATGACATAGCTGATGGAAGCACCTGAAGGCTAACGTATGGATGAACAAGTCATGGATGACTTGGAGCGATCCGATAGGCGCGAGGCTTACGGAGGTGGCTAGAAGGCTTAGGTCTAGGCTAAGGGTGGTCTAGCAAGTATGGGGGCACCATACTTGGAATAAAACCTCATGTTTGAGGTGTATCAGATGACTGGGACCTATGGGCAGCCGACTGGTGTGAGTCAACTAGGGTTTGACTACGGGAAGTGCCTTAGCAGTCGATTGACATAGGTGATCAGTCGACTACTAGATCTATCAGTCGACTGATCTGATGATCAGTCGACTGATCTGATGATCAGTCGACTGATGCTCGGTATTTTGGGCACAGAATGGAGTCGGACTCGACTGTTGGGGTTAGCAGTCGAGTGAAGGCTCGATCAGTCGACTGATGGACATGATCAGTCGACTGATGTCCTATCCGTTGGATTTTTCCAGCGTGGATCGCATCGTTGTCTCACAGCAACAGTGTCATCAGTCGACTGATGGTCCCGAGCAGTCGATTGATAGGCAAAATCCAGCCCAGACAGCAGCTATAAAGGGAGCTCGTGGAGGAGATTTCAATCAAGATTTTCTTGGGCAATTTGAAGTGATTTGCTGTTGCAAATCAAGGTCTTCAAGGCTAGTCCAAGGCAATCAATAAGCAAGCATTCCAAAGCAATAGTTGTAAAGTTTTCTTTACATTGTTTTGTATTTTCATCTTGTATTTGCTTGTTTACTTTGTATTACTTGTTGTAATTCATTGTACGAGGTTTCTCCACCTCCGACGTGTTGTCGAGAAGGAGTTTATTGTTTAGTGGTGTTTGTGGCATCGCTAGAGCTCGATCTATGGAGTATGAACCGTTCGGTTCCGAACCATGTTATATCCTCGTGTTGTGTTTGTTCTTGTTTTATTTTATTATTGTACATTTCGCTGTGTACTAACAAGATTGTAGACAAGCAAATGTGAACGACATCCATCGACGCATCGAAACGCGATATTCACCCCGCCCCCCTTCTAGTGGTCACCGAATCCCTAACAAAGAAGACGAGTGGGTGCCCTAAAAAATATATGAAGAATGTTGTAGCAATCACTTGGGAGGAAGGGCATTAACTAGAAAAATGTTGTTGGTTGGGTACTTTTGGACAACTCATCATCAAGATGCACCCCGCCTGGTGCAGACTTGTTCAGCCTGTCAAAAACATAGCAATAGATCAGAGCGGCCTACCAAATTGATGAAAGTTGTGGTTGCTTCTTACCCTTTTAATCAATGGGCAATGGACATAGTTGGCCCAATGCCTACCGCCCCTTTACAGAAGAAATTCTTGTTGGTAGCGGTAGATTACTTTTCTAAATGGGTGAAAGCTGAACCTTTAGCTAAAATTACAGAAAATACAGTGATACAGTTCCTTTGGAAGAATATTATATGTCGGTATGGAGTTCCCCGAAGGTTGGTTAGCGATAATGGATGTCAATTCCAGAGTCAAAAGATTAGAGAATGGTGCCAAAGTCTCAACATTCAGCAGACCTTCACCTCGATGGCTCATCCTCAGGCCATTGGTCAAGTTGAGGTTACTAATAAGATTCTCATTCAAGTATTGAAGACTAAGTTGGGCGCCAAACGAGGAAATTGGGTGGACAAGTGGCCTGGGATATTATGGGCTTACCGAACTACCCCCAAAATAGCCATAAGAGAAACCCCATTTAGCCTGGTGTATGGAACTGAGGCGGTTATCTCAGTGAAAGCTATTTTAAGCAATGCCCAAGTCGAACTTATGAGCCGAAACAAAACCAGATTGTGAGAAACACTGAATTAGATCTTTTAGAAGAAAAGCGGGAGCAAGCTCGCATTCGGGATAAGGCCTATAAGCGAAGAATATAGCAAACTTTCAACAAAAGGGTAGTGCCCAAGAGGTTCCAAGAGGGTGACCTAGTTTTGCGCAATGTTAACCCTACCGGAGACCCTGAAAAGTTAGCCCCTAATTGGGAAGGGTCTTATATAGTTACCCGCTGAGTTGCTGGGTCAGCTTACTATTTAAAAGATGGTGAGGGCAAGGAGCTACCTAGACCCTGGAATGTTATGCATTTAAAATATTTTTATACCATGTAACTGAGAGACATTAAGGAGAGGGGTTATATGTCACATATTCACTATTAATCCCAAAAAGGGGGAGTCGCAACTGTTGGGATGTATACTGAAAGTCTAGCCTTTGTATGGACATCTTCATTTTGAAATAAGAATCACATGATCATTGTTTGCATTTTATATTTATTATATTTGTGCATATTGTCTGATACTTTACATTGTAGATAACATGGTGTGTGGTGTCACACAGAAGATCATGTTATCAGTTCCTTGTAGAGTATAAGTAGAGGCTCACAACCAAGATGGTTTTGGACAAACCATTGGTATGGTTGTAGTGTAATTTGGTATTGGTTTATCTTAACCATAGAATTACACTAGTACACTTTGTGTGTATTGAGCAGGACCGACTTAGAGGTGATTCAATTTATTGCTGACTACGTAATTGAATCAGACCTCAGATATTATGGTGTACATGCTCTTAATCCCGATATAATAACGGGCACATGTACTTAATATTTATTTCTTTGATTTACCAATGGGCGAGATTTATGGGTTAAATCGATAGGCCCGGTAAGTTGGGAAATGATATTATTTACATGGTGCACCGTTGATTATAGGAGGAAACTGTGTCCTATGTATTAGGATGATGATGTCCCCTTGAGGAGCTCATAAGGATCATCATGTAAATACTGCAGGTGGACTTGGTCTGGCATGATGATAAGGTTGAGTGGTACTACTCATGGAGTTAGATGTTAATTAATTAATTGTCAGTAAATTAATTAATTAACGGACATTCGATATCTTAAACACGGGGAGATATTTATACAATTAATATATGGAGCCCATATTTATTTATGGGGGTTGGTGAGGTAGATCAATGATAATCCTCTAGTGGAATGAATTATCATTAATGGATCAGATTTTTTGTGGGTCGGATCCATTGGGTGGCCAAGATCCAACTCCTCTTCATGGTCCGTATTGTAGCCTATTAAAACCCTCAAGAAGCCTAGATCCAACGGACACGATTAAAAGGAGGTTTGGACGAAATCTATAAATAGGTTACAAGGCTTGGGTGGCAAGGAGAATTATCTTTCTAGGGTTTTTGGGTGCTAGGGTTTGGAGTGGTTGGGCGGCAAGCATTGGTTTGGCTTCTCCCTTAGGGTCGGAGGCAACCAAGAAGAGGATTAGGGTTTTTATCTTTTCCTTTACTCTTGGTCGGCTCCTCCTTCTCCTCTCCTAGGGCGGCACCTTCTTCCCTCAAGTCTTGGATGGTGGCAAGAGTTAGGGTTTCTTACCTTGGAGCTCTTGGTCGGTGCCCACACTCTCTCCCTCTCCTTAGGGCTGGTGGACACCAACCTTGGTGGTTGGTGGATGGCGCAAGAAAGGAGAAGAAAGGGGCTTTGGTTATCTTCCTTTGTTCGGAGCGAACAAGGAAAGGAAGATACGCGATCTAGGAGGCTTCAACTCTTAGAGGATTGTTGCCCACACAACGTCCAAGAGGAGGACAGGTCATACAATAGAATATCAAGAGGTAAATAAGAG
>CM045987.1:82223598-82370323 GCA_025175895.1 Wurfbainia villosa | reverse complement strand
CAAGATAAGATCAAGCTTGTAGTCTTGGCAGCCAGAAAGTCCAAGTGAACCTTGGCAAAGGAAGTCCAAGTATGATCTTGGCAAGGAAGTCCAAGGGATGGACTTATACAGAAGACCAAGCTTGTAGTCTTGGTAACAGAAAGTCCAAGTGAACCTTGGCAAAGGAAGTCCAAAGTAAGGTCTTGGCAAGATAAGTCCAAGCTTGTAGTCTTGGCGGCGTAAAGTCCAAGCATTTGGCAACCCAAGACATGATTTAAACCAAGGAAGCTCTTGGAAGCAAAGCGCAAAGGATGAACAAGTCGTGACTCGGAGGATCCCGAGGCGCAAGGCTTAATGAGGAGCTAGAAGGTTGAGTCTAGGTCTAGGTGTAAAATCAAGTGTGAATTACTCATACTTGATGAGTATCGATCGAGCCGATATGATGTATCGCCGATCGGTCAGCGTTCGATCGAGTCGTGAAACCACGCCATCACCGATCGTGAAGGCCGACGATCGATGTTGCGATCACCGATCGCTCAAGGAGAAAATCGCCACAAAATGCGCAGCCTCACTGATTGCCGCTTGATCACTGATCGATCACTCCATCACGATCGATGGAGGGATCACCGACCGATCACTGGCCGCTGGAAATTACGCCACGAATCTCCGCGAGATCTCGCTCGTGGTCGCTGGCGGGCAATGATCGATGGCAAGCATCACGACCGATCGAGGCCCAACGGGAAAACAGCCCTCTTCTATAAAAGGGGCCTTGGGGAGCTTGGTGAAGCTAGTGCTCATTCCTAACTACACCCTCGTGCTCACCAAGCTTTCCCAAGTGTTTTAGCATTCCAAAACCTCCTCTTCTCTAGTTCTTAATCATCCAGCATTGTAAAGAAGAGGAGAGCATTGTAAGAAAGGTTTCTTCCACCTTGGTTCATCCAAAGGAGAATATAGTGAAGCTTGGCTAGACTAATCCACCTTACGGATTGCGAGTGAGTAGGAGCGCCATCTCCAACCACGTTACATCGGGTGTTAGCGCTTTGGTTTCTTATTTCTTATTCGTATTCATTTTGTATTTGTATTGCTTTGCTAACTTACTTGTAGAAACGAAGAAAGGCTAATCACCCCCCTCTAGCCATTACAAGGGTCCTAACAAGTGGTATCAGAGCCCGAATAGCTTGGAAGATCTCACCATCAACCAAGGCATCAATGGCTCTTCAAGAGGGATATAGCACCGCCAAGCCACCGCTCTCGATGGGAGTCACTTGCATATTGGAAAGGTAGGATGAAGTATTATCTTATGAGCAATATTGAAATTTGGCATAGTATTGTAGATGGCTTCGAGGAACCGTTGGATGAACATGGAAACCCTATTCCAAGCAAGGATTGGACAAGGGAGATGAACCGGAAGTTCGAGTCAAATGCAAAATTTGTACTCACCATCCAATGCGGCATTACAATGGAGCAACTCAACAAGGTGGGGCCTTTTGAATCCGCCAAGGAGTTATGGGAAAAGCTCATTGAGCTAAATGAAGGATACAAGGAGTCAAAGAGGGCCAAGAAGGACTTACTAATTGGACAACTTCAAGCCTTCCAAATGAAAATGCATGAAACCGTAAGCCAAATGCATGGAAGGTTCAAGGAGATTGTGAACGGACTCCATATCATAGGTGAGCGAGTTGACAACCAGGACTTGGTAAGGTATATTCTTTAAGCATTTCCTAGAAATTCCTTATGGGCTTCTATAGTTGATGCCATTAAGGTAACTAGGGATCTCTCTCAAATTAAAATTGATGAATTATTTTGTGAGTTTGAATTACATGAGCAAACTAATATGTCCTCTAAGGAAAAGGCTTTAGCTCTATTTGTTGAAAAGAAGGAAAAGAAGAAGAAGGAAAGAAAAGAAGCATCATCATCATCCGAATCGGAGCATGATTCAAGTAGTGATGAAGACTCATCTAGTGAGATGACAAATTTCGTCAAGAAGCTCTATAGGAAATCAAGGAGTTCAAGAGAGAAGCAAGGAAGGGGTCTCATTCTTCAAAAGGTAAGTTTAGTGGTAATTCAAGTTTCAATAATAATGTGATTTGCCATGCTTGCAACAAGAAGGGGCACATAAAGCCAAATTGCCCGGAGCTAAAGAAGAAGGAAGAAAAAGAAAAGAAAAAGAAGGACAAGAAGGAGAAGAAGAAGAAGAAGGTCATGGTGGCTCAAACCACATGGGACACACCAAGTGTTGAAGATTCTTCCTCCGATGATGAGTTTTGCCACATCACACGCCATGTGAGACTCATGGCCCTAGGAGATGACTCTGGTACATCAAGCCAAGAAGACTCCTCAAGTGATGAATCGTCATCTAGTGACGATGAGGTAATGAACTCTCCCAAAGTTAAGCTTCTTTATAAATCAATTGCTTATCTTAAAGAGGCTCTAGATAAGTCAAAATCTAAGGTTAAGGGCATGAAGGTAGAACTAAAGGCCATTTGGAATGAAAAGCCTTCACATGTTGATTCTTGCATGCTTAAGGAAGAAAATGACAAACTTAAGGATGAGGTTAGTGAATTGAAAGCATGTTTAGAGAAATTCTCAAATGGCTCAAAATGTCTTGATATGATCCTTAGTCGACAAAGAGCCGTTTACAACAAGGCCGGTTTAGGATATAAGCCAAAAGAAAAAGAAGTTGCTTATATTTCATTGATTAATAGAAAAGCAACCATTAAGGGAAAGGTTAAGAAAGCATGGGTACCTAAGAAGTTTTTACTTAATGTTACCGGTCCAAATGTTTGGGTACCAAAAGCTTGTGTTTTTCATGTGATTTAGGTAGGAGAGCAAGGTATGTGGATTGTGGATAGCGGTTGCTCAACACATATGACCGGGGATGTGAGCAAGTTCTCCACAATTAAGTATGTGAAGAAGGGAGCGTGTCCTTTGAGAATAGTGGAAAACTCAAGATATTAGGTAGAGGTACAATTGAGGTATCCCCCAAAATTGTTATTCACAAAGTCTTGCTAGTTGAAAATATGAAATTTAATTTATTAAGTGTTAGTCAACTTTGTGATGCAAACTATCATGTCTCCTTTGAATCCTCTAAATGCATGATTAGACACAAGGAATTAAATGATTGTATGTTAGTTGGATATAGGAAATCAAATATCTATTATGTTGATCTTTCATATGCTTCTAACATTTCTACTAAGTGTCTTGTTGCAAAAGAAGAAGAAAGTTGGCTATGGCATAGAAGATTGGGGCACATCAACATGAAAAACATAGCCAAGGTAGCCAAGATGAAGTTGGTCAAAGGGCTACAAAGATCAAGTATGTCAAGAACAAAATGTGTGATGCATGCCAGGAAGGAAAACAAACAAAAGCATCACACAAAGGTAAAACCTTAACTAATACTTCCTTACCATTAGAACTATTGCATCTTGATTTATTTGATTGCCATAGTACTCCATCTTTAAATGGTAACAAATATTGTTTGGTTATAGTAGATGATTTTTCTAGGTATACTTGGGTTTATTTTATGAAACATAAGGATGATACCTTAGAAATAATCATAGGATTTAGTAAAAGGGTTGAAAATGAAAAGAGTCTCAAAATCAATCGGATCCGTAGTGATCATGGTGGTGAATTTGAGAACTCAAAATTTTCACAATTTTGTTTGGAGCAAGGGTACAAGCATGAGTTCTCTTGTCCTAGAACACCTCAACAAAATGGGGTGGTGGAAAGGAGAAATCGTGCCCTACAAGAGGCGGCTAGGACTATGCTTAATGCATATTCTCTACCTAGCTACTTGTGGGCGAAAGCGGTTAATACCGCTTGCTATATCCAAAATAGGGTTCAAATCGATAGGTTTTTAGGAAAAACACCATTTGAATTATGGAATGGGACTATTCCCACAATTCATTATTTCAAAGTCTTTGGATGTAAAGTTTATATTTTAAACACCAAGGATAACTTAGGAAAATTTGAATCCAAAGCGGATGAGGGAATCCTAGTTGGATACTCATCCACAAGTAGAGGGTATTGAGTCTACAATAAGAGAACCCAAGGGATTGAGGAGTCCTCCAATGTTTAATTTGATGAAACGACTAGTACCTACCCTAGAAAGTCCTCCATTGATAAGGATATTAATGAAAATAATCAAGACATCACCCAAAAACTTCAAACTTTAACCATTAGGGGTAATGATCAAGGGGGAGGAAGAGGAGATTCCGATGATGAAAGGAGGGTAGAAGATAACAATGATCAATTTGAAACCCCTTCGAGAACCCTAAGAATTCATCAAGATCATCCACTTGACCAAGTAGTAGGAGATCTATCTCAAGGAGTAAGAACTAGGTCATTTCATAGACCTCCTACTAGTCAAGTAGCTCTTATTTCATTAAAATTGAGCCCAAATCGATCAATGATGCATTACATGATCCGGATTGGATTTTGGCAATGCAAGATGAATTGGCTCAATTTGAGAGGAGTCAAGTATGGGAGTTAGTACCTAGACCCAATGATAGCACCATAATTACTACAAGATGGGTCTTTAGGAATAAGCTAGATGACCAAGGAAATATCACTAGAAATAAGGCTAGGTTGGTTGCTAGGGGATTTAATCAGGTTGAGGGGCTTGACTATGATGAGACTTATGCCCCGGTTGCTAGGTTAGAATCTATTAGAATTCTCTTAGGATATGCTTCCTACATGGGATTTAAACTTTACCAAATGGATGTTAAATCGGCATTCTTAAATGGTTATATTAAGGAGGAAGTATATGTGGAGCAACCACCCGGTTTTAAGAACATAGATTATCCAAACTACGTTTATAAGCTTAGGAAAGCATTATATGGGTTAAAACAAGCTCCCCGGGCATGGTATGAAAGATTGTCATCTTTCTTAATTTCTAAGGATTTTAGAAGAGGCCAAGTAGATCAAACCTTGTTTATAAAGTCAACATTAAAAGATATCTTCATAGCCCAAGTATATGTTGATGACATTATTTTTGGGTCAACAAATGATGATCTTCTTCAAGACTTTATAAAAAACATGGAAAATGAATTTGAAATGAGTTTAGTTGGAGAGCTCAACTTTTTCCTAGGGTTACAAGTCAAGCAAACCAATGAAGGGATTCACATTTATCAAACCAAATATGCAAATGAAATGATCAAGAAATTTGGTTTGGAAAATGCCAAAATTGTAACCACTCCTATGGCCACTAGCACTAGAATAGATAGTGATCATTATGGTAAATCAATTGATCTTAAACTTTATAGGAGTATGATTGGTAGCCTACTATACCTAACCGCTAGTAGACCCGATATCTATTTGCGGTAGGTATGTGTGCAAGATACCAATCTTGTGCCAAAGAATCACATTTAGTAGTCGTTAAGAGAATTTTGAGATATATTAAAGGCACCCTAAATGTAGGGCTTTGGTATCCTAGGACTGGGTCGTTTGAATTGCTTGGGTATACCGATTCCGATTATGCCGGGTGCAAATTGGATAGGAAGAGTACTAGTGGTGGATGCCAATTTCTTGGGTCCTCCCTAGTTAGTTGGAGTAGTAGGAAGCAACATTGTGTTGCTTTATCAACCACCGAAGCTGAATATGTGGCTATGGGTGGTTGTGTAGCTCAACTACTTTGGATGAGACATACTCTTGTGTACTATGAACTACACTACTCTAACATTAAAGTTTATTGTGACAATGTAAGTACCATCAACTTGACCAAAAATCCGGTACATCACTCTAGGACCAAGCACATTGAAGTGAAACATCACTTCATAAGAGATCATGTGGCAAGAGGGGATATTGAACTTAATTATGTAGAATCTAAGTCCAACCTTGCTGATATCTTCACCAAAGCTCTTCCCGAAACCGAATTTTCATCATTAAGGAGAGAGCTTGGTATGTGCTTTGTAGAGTAAAAGTCTAGGTTTGCATGATCCTATACTTATATAGTATTTTTATACCTTGATGCATCTCACAAAAGCCTTAAGAAACCTTGATTTTTGTATTGATCCACTTAGAAATATGTGAGATGATAGGGAAGATGTACTTGGCTCATCATGCTTGTTATGATGCATTACTATGAGCCAATGACACACCTAGAGACATAAATACCTTATGGACCAATCATTGGGAAGGCTTGTATTCTAGTAATGGATACATAGCTCTAAGAACATGGTTGGAAATTCCAAATCATATATATTTTAAACTATATTCATCATATTTTGAAAAATAGTTTTCAAGTGGAACACAAAAGTGATACAAAATTTGCAAAATCTTTAGAACTTTTGGTAGGTTCCAAGTTTGTATCAATCTTGAAATATGGAAAATATATATTTTTCAAACTATTTTTCCTTAATAAAGTATGATTCCATAAATGTGTACACAAAATTTCGTGTTTTTTCGAGGTTTCTAGAATTTCTAACGCATTTTTGAAGTTGGCCTGAAAAGGCTGAAATTTGATTAGCGTGATCATCGTTCGTAAACCAATCGACTGATATACTGTATTTTCAGATAAACAGCTCCATGTTTTGGTATTTAGTGTATCTTTGATGTCCTAAAACTATAGTATGATAATATTGCGTATACATAAAGTTTTAGACTGATTAATGCAGGTTTTAGGGGAGTCTCATAAATTATATCTTTTTCATCCCCAAAACCATTGTTAGTTAGACTTAACTTTTGAATTTTGATTATGCTTTGGCCAAATATTATTTACACATCCTATCTTGGATTAAGGGGAGCTTAATTTCAATCTTATACCTTAGTCCAAGATCCAACACAATTATTTCATTCATGTTTGAATCATTCTCTTTTTGATGTATGTCAAAGGGGGAGAAGGAATGTTTAAGTTAGATGATTATGTGTGTATCTTTAAAGACCTAACTTAAATGATTGTCAAACATCAAAAAGGGGGAGATTGTTGGTGCAACAATGCTCCAAGCATTTATATGTTTTGATGTTTGGATAATCATCTAAGTTAGGCAATATCTTGTGATCTAATTGCGAATATGTTTTAAGTAACAGGGAAATCCAAGGATAAAGACTTGGTAAAAGAGAAGTCCAAGTATGATCTTGGCAAGGGAAGTCCAAGGGATGGACTTGGCAGCATAAGACCAAGCTTGTAGTCTTGGCAGCGTAAAGTCCAAGTGAACCTTGGCAAAGGAAGTCCAAGTATGATCTTGGCAAGGAAAGTCCAAGGGATGGACTTGGCAGCGTAAGACCAAGCTTGTAGTCTTGGCAGCGTAAAGTCCAAGTGAACCTTGGCAAAGGAAGTCCAAAGTAAGGTCTTGGCAGCATAAGTCCAAGCTTGTAGTCTTGGCGGCGTAAAGTCCAAGCATTTGGCAACCCAAGACATGACGAAACCGAAGGAAGCTCTTGGATGTAAAGCGCAAAGGATGAACAAGTCGCGGACTCGGATGGATCCTGGAGGCACAAGGCTTAATGAGGAGCTAGAAGGTTGAGTCTAGGTCTAGGGTGTAAAATCAAGTGTGAATTACTCATATCGAGTCGTGGTGAAATCGGCCATCACCGATCGCCTTTGGTCGATCAAGTCGATCGATGCGGTGATCGATCGATCGCTCGGCGTGATCGATCAAGGAGAAAATTGCCACGAATGCACGTCTCACTCGATCGCCGCCTTGATCACTGATCGATCACTCCATCGGTCGGTGATGGAGGATCGGTCCGATCGATCACGGCCGTTGGAAATTGCGGCTACGAATCTCCACGGAGATCTCGGTTGGCCGTTAGCGGGTAGTCAATGATGGCAAACATCGACCTCGATCGGGCCCAAACGGGAAAAATAGCCCTCTTCTATAAAAAGGGGCCTTGGGGAGCTGGTGAAGCTAATGCTCTCATTCCTAACTACACCCTCGTGCTCACCAAGCTTTCCCAAGTATTTTAGCAATTCAAAACCTCCTCTTCACTAGTTCTTAATCATCCATCATTGTAAAGAAGAGGAGAGCATTGTAAGAAAGGTTTCTCCACCTTGGTTCATTCAAAGGAGAATATAGTGAAGCTTGGCTAGGACTAATCCACCTAGTAGGAGCGTCATCTCGAACCACATACATCGGGTGTTAGCGTTTGTTTCTTATTTCTTATTCGTATTCGTTTTCGTATTTGTATTGCTTCCGCTAACTTACTTGTAGAAACGAAGAAAGGCTAATCACCCCCCCCCTCTAGCCATTACAAGGGTCCTAACAAAAACTTGAGAAAATGTAAAAGACCCTTAGAAAAATACAAAATCAAATGCAGAGGTCAATTGGTCAAAATCTAGGGTGTAAGAGGCAAGAACCATTTAAGAGGCAAGGTTTGGGTCACAAGCCTATGTCCAAGAAGGTAATGCCTACTTACCACAATGTTCCATTTGATTATGGAACTAGTACTAGGTCTAGGAAAGCCAAGGTTACTAGGGAAGTTATCTCTAAGGTTAACCATGGAAAATGCCTAGTGGCTACGGTTTCGAAGAAACCTAGGGAAGCCACTAAGAAGGTTACAAGGGGAGTTACCCCTAGAGTTAACCTAGGAAAAACCCAAATGACCAAGGCTACCAAACCTTGAAGGGTCATTAGGAGGGTATCTAGGGAAGTTATCCCTAAGGAATACCTAGTAAACCCAAGGAGCTCTAATAGGTATTGGGTTCCTATGAGCGTGATCAATTCACGCTAAATGGGTTAGTTGTGCCAACTTTAAATGGATGGGTAGTTAACCTAACCATGGTAAAGGTGACACTTTAGGTCATTTTCAAGGTTATGGATACCTTGGAAATAGGTTTGAACTTTAAATCCTAAAAGATTTTAGGATGTGCCAATATTATTTAAGAAGTTTGAAAAATCAATCAAATTGGCACAAACTAGGTTTAGAGGTCATAGTGTGTCATTTTGGGTTTTTGGCACACTTGGGGGATTAGTAGCAATATGGCAAAATGGACTTAATAATAACAAATGGAAATTAATATTAAAATTTTGGTATTGTTATACCTATACCTTTTATTTCTCATGCTTTATTTGCCATATACCATGTCATGACATCATATTTATTTTTATCATTTATATGTCATGATCATGCTTAGGTTTTAGTTTTCGTGTCATGTATACTTAGGTTATATTTTATGCCATGACATCATGATCATTGGCCATGCTTATTTATGTTATCATTTATGCCATAATCATTCATGCATTAATTAAAATTGATTTAAGGACTATGGCATAACTTGAAGTCCCATGTATAAGGGAATCAAGTAGTGTTGCCTAGAAAATGCATGAGACCTTAGTATAGGCATAACCAAAACTCACATCTCACATCAAATTGACTTGTATGTGTTTTCATACACCTTAGACATATATGAGATGCTAGGAAATGAGTTAAGTTCAAGGTGCATAGTTCTTGCATCTAGATGAACTCAAACTCATCTTATACCATTGTGGATCATGGGGAAAGCTATTGTGCAAGTCATGTGCATTGAGCTCATTGATTATGATCTGATATAGGTTTTCAAAAACATTTTTAAATCATTTTAAGAAAACCTTGGTGTTGTCTAAGTTTTGATAGAAATCACCATTGAGAGAGTGGATACAAAGTAGGGCCAAAATATTGAACTTTTCAATAATTTTGAACTTTGTGTCAATATCATTATTTAATGGGTAATTTAATTTTCAAATATTTTTTACCCATTGTATTTGTTGTAAGTATTATACGTATGAAGTTTCGTGATTTTTTAAATTATGTATAATTACTTATGTATTTCAAAAATTTGTTTCTGAAAATTAAAATTCCCCACTAGTAGAAATCAGTCGACTACCACTTATGGTAGTCATCAATGGTTGATCATTGGTGATTGTATGAGTCATTTGTCATTCCTGATTTCGAGTAAACAAGACTTGTTTAGCCTGATTTCAGCTATGTTAGGTTACCCTAACTGCTCTTAACCCTAGGATATGCTTTGGAGAGCATTGGAAAGGGTGAAAATCCATTGTATATGGATTAGGAGAGTTGTTTAAGGTGTGTATCAATGTTAAGGTGTGTGAAAGTTCAAGGTTGAACTTTTACCCTTAATTTTGATGGTTTAGTGTTCCTATAGACTTATGGACACTCCAAGGACATTGTTGATGCAATGGTCAAGAGGGAGCAAGCCTTTAGGGGGAGGTATCCATCATGGGATGATGGATGTGTTCTTCCTCATGAGGGAGAGAATTGAGAGAGTTTATAGGAAGTCTCTCTTTAGCGATATATGACTTATCACTAGGAAGAGTGAAGGCATCCTAGGTGTTTTTAGGCCAAGGGGGAGATTGTAAGATCTCATTAGGATATGAGACATTAACCTGCTTGGAGAGAACCTTTTTGATGTATGTCAAAAAGGGGGAGAATTAATTGGATTACCAATTTGGAAGAATTGGTAAAGAGATTCGAGTTAGGTAGACTAACTCAATGGTTTTATGGTTTTTGTCAAACATCAAAAGTGGGGAGATTGTTGGTACAATCGGCCCAGGCCACGATTGACCAGACTCGAGCTTGACTCGAGTAGTGTTTTGATGTTTGACATTGATGTTCGACAAAATGCATGGGAAAGTTCAAGTCATGGGTACTTGGCATGGAAAGTCAAAGTGGGACACTTGGCAATGAGAAAGTTCAAGTCATGGGTACTTGACATGGAAAGTCCAAGCATGGGTCTTGACAAGGGAAAGTCCATGTCATGGGTACTTGGCATGGAAAGTCCAAGTCATGGGTACTTGTCAATTGGAAAGTCCAAGGGTTGATATTGGCGGCGTAAAGTCAAGCGGGAGTCTTGGCAGCATAAGTCCAATGGTTGGCGACGTAAAGTCCAAGCGGGAGTCTTGGCAGCGTAAGCCCAATGTGCTTTGGCAGTGTAGATCAGCTTAGCATGACAATAGCCGATGGAAGCACCTGAAGGCTAGCGTATGGATGAACAAGTCATGGATGACTTGGAGGGATCCGATAGGCGTGAGGCTAACGGAGGTGGCTAGAAGGCCTAGGTCTAGGCTAAGGGTGGTCTAGTAAGTATGAGGGCATCATGCTTGGGGTTAAACCTCATGTTCGAGGTTAACAGGCGACTGGGGCTTTGGACCAGTCGACTGGTCAAGTGTTTTGACACTTGGCAGCCGAGTCAACTTGTAGCAATCGACTGGGATTATGGTCAGTCGAACTACTCAGACTCAACTAGTGTTCGATCAGAAAATGGCCTATGATCGCCGATTGTCCGAATGAATGATGGCGATTGACCGCCATGGACTGTAATCGATCGATGGAAGTCGATCGACATGGAGGACGATCGCTGGTCGCTGCAGGAGAAGAATGCTCGATAGCCGATCGTCGGTCCAACATCCCCGCCAATGATCGCTAGGATCGAGTCGACTACCAATGTAATTATTGGCTTGAATACTGACGTGGATTAAGTCGTTGTCTCACAATGGTATTGTTGGTAGTCGACTGGGGCCTTATGGCAGTCGAGTGTCAGGCGCGAAATCAACTCAGCGAAGGTTATAAAAGCAGCTCAGATGGGGAGATTTGATAGCGATTTTTGGGGCGATTTTGGAGGGGAATTACTGCTGCATTCTAGACCTTAAAGGCCAATCCAAAGCAAGCAACAAGCAAGCAATCCAAAGTTCTTGTGTAATGTGGTATTTACTTATTTTGTGCATTGCTTACTTTTTCTTATTGTATTTCTAGTGTATTACTATTGTAATCTTTGTACGAGGTTTCTCCATCTCCAACTTGTTGTCGAGAAGGAGTTTTATTAGTGGTGTTGTCATCACTAGAGCTTGTTGAGCTCTCACCGTGGAGTATGAACCCTAAGGTTCTGAACCACGTATATCGTTGTGTATTTTATGTTGTGATTGTGTATTTGTCTCTATATTCATATTGTATTTCGTATTTTCACTGTGCTAACTGAATTGTAGAGACGAACGATCAAAATCCATCAAGCATGACGATCGTGCTTTTCACCCCCCTCCCCCTCTAGCGATGTCCAATTCCCAACAAATTCAACAAAATTTTGGAGACCCATGCTTGGACTCTTTGATGACTATGATTCACAATAGATATGTAAGATTTGTTCATAGTCATTAACCTAAATCCGAGTCTGACTTTGTTGTACATGACTCTTTGAGTTCCAAGAAGTCAGTTAAGATTCTTGGAGCCCAATGTGAACCTTTCCAACCTAGCCTCGAGCTCTTGAACTCGTCCTTTCAAGAGAGAATTCTCCTCCTCAAGTTTTTCAACTTGAGCTGAGTTTCCCTCTTGAACTTGACTAGTTGAAGAGGTTAGAGTAGCCTCTTGCTTGAGGATTTCAACCTCCTCAAACAACGACTCAAATCTAGACTCAGACTTAGTTAATTTCCTACTTAACAATTTGATTGCATGATATAAATTGGCTATTAATGAATGACTTACCTTAATCTTTTCTTTTGATCTGGATTTGAGTCTTGACTCGAATTCATCTTTGGAGTTGGAGTTGGAGTTGAATTTGTAGTCGGCTTCGGACTCGGACACTACCAGTTTTGCCATGAAAGCCAAGTCGGTGCCTTAGTCTTCTTCTTCTTCCCACATCGCTTGAAATGCTTGCTTTGGTTGCTTGTGTCTCGGCTTCATTCTTGGGTAGTCTGACTTGAAGTGCCCCTTCTTGTTGCACCCATAGCATGTGTATGTGTTTGTGGGAGTTTCTTGCTCTTCAATTGCTCCCTTTTCTTTTTCATCATTCTCTGAACTAGATTGACTAGTTTGACCTCCATCTCCTCTTCGAATTTCGATTCAGATTCGCCTTCCGATTCGGATTCTTCTTCTTCGAGAGGTATCTTGCTCCTTGCTCTTCGTCCTCTTTGTCCTGCAAACAACGCCATACCTTTCTTGGTCGGGACCACATTAGTCTATTCATGTAACTCAAATTCAGAAAAGAATTCGTCTAATCTAATCTTAGATAAATCTTTAGATACCTTGTAGGCATCAACCATGGAAGCCCACAATGTGGTCCTAGGAAATGCGTTAAGAGTGTACCTTATTATGTCTCGATTGTCTACCTTTGGTCCGATGGCATGTAGGCCATTCAGGATGTCTTGGATCCGTGCATGGAGTTGCATAGTGGTCTTGTGATCTTGCATCTTTAAATTATACAATTTATTCAATAGTAAATCTCTTTTGCATACCTTAGCATCGAATGTCCCTTCGTGTAGCTCAATTAACTTGTTCCAGAGGTCTTTGGCGCTAATGAATGGTCCAATACAATTGAGCTCCTCCTTGGACAATCCACATTTTAACATTTGGGTTGCTTTTGCATCAGCTTTGATTTGCCTCTTGGTTGTGTTGGTCCACTTGACGAAGTCCAAAGGCTCCCCTTGATCATTGGTGGGTAGAACAAAGCCAGTTTGGATTATTATCCAAGTCTCGACTTGTGTTTTCAAGAAACACTCCATCCGACCTTTCCAATAACAGAAATCATCCTCGTTAAAGAATGGAGTTCGGGTGGTTCTATACCCCTCAATATGAACCATTGATTTAAAACCTTACACAAAAATGACGACAAAACACAATTTGTCAAGACTTCGTCTTTGATTAGTAGTGCGGGAGAAATAATAAGAAAAGAACTTGAAACAATTTACAAATTAAAAGAATACAAAAATAAAATAAAATTTCTAGATTAGTGGTTGCACCAAATCTTAGCGTTCCTGCTCTGATACCAATTGTTGGATCGAAAGCAAGCTAGAGGGGGGTGAATAGCGAGCTTGAAAACTTCTTTTCGTTCGATAAAACTAAAGTAACACAGCGGAATAAAAGTAAAGGACACTTTGTTTTTACTTGGTTCACAACCTAACAGTTGCTACTCCAAGGCCTTGCGATCCTAGACCGTGTATGAAGGGAAATTCATTATAGATCTCCTCCTCGCTGGAGGTAGGAGACAACGAATACAATAAACGGAAAGCTTGAGGTAGAGGCACAATCTCACCTCTCCTCTTTACAACAAAAAGCTCGAAGATGAAATGCTCGAATACAAAATAGAGAAAATGAAGTAACAACTAAAAGATATCGACGAAAAAGGAACTTCAATTCTTGGTGCGTTGTCAGCGTTGCAGTAGCGTTTCGGCGGCGTAGAGTAGTCGTTGACGGCGCGACATTGTGGGAGCACTTGGAGAGCAAATTATTTATAGCCCTCTAAACCCTAGCTCATTGAGACCCAGATTTGGGTCAAAGGGACACCTCACCCCAAGATAAGGGGATCTTATCTTGACCTTCATCGAGCTGGATAGTTTGAATAACAGTTGATTGCTCACCCTCAGTAGTCGATTGATGCTAGGATCAGTCGACTACCAATAGCCATCAGTTGACTGTTGGACTGATTTTTCAACTACAAGAAAGAGTTAGCCCGAAAACACAAGTAATGGTAAATATGACAGCTACTTATTGTTCGATCTCGACCAAGACCTTCCACTGGAAATCTTATTCGGATCATCGCCTAAAGTCATCGTCGTACAGAGGACCCGACCTCACCACTACTCCACACTCATGCTTATCTCCGGTCATTTCTGACCTGTGGCTTAGCTTTCAGTTTTCACCTGGGTTCTTTGACTCCATCTGAATTATTCTCGGTGTCAACTGACCACCATGATTTCTTAACTCAAGATTCTCCGGGTGTCACTGATCTTCAGCTCAACTTAAACATTTCTGCACACTTAAGAGTAGCTTATGAGATAATGATAACACCTTAACTTTGAGCCTTTGCCATAATCAAAACCTAAGTTAGATTATATGGTGCCCCTGCACCAACATTAATGTCATTGTTAAAGGACCTACTAATGAGGATTCTAATAGAGCTCCGAAGTCTTATGCTCGGCTCATGGAGAGTTTGGCCATCAGAGAGGATCATGTTATACAAGAGATGCCCGATTTAAGTTTTGGACCGGAAGATTTGCAAGGTATTCTCTTGCCTCATACTGATGCTTTTGTAGTTAGAATTAATCTTACTAACTATGAGGTGGCACGAGTACTAGTGGACTAGAAGCTCAAATATATTATTTCAGAAAGCCTTTAGGTAGATACAGTTGGAGAATGCACAATTGGAAGATGTGGCAACACCTCTATTTGGATTTGCTGGCCACATGGTGTATCTTGTAGGGCTGATAGGCCAACCTCTTACTTTATGTGAGAAGACAAGTCAGAAGAAATGCATACTCCATTCCTGGTGTTAGATGCCTCCTTGGCATATAATGCCATTTCGGGGTGATCGTTCCTCTCTTCTTTTAAAGCAGTGGCCTCCCCTTATCATTAGAAAGTTAAATTCCCAGTAGGATAAATTGTGAGGGAAGTCAGGGAGGAGTAGAAAGTAGCTCAAAGTTGTTATGTCCAAATGGTCTGAGTCGATCAAAAGAAATCTCGAATGGAGGATTCTAAAGGGAAAAATGCCAATGAATTCTGAGGTTTCCATGTTGGAGAAGGCAGTCCCCAGGAAGGAAGCAATAGAGGAAGGAGATTCAATAGAGATTGCCCCAGGCAAGGTAACTCAGGTGGCCAAGCAACTCGATGTTAAGGAAGCTCTCATTGCCTATCTATGAAAGAACGAGGATATCTTTGCCAAAGATGTTCATTATTTGATTGGGATTGATCCTCGATAGATGAACACCGAATATCATCCGAGGAGCCGGTCATTCCAAAGAAAATAGGCGATACTTCGGACCCGAGAAAGATAAAATCATTGCTGAGGAAGTTGATAAATTATTACAAGCAGGTCATGTAAAAGAAATTCAATTTCTTGAGTGGGTGTCCAATGTAGTGTTAGTCTCCAAGCCCTAAGGGCAGTGGCATATGTGTGCTGACTTTCATGACTTAAATAAAATATATCCTAAAGATTGCTACCCCTTATCTTGTATTAATCAACTCGTTGATTCTACTGTAGGGTATGAAGTTACGTTGTTTTGCTCATGGACACATACCAGGAATATCATTCATCATATCCCTTTGGCTCAGGAAGTTCAGAGGAGAGTTAGTTTTGTAATGACAGGAGGATTGTACTTATGTTGTGATGCCTTTTGAACTAAAGAATACTAGAGCCACCTATCAAAGACTCATGGACAAGATTTTCACTAAGCAAAAGGGAAGGAATGTAGAAATGAATGTTGATGATATTCTGGTGAAATCCCGCCTTGTTTGGGATTTAATACAAGACTTGGAAGAAACATTTTCTATCTTAAGGCACTATAACATGAAGTTGAATCCCAAGAAGTGTTTGTTTGGCATATGGAGTGGAAAGTTTTTGGGCTATATTGTCACAGAAAAGGGGTTGCAATATAATCCAGATAAAGTTCAGGCATTGTACAATATGAGAGCTCCTACTAACCGACAAGAGACGTAGAGTCTAGTGGGAAGGATTGTTTCATTATCCCACTTTATTGCTCAGTCAGATGATAGAGGATTACCCTTCTTTCAGATCCTCAGAAAAGCTACTCAATTTCAGTGGGATGATCAATGTGAGACAACTTTTCAAGAATTGAAGCAATATCTAGCTCAGCTCTCTCTATTGGCCAAACTTGTTTTAGAGGAACCCCTGTGGGTATACATGTCAGTCTCAGAAGAGGCAAGCAACTCAGTCCTATTAAGACAAGAAGGCTCTCAACAATAACTAATCTATTATACCAGTCAAATACTAAAAGAAGCAGAGCTGAGGTATATGAAGTTAGAAAAGTTAATTTACATTTTGGTACTGACAACTCGAAAATTGAGGCCTTATTTTCTGACTCACTAGGTGTGTGTTGACAAATAGTGAGTTGGGGCAAGTAGTTACAAAACCTAATTCCTCAGGTAGGTTATCCAAATGGGTAGTAGAGATGAGTGAGTATGATATTCATTATAAACCTCAAACTGCTATCAAAGCCTAGCCCCATGCTGACTTTTTAGCCGAAGTCCTAGTTCTTCATAAAAGTGACTCAGCTAAAGAAGGAGAAGAAGCAACTATATGGAAAATCTTTGTAGATGGGTCTTCTGGAGCAGGAGGAAGTGGAGTAGGGGTATTATTCGTGTCTCCTTTGGAAGGAAAGAATCATATCACCCTACAGTTGGGGTATAAGGCCTCCAATAATGAAGGTGAATATGAGGCTATCCTGGCAGGGCTACATGCATCTCGAGCTATAGGAGCTGACTCTATTCTGATACATTCATACTCTCAACTAGTCATCTACTAGCTTCAGGGTACTTTTGTTCTCTGAGAAGAAAGATTAAAGAAATACTTTGAGGTTTTTGAGAAGTTAAAATCCCAATTCCGAGAAGTACAACTCCAACAAATTCAGAGGGAAGAGAATAGGAAGGCAGATGAATTAGCTTGGTTAGCTATGCAATAATAGAGTGGACATCCCGAGATCCCTTATGCTTGGAGGTTGTGGAACTAGCAACGATTTATACTGTGGAAAAGGCATCTACTGACGATAGCTACACACTTGACTGGAAAACATACATAATGGTTTATCTACAACATGGAAGTCTTCCTACAGATTCCAAGGAAGCAACATCCTTGATGAAGAGAGCAAAGTGGTTTTTGCTTGTTGATGGGGTTCTATGTAAGGCATTATTTGGTAGACCTTTATTAAAGTGTCTTGGGAGGAGGACGCTGAGTGGATACTTAGGGAAATCCATGAAGGATGTTGTAGAACTCATTTAGGAGGGCAAGTCTTGACTTGAAAAGTATGGTTGGGTGGGTACTTCTGGCCAACTATTAATCAAGATGTCGTACAAGTAGTCAAGACATGCCGAGCTTATCAAGTGCATAGTAATAGGTCGGACCAACCAGCCAAGCTGATGAAGTCAATAGTGGCCTCTTCTACTTTTGATCAATGGGGAATAGACATCGTTGGGTTGATGCCTACAACTCCTCTATAGAAGAAGTTTTTATTGGTGGATGTGGATTATTTATCCAAATGGGTGAAAGCTAAGCCTTTGACCAAAATTATAGAAGGAGCCATTATATAATTTTTATGGAAGAATATTATCTGTAGATATGGAATCCCTCAGAAGATAATCAGTGATAACGAACATCAATTTCAAGGTCAAAAAATCCAGGAATGGTGCGAGTCTTAATATTAAACAAGAACCTTCACCTCAGTAGCCCACCCTTAATCCAATGGCTAGGTAGAAGTGTTTAAACGAATTCTTGTTCAAGGATTAAAGGCTACATTGGGAACTAGTCAAGGTAGTTGGGTAGAAGAGCTTCCGGGAGTATTATGGTCTTACCGAACTACGCCTAAAGCAACAACTGGAGAAACACCTTTCAGCCTAGTGTACAGGACTTAGGCTGTGATACCTGTAGAATCTATTGTGGATAGTGCTCGAGTTCAAGTTTATGACCCAAAACAAAATCAATTATTAAGAAGTATGGAATTAGATCTAGTGTAAGAGAAGCAAGAATGAGCCCATGTCCGAGCTGAAGCTTATAAACAGAGAATACAACAAATCTTCAACAAAAGGGTGTCACCTCGAGCCTTTCAAGTGGGAGACTTAATTCTCCATAAAACTAATCCTGTAGGAGACCCAGGGAAATTATCTCCTAATTGGGAAGGTCCCTATAAGGTTACCCACAGAGTGGTAGGGGCTACTTATTATCTTCAAGATAGCAACAAGAGAGAATTACCTAGGCCATGGAATGTTGTACATTTGAAGCATTTTTTACTATTGAAAAATAAGGTAATGTAAATATAAGAAAGTATAGGAAAGGAATATGAATCATGCCTACTTTTATTGAAATGAAGAAAATACAATATCTTGAAGTGTGCTTATACAAACTACCCTAATTGCTAAGATATACAATGAGTGTGAAATTAGGGTTTAAAGTAATCTAGAGGATAGCGCTTAAGGGATATCTCCCAGTTCAGAAATGGAGTTGGTTGTTGACCAGGAGGGAATCCTTGTGCCTCATATTGATGAACTGCTTCTCTAAAACCATCATAGAAGGTGGTTCTTATTTGGGGAGCCATCCATTCTTATCATTATCTCTCAGAAGTTTCCATCTCTTGATGAAATTTGACACAACACCCTCGATGCTCCACAAAGTCATTCCGGAGTCGATGGTATTGGCGAGAGGTGCTATTGAGACAGGGAGCTAATGCTTGCATATCATTGGTATGAGTGGCATGGTCTTATTGAAAGACCGTAACCATCTCTACAAAATCCTGACATATGGAAGATGAAACATCTCTTAGGGTTGTTGAGTGAATCATAAAGTGTGTCGCTTCTTGTTTCACATGTTGTAGGGAATGTTGGATCGAGGAAAACACTTAGGGGGGTGAATAGCATTCAAAAAACCTTTTTCTTCTCTTTGTTAAAACCAAAGTATGCAGCGGAAAGTAGAAAATGCACAACCAAAAGACACAAGTATTTTTTACTTGGTTCACAGCCCACCGTCTGCTAATCCAAGGCCCTGCGATCCTTGATCGCTTCCGAAGAGCAAAGCACTAAATATATTTCTTCCTCATTAGAGGTAAGAGACAAGCGATTACAATGATGTAGAGGAAGAGGTAACAAACTCACCTCTCCTCTTTGCAAATAATAACTAAGAAATAAACAAGATACCGACAAATAACTTATAGCGGATGCACGGTCGGAGTAGCGTTGTAGCACGAAGGATTGCGGTTGGAGAGAGGCACACTTAGGAGTTTATTGATTGATGTAGGGTTTGAGTCCTCCCCTCCTTATATAGACTTGTGCCTTGGAATATGTCCAAATCCAGATCCAAAACTTGTGGATCTTATCTTGAGATGACAGCTTATCTTATAAGGAGGTGGCATCATCGATCGATATCCCTTTGACCTTGTGCATTGGGTTGATTCATCGACATCAGTTGACTGATCCTATCAGTAGTCGACTGCCTCCAATCAACTACCAAATCTTCCAATCAACTTCTACTCTTGAGAATCTAACCTGATACTTGCAACACAAGGTTAGCACAAGAGATGCATCATGCCATGTAGTGTGACAGTCCTTTGACTGTCCGATCTCAACTTTGGCATTTCTCCGGAAGCCTTGGTTGGATCAATGCCTAGGATTGTCCTCTTAATGAGGATGCGACCTTACCACCGCTCCACACTTGGAGCTTACCTTTGGTCCTCGTGACCTGTCGCTTAGCTTTCGATCACTTGATCACCGAGGTTTCTCCTTCAAAGATTCTGCTAGCATCACCCGACCACCGAGGTTTCTCCTTCCGAGATTCTCTTGGTGTCACCCAACCACCGAGGTTTCTCGTCTCGAGATTCTCCTGGTGTCGTTGACCTTAGCAAAGTCTAATACAATACCTGCACACTTAGTATAGCATATGAAATAACAAAATAGCTTAACTTTGAATCTTTGCCATCATCAAAACCTAGGTTCGATTATCTGGTGCCCCTGAACCAACAATCTCTCCCTTTTTGATCTATGGCAAACCAATTCAAAGTTAAGGAAATAGTAAGCATTAAACAAACATTTTTCAAAACCTCATCCTTAAGGTTACCTCCCCCTTAACCCTAGGTGAGTTTTGAAAAACAAATACTATTTGAAAAAATAGTTAACCTTAATACTTTTTGAAAAATAGTTAACCTTAATTTTCTCTCCTTTTTGAAAAAATAGTTAACCTTAACTTTCTCTCTTTCTCCCCCTTTGTCATATATCAAAAAGAGTTTTAGGAGTGCATCTTTAAGGTTAATGTTTGATACCATGAGCTTAGGTTTCTAGATCCTGCACCAACAATGTATATCCTAGGTTAGGATGTGACCCTCTAACCTTTAACATTGCTATAAATTTTTTGTGAAGGATACATTCACAGGATATGAAAGGCTCATGTCTATTAGGTTTATGCCAAACTAAAGGTAGCTAGAGATACTAAGTTTGTCTAACTTAAGTCTTCTCTCCCCCTTGGCATATTATCAAAAAGAAGGATTTTAAATTTTGAAAGTATTGGCAATTTTTTTTAAATAATATTTTAACAACTTCTATGATGATTATCCAATTAGAACCTCCCCCTTAACCTAACATCCTTGTTAACAACAAGGAAAGCTTATCTAGAGGGCCTCTGCCTTTATCTGACAAACTGTTAGGACATCCTTGTTGGCCATAAGGAAGGCTTACCTAAGTGTCCAGAGCATCTAGGTGTCTAATGTTGACATAAGAATCTAGACATTCAGTATTGGTCAACTAATCATTATTTTAAGAAGCATAGTTACTTTGAACACTAAGTATAACTACACACAACAATCATGACAAACAATAAAAATATTTTTAAGAATCTATTTATATATATTTTTTTTGAAATAGTTTTCAAAACTATTTTCAATTTATTGTCCTTACCATCTCACCTATTCTACATGATCAACCAAGTTATCCTTATACTTGTTGTAAGATGAAGTTAATTTTACTTAGTTAATTTTAATGATTTGAAAATTAATTAACCTTGGGTTAGATTCAGATTTAGTCTTTAGTTAGTTAAGTGAACATTTCAAAAGATGGCTTCCAGGTCATGGTGAGGCATAGATGCCTTCTTTGATCGGAACAATGACCATTTTCTTAGACAAAGCCAATCTTAAGAAATTGTACACTTAATTCACTTTGGGTCAAATCCTAGTCTAACTAGTTTAGGATGTGGTGAGATAGCTTCAGCTAGTTCAACTTAGCCAAGTGCACTAAGCTAGATACTCCTTATCTAACTCGGATACACGAGACTTCGATTCCCTAACGTACTATCATCTCACTGCATCCTGATACTATATTGTCAAGGTTAATTAATCATTTCCGATCTAACCGTTCTATGAGAGTTAAATTAAAACTAGTATGTATGACATGACAAAAATAAGCATGATAATGATATGTATGCATGAGCATGTTATATTCAATCAATTCAAAGAAGCGGTTGGTTTTATGAGTAGACTTTTATTTATTCCATAGTTATAAGGTTTACAAATTTTAGGGTCTAGATTTTTGGTTAACTTAGACTTGTAACCCAAGTCTACATATTTGTTTGTTGAATTTCTAAAAGTTAAAGATTTAATTACTACATTATTAATTTGTGTATAATCAAATGGTACCTTATTATAACTAATTTTATTAGTCTGATTATTTAATTTTGAATCCTTAACTAAGTTAGATTTTGAATTATTTAAAATAGATTTAATAGGATTATTAGACTTTTTCAAAATAATATTATTAGACTTTTTCAAATTAGAGTTATTAGAATTATTAGAATTTTCTAGGATAAGACTATTAGACTTTTCAAAAGTAGAATTATTAATAGAATTTTTCAAGATAAAATTGTTAGAATTTTTAAAAGTAGAATTATTAATAGAATTTTTCAAGATAAAATTTTTAAAATTTTTAAAAGTAGAATTATTAATAGAATTATTAGAATTTTTCAAGATAAGATTATTAGAATTTTTAAAAATAGAATTATTATAATTATTTAGATTAGATTTGAATTTTTTTTTAAATTAATTTCGAATTTTTTATGGTTGAATTTTTCAATACAGAATTTTTCAATTCGAAATTATCTAGATTAATCAGATCTAGGGTTTGATGGTTCTGTCCTAAGGTTTGATTATTCTGATCAAGACTTTGATTATTCTTATTAAGTACTAGGTTGGTTTTATTCTTGACTTGATCTAGATCTATGTTGATTAAACTAAAGATTTGATTAAGCTCTTGATTAATTTTATCAAATGTTAGATTAATTTGATCATTTTCTTCAATAATATTATTATTATTTAAACTAATTAAATCTGAATTAATTAAATTTTGGTTAGTTGAATTATTAATTTTGTTAATTAATTGACCCTTATTATTTGAATAATAATCTGTTAGGGCAATCAACCCAAGTATGATCATGGTTTTGATATGTGTGTCAAAGAGTTTAAGTTAGAATTTCTATGCTTTTGATGTATGTGTTCTATTTGTGCAGGACTTGGTGAATCATACATAATTAGCTTGATACGATCAAGCATTGGCAAGTTCACTCATCTCATGGCTCGGGTCCTTGAGTCGGTGAAGGATGGCACGGGGAGAAGTCGTGACCTTAGTGCATCCAAGGGACCACAGGACGAGAAGTAATGGAGTTAAGCCAAAGGAAGCAGACTTCATGACAAGACAGGAATGATGGCACGGGGAGAAGTCGTGAGCTTAGTGCATTCGAGGGACACAGGCCGAAGGAAGAGAGCTTCGATACTATACTCCATGAGAGGTTGAGAGTTGAGCGATTGTAACCCGGGGTGGTTAGTTCAACTTAAATGAACTTGGCAAAATGGCTAAGATCAAGTGTCGGATGCTCAAACATCTTTGTTTGAGATAGGTATCCCGATCGTCAAGTGATCATTGCCGATTGAGTGTTATGGCCCATCAATCGATCGCTAGGATTTAGCAATGATCGTGTCCACCATCGATCATATACCCTTGCGATCCAACTGCTATAAGTGGATACGGGCACAAAACCTCTCGTAGCCGACTGATTACTTGAGTAGTCGAACTGATAGCTGGATCAGTCGACTGTCAGTGTGATCAGTAGATTGATCAGTATACCGTTGAGCTGTGACGACTGCGAATCAGGCTTGGTCAGAAGCCGTTGGAGTCGGTCAGCTATAGCGGCAATCTACTACAGCAAGCCCAACAGGAAAATCTGTCTCCTCTCTATAAAAGGAGGCCTTGGGAAGCTTGAGAATGCTAATGCTTTCATTCCAAATTCTGTTCTCAAGGTTCCCAAGTTTTCTAAGTGTTTTTACTCCATTCTTCTCTAATTCTACTTCTATGATCTTGTGAGAAGAGGAGTTTATTGTAAGAAGGTTCTTCTCCACCTTTTGTTCATCTATAGGAGAAAATAGTGAAGGGTTGAAGGAGTGATCCACCTAAAGGATTGTCGTGGACTAGCGACAAGAGCCGTGAACCATGTTAAAGGCTTGTGTTAGCATTGTCTTGTTTAATTTTCTTTTAGCCTTCATTTTATTTGTACTTCTGCTAACAAATCTTGTAGTTAATCGAGAAAGGCTATTCATCCTCCCTTCTAGCTAAAGCATTGGTCCTAACAAGTGGTATCAGAGCAAGGTCCTTATCATCGGACTCATCGCCACGATAAGCACATCAAATGGTCGACATGAACCTTCACCCACCAAAGTTCAAAGGAGACTTTTCTTGGTGGAAGAAAAGAATGGAGGTATTCTTTGAAACCGATTTTGATATTATGCTAATAATGAGAAGTGGTTTTGAGGTACCTAAGGATGAAGACAACAAGCTGATAGAAAAATCAAGATGGACAAAGAAGCAAAGGGAGAAACATCTAGCAAATTCAAAGGCCAAGCATCATCTTTTAAACGTACTTCCTTAACAAGAAATAAATTGGATTGGAGAATGTTCGAGCGCAAAGGAGATATGGGAGTAGTTAATTGAGCTTCATGAGGGTACATCCGAAGCCAAATTAGCAAGACGAGATCTTCTCTGATCACAACTCAACAATATCAAATTGGACAAAGGAGAAAAGATATTATCATTACATTCTATATTTAAAGAGATAATCAATGGCTTGTCAAGTGTAGGGGAAAAGCTATCAAATCGGGACATGATCATGAAAGCCATTGACGCATTCCCCCAATCCTCAAAATGGAGCTCCATGGTTGATTCCTTCTATATCTCAAGGAATCTAGAGGTTGGTACTTTAGAATAATTTTTCTCTACTATGGAACTTCACGAAACTCGCCTTGAAGGAATAGTTGAAGAACCAATAAATCAATCAAGGTGAGTAGCACTTGTTGCAAGAAAAGGAAAGAAGAAGAAGACCTCACTCTCGTCATCGGATGACGATTCACACTCTTCAATGGATAGCGATGAAGAGGCATATATGGTAAGAAGAGTAAGACGTGTATTAAAAGGTTTTAAGCATAACAAATCCAATCATAGGAGAAGGACAAGGAAGATTATATGCTATAATTTCTAAGGAGAAGGACACATGAGGGATGAGTGTCCTCTATTGAACAAGAAGAAGGAAGAAAAGAAGAAAGAAGGCAAGAAGAAAGAAGAGAAGAAGTCAAAGGAAAAGGAGAAGAAGTCAAGATCCCAAAACTTAAAAGCTACATGGGACTCATCCTCATCGAAAGAAGAGGAGGTCATCTCACATTTTTCACTCATGGGATTAGATGATGTAGCCTCCACCTCATCCGAACAAGAAGAAAGAAGTACAAATGAGGAAGAGAGCTTAAATGTAGGGGGAGCACAACCTTCGGAATCGGAAGAAGATTGGGTGAGGTAAAGAATCTCCCTACTCAAGATGTAATTTATATGATTTCAAATTTAACTAGAGATTTATTTAGAACAAAGAAGAAAAATAAATCCATGCAAAATGAGATTAGAACTCTAGAAGAAAAGCTAAAGAATGTATGTTCACATGATAATGTTGCTTCTTCTAGTACAAATAATGCATGTTTAGAGGAAAATAGGATTTTAAGGGAAAAGGTAGAATATCTTAGCAAAGCCCTTGAAAAATTTACCATAGGCTCTAATACCTTGAAAATGATCATAGGGAGCCAAAGGGCAAGTTTCAATAAGAAAGGCTTAGGATATAAGAATGAAAAGTCATACCATTGCTTAATTGCTAGGGAGCAATCAAAAACAACAATAGTAGCTAGAAAATGGATCCCCAAAGAATACTTGGTAAACCCTATTGGAAAGAATCTATATTGGGTACCCAAGTCAATTCTTAAAGGATAGAAAAACCTAGGATAGTGAACCATAATTGAATTTATTTAATACCTTGCTAAATGGTTGACTTATGATCATGATGGGTGATATTGGATAATACTTAACTTGGGTAGCATTGCATGAAAAATTTTGGTTAACTAGAATTCCCTTAGTTACATCTCACAACCCACTATAAGGATAACTTGATTGATAAACATAGTCATGGGTGAGATGTTAGGTTGATACAAATGATTCACTAATGCTTATGACATTTTGATGAGTCATTAAATGTATCATGATATAGCAATCATTGATCAACTATGGAAAAAGCAAATGTTTAACTCATGAACATCTTGTCCAAAGATCATAGTTGGATATTCTTGATAATTTGAAAACATTTCATGTTTTGAAAACCTTGAGTTAATTCTTTGAAACATTTAAAGGCAAAACTAGATTTCAAAGTTGATACAACATTAGACAAATTTAAAACTTTTGAACTTTTGCATAACTTTTGAAAATTTTATGTATTTTCATGAAAACTTATTTTTCCTTGATAGAGGAACTCATAATAAACATGTTCCAAAAATTTCATGATTTTTCAATTTTTTCTGAATTTTTCATGCATTTCTGAAGTTGGCTTCAGAAATCAAGATTTTTGCACTATCAGATACCAGTCGACTGATGAATACACCAGTCGACTGCAACTTGAGGCCAGTCGACTGGTATCTATAAAACTCAAATTTTAAGTTTTTCAAATCTGTCATAAGTGCTTCATATTCTCTTAAATCTTGATACCATCTTGTATAAGATTTGTATGATCTTTTTTGCTGGTGTCAAAGGGGGAGAATGTTAAGGTTTAAGTTAAACACTTTTTAGAGCATATGTTAAGGGGGAGTTTGCATGTGTTAAGGGGGAGTTTGATTTTCATGCTTCACTTTTTCCTTAAGTATTTTTTCCTAACTTAAACATATTGCCACACATCAAAAAGGGAGAGATTGTTAAAGCAATCAACCCAAGTATGATCATGATTTTGATGTGTGTGTCAAAGAGTTTAAGTAAGGATGTCTATGATTTTGATGTGTGTGTTCTAGTTGTGCAGAACTTGGTGAATCACACATAAGTAGCTTGATACGGTCAAACATTGGCAAGTTCACTAATCTCATGGCTCGGGTCTTTGAGTCAGTGAAGGATGACACAGGGAGAAGTTGTGAGTTTAGTGCATCCAAGGGACCACTGGACGAGGAGAAATGTAGTTGAGCAAAAAGAAGCAAACTTCATGGCAAGATGCAAAGGATGGCACAGGGAGAAGTCATGAGCTTAGTGCATCCGAGGGACGCAGGCCGAAGGAAGAGAGCTTCGATAGTATAGTCCATGAGAGGTTGAGAGTTGAGTGATTGTAACCTGGGGTGGTTAGTTCAACTTAGGTGAACTTGGCCAAATCACTAAGATCAAGTGTTGGATGCTCAAACATATTTGTTTGAGGTTTTACCTGACGCCAGTCGACTGATATAGGTATCAGTCGACTGGTCAAGCAGTTGACTACTGTTGACTAAGGTGTTGTGTCCCATCAGTCGACTTCTAGAGTTTAGCAGTCGACTGGTCCACAATCAGCCGACTATCATACCCTGATAATCGACTGCTATAAGTGGACACGGGCACAAAACCTCTCGTAGCTGACTGATTATTTGAGCAGTCAAATTGATAGCTAGATCAGTCAACTTCCGGTGATCACCAACTAATCGATACCGTTGAGCTATGACAACTGCGGATCATGTTTGGTCAGAAGTCGTTAGAGTCGGTAAGCTACATCGATAGTTGACTACTGGTATGCAGCAGTCGACTGCTGCAAGTCCAATGGGAAAATTAGCCTCCTCTCTATAAAAGGAGGCCTTTGGAAGCTTGAGAAGGCTAGTGCTTTCATTCCAAATCCTGTTCTCAAGCTTCCCAAGTTTTCTAAGTGTTTTTACTCCATTCTTCTCTAATTCTACTTCTATGATCTTGTGACAAGAGGAGTTTATTGTAAGAAGGTTCTTCTCCACCTTGTGTTCATCTAAAGGATAAAATAGTGAAAGGTTAAAGGAGTGATCCACCTAAAGGATTGTCGTGGACTAGCGGCAAAAGGTCGTGAACCACGTTAAAGGCTTGTGTTAGCATTATCTTGTTTAATTTTGTTTTAGCCTTTATTTTATTTGTTCTTCCGCTAACAAATCTTGTAGTTAATCAAGAAAGGCTATTCATCCCCCCTTCTAGCCGGAGCATCGGTCCTAACATATTCTTAGATTTAGTATTATTAGATTTAACCCATAATTTACTTAAATCATCATGCAATTTAAAACTTAAATTAACAACATTTTTACTAACCTAGGTTGTATCCCCTAATTTTGTGGACATGTTCTTCCTCTCCGGACATCGATTCTTGTAATGGTCAAACCTTCTACACCTGAAGCACATGATGTGCTCCTTGTTCCTTCGAACTTCTAACATTGGTGCCACCTTTGCCGCCGGTTGTGCCATATGAGTCTTACGAGTATGATACTTATTTTTATAGTGTCCTCTCTCCCTGCACTTAAAATAGATAATATGGAATTTAAAATTTAAATTCACATTGTTACCTTTAGGCCTTGTGGGATGCTCTTCCATGGTTAGCTCCTCAATGATCTTCCAATACTTAAGAAAAATATACAAAATAAAAAGTCCCAAGACATGGTCTTGAATTAGTAGTGCGAGAGATAATTAAAAAATAAAGAAAAGAAAATGCTCGACCAGTGGTTGCACCAAATTTGAGCGCCCCCTCTCTAATACCAATTGATAGTGCATATAAGATTTATATATCTCGACAATGACATGATATTGTCCACTTTAGGTCTAAGTCCTCATGGATTTATTTTTGGGCTTTTACCCAAAAGGTCTCATATCAATGGAGATATCTTTTTTATCTTATAAGCACATGACTTTTTCCATATCTTACAGATTGTACGGATATTTGTCGTGATACCGTTCCCAAATTATTTACCGAACCCCCTAACTACACTAATGTAGTATAGGAATGACTCGGATCGTCTCCCAACAAACTCAATGGTTGAACGTTTATTTTTAAACAGAAGTAAACACTGGGGGTTTTTATAATGATCAAAACAATTATTTGAAACTACCCTAATGCAAGAACGATTCAACCATGCACCGCACTGTCACTATACGATACAATGGTTAAACAATTCTGGTGAATAGACATGGAAATTAAACTTGCAAGAAGTAAACCTAACTACCAATTAACAATTCCTAAGAAACTAACTTAATGTGCAAAAGTAAGTAAATCACGCATCGCGCTGTCACTATATGGTACAATGATCAAAGAGTAACTAAACAAATGTGAAAAATTGAACCAAGCACCGCACTATCACTATACGACACAATGATCAAGCAGTCACTAAAAACTAAACTAATAAACTTAAACAATTCGACCAAGCACCGCACTGTCACTATACAACACAGTGGTCAAAGATTAACTGAAAACTAAATGCAATAAACGTAAGCAATTCAACCAATCACCGCACTGTCACTATACGGTACATTGGTCAAATGTAAATGAAAACTAAACTAATAACTAAAGCAATTCAACCAAGTACCGCACTGTCACTATACGGTACATTGGTCAAACATTAACTGAAACTAAACTAAACATAATCAAACATAACAGATAAAACTAAACATGACAAACATAACATAACAAATTAACCGTAACCGAACAAACATAGCAAAGCAAACTATCGAATTAAATGGATTAAATCCAAATATAAGAAATCGATAACCCCATGATGGCGACAATAACCTGAACAGCCCCCTACGATGGTGGATTACGGATGCGGTCCTAATGTCGGCACTGCGGAAAGGAGCTGAATGCGGAGGGATGCGAATGCTCTACTCCGACTATGGATGCGGAACTGCCTATCCCGGTAGCTAGTGGATGGATGTCGAAGCAGTGTGGCCTAATCCTGGTCGCCGAAATGGAATGGAATCGGAGCAAAGGCAGTAGAGTCTCCTCACCGGTGGATGGGTTACAGAGTTGTCCAATCAATGCAACTGGTGGATGATTCTAAGACGGAGTGGCCTAATCCCGGTCACCGGAATGGAATGGAACGCCGATGAAGGAGCTGGACTCGCCGGAATCACCACCTTTCCTCGCTTCCAATGAGCTGACCTAAAATGGCATCTCGGTCGGCTGGCAAGGTCAGGATAGGTATTGTCGTCGACTGTCGGAAGGGAGGTCACCGGAAGGAATTGCCAGACTATCGTCGCCGCTCATGGGGAAGAAGACGCGCACCGCTGAGCTTCTGTGTCGTGATCTGGAAGGGGAAAAAGGGAATGCCACCTCCGGCCTTGGTGGAGGAAGGGAACGATCGGTGGTGCTTCGGGAGGATGGCATGGAGGTGAGCCGCCGGCGTCATGTGATGGAGGAGGAAAACTGCGCTGTGCAATTTCTACCGAAGATGGGAAATTGTGGGATTTTTTAAGCTATTTCCATGAGCCGTCCGATCCATTTAGCCCCTTTCAATCTAAGCCATCCAAGTAAGCTAGGGTTTGATGCTTTGATGAATCAATTAAGGCTATGCATCCAACGACTAAAATCAGTTTGATTTCAAATGGACGAATCTGATCCATCTGAAAGGATAATCACGATCGGTCGAATCTGAATGAAGGGCTCAAATGTCCAGATCTGAATGTATGGACTGGATCTCTCCAGATCTGGATAGATGGCTCAAAATCATCTACTTTCATCGGACGGTCTATAATGCTCAGATCTGATCCTTAATCAATTTGCCTTCGATCACGATGAAGGACCCAGATTAATACAGTTTGAAATGATCCTTCTAGTCTTAGATGAAGCCATATTAAATCCAACTTCAGTCTAGTCCAGTGGCCCATCTCGATCTCCTACAAATAAAGACAAATTTTGCATATAAGTCCAAAATATAGGAGAATTTACAATTAGATCCAAAAGATGATCCAACTCATAAAACAACAAATAATCAACAATTAAACACATGAGAGGATTAAAACGGTGATATTAAGGACCAAAATAATACAAGAAAATGGCGCTTATCAATTTCCCACACTTATTCTTGTGCATCCCGAGCAATAATGAAAATAAAGAAACACTGACTCACTCACTCATTCCCCAAACAATACCCAGATCAATAATTCAGAGATAAGAAAAATAAGTTACTTAGGATCACCAAATCTATTCAGATCCTAGGTAGTTAAAAGATCCGACTCCTACAACAGTCGACATGTATGATGATTTACAGTCAAATCAAATAGACTAAGCCTGATATAAAACCTCCCAAAATGGATAAATGCACTGATGCTCACATAATAAACGTAGGAGTGGGGCACCCTCAAAACAACATGTAATCTTGTACTACCATATGCTTGCTTATCATTTACTTCTCCATTGTTATCAATACATCTCATATATGAATCAAGAGGATTTTTGAATAATCAGAATGAGATCAAAAGTAGACTGCAGATAAAGTATACAAAGAGAAGTACAAGACAAAGGTACAATGAACAGGAAACAAGAGAAGAATTGGAGAAATAAGCCTGATGTGTTGCTCTATGAAATGCTCAGTAACCAGCAATACGGGAAGAGGCTAGAACAATTGGAAACTTTAGAATTGGATTACGGATCAAATGGCTCTATCCAACACATTGCAATTCCATTTTCCTACATTACAATTGCACATTTTTTCTCTTTTTTTTTTACCAAAAGAAATATCAATGGCGCCATTTTTTTTTTGCAGAAAATCAAGTACTAATCACAGGCAAATATATCTTAGGACCAATGACCTCTGAAAATTATGCCTTCCATATCATGTTTCCAACAAAAATAATATAGCTCCTCCCCCACACTTAAAATTTTATCCATCTCGGACAATACAACCCATCAAACTATTCCTCCAACATGGAAAACAATAGATATACAAAAGATAATCCACAAAGATACAAAGACAATAGATAGCAAATGAAGAGATATGACAAGTAAGACATGGAATAAGGATCACGTGGATTAGACAAGCAAACCAAGTCAAGAATGAAATCCTTCATCATATTCATGCAAGTAAATGTTACTGTAGTTTTGAAAAGACTCAAAGCAAGTTCTAGAGCAACAAGTATCACATGTGCTATCACACAAAAGTGGGTAAATGATAAGAATGACTTGCAACCTCACTAGGTGAATCAAAATCAAGCTTAGCCTATCAATAAAAAAGAGTTCACCATCATAACAAATGACTGCATGCAGGTGAAGTCTTCTATCATACACAAAAATCCACAATTTGATGATCAAACTTAACTAATTTTTACCACCTCTGAAATGATACTAAGGCATGCATAGGGAATATTATTTGACTCAACAACAGACAAACAAACCTAAGTAAACAGGAAAACAAGCAATCAACCCATACAAATTATTCCGAACAAGAAAAGAAGAAAATAAATGTAGTAAATAAAAGAACACACTCCCCTTCCAAGTCGGAGAAGAAGCATCATCATATCTGGCCCCACTGTATTCTCCAGTATAGACTTGATCTCTCTGTTCGACACTTCATTAGTCTATTGCAAAAGTGAGACCCTTGATCGCTAATGATCGCCCTGGGTACCCCAAATCTGCAAAATATGTGAGATCTAACAAAATCCATAAAAATTGGAGAATCATCAGTCTTGGTGGGGATGGCCTCCACCCATTTGGAAACATAATCAACTGCCAAAAGAATATATGAAAATCCAAAAGATACAGGAAACAAACCCATAAAATCAATACCCCAAACATCGAAAATCTCACACAATAACAAGGGTTGTTGAGGCATTTCATTTCTATGTCCTATGCTCCCTGTTGGTTGACATCACTCACAAGACTTGTAAAAATACAAACTGACTCTAAAACTTTCCTAGCAGTCCTTTGGGGTCCAAAATGTTGGATCGAAAGTGTCGCTAGAGGGGGGGGTGAATAGCGATACGATGTCGTTAAAAAACTTTTGCAATAAGTAAAAAGCAAGTAGAGAGTGCACAGCGGAAATATAAAGTAGACAAGATATTTTTACGTGGTTCACAATCTTTCGATTGCTAATCCACGGCCCTAGTGATCCTTGATCACGTACGGAGGGCAATTCACTAAAACCACTCCTCCTCGTTGGAGGTAGGAGCAACGACATAAAAAGAAATCAAGGCAAAGGACACTCCCTTTCCTTGTTACGATTAAAGCACAAAGACAATTTAAAGAAGTAGAACTTAAATAAATATACCGACAACTCTTATAAGTAGAAGATGTAGCTGCTGTCGGGCAGACTTGTGAGCAAAATGTGAGTAGTAGTATGCATTTAGGCAGGTTGAGAGCTCTTGAATTCTTGTAATTTGCTTGGCTTGAATACGTCTATTTATGGATATCGACTTATGAATTTAGACATAGGTAGTGTCAAGGTGAGGTTCTTATCCCCAAGACTTGTTCATCCACATCCTTTGCCAACTCAAGGATGAGGTGTTTCATCCAACCACCTTGTGCCACCTCCAACCTCCTTGTGCGCCAACTCAAGGATGAGGTGTTTCATCCAACCACCTTGTGCCACCTCCAACCTCCTTGGGCGCCAACTTGAGGATGAGGTGTTTCATCCAACCACCTTGTGCCACCTCCAACCTCCTTGGGCGCCAACTTGTTGGAGCCATTCAACTTGTGCCACATCATGGGAGCCAACCATCTTGTGCCAACTCACCTTATTTTGGGCGTCCACCACAAGGAAGCTTGGTGATGGTTTGGATGTCCACCTTGATGCCACATCACCCTTTGTACCAAAACACGAGTCAAGTCCAAATTCACCCCCTTGAAATTCGAGCTCTTCTCGATTTGGAACTTGACTAGCATTGGCTGTAGTCAAAGGGTTTTGGAGCAGCATACAAGTTAGCTTAAAATATAAAGTCGATGGTTCTAACCATCCGATCTCGACCTAGACCTTCCATTGGAGGTATTGGGTCGGATCTACGCTAACGACCTTGCCCGCTTTCACACGAGCTTACCTTGTAGCCTCGCTTAGGTCTTCACCCGAGTACCTCGGCTTCCTCCAAGTCCTCTGGCGTTGCCCGACCACCTCGGTTCCCACCGGTGTCGCGAACCTTCCGCTCAACTTTAGCATTTGCACACTTAATTGAGCTCGTAAGATAACAAATATACCCTTAACTATTGAGCCTTTTGCCATAATCAAAATATGGTTCGACTTTGGTGCCTTTGCACCAACAATCTCCCCCTTTGATTCATGGCAAACCGACACAAAAGTTAAGGAAAAATTAAGCATAACGATAGCTAGCATAATGATTAAGCATGAATGAGCTAGCATAAAGATTAAATATGAATGAGCTAGCATAATGATTAAGCATGAATGAGCTAGCATAAAGATTAAATATGAATGAGCTAGCATAAAGATTAAATATGAATGAGCTAGCATAATGATTAAATATGAATGAGCTAGCATAATGATTAAGTATGAGTGAGAAATATTATTGTTTCAAGTTCTCCCCTTTGAGGTAACCTCCCTTGACCAAGGTGAGTTCTTAAAAATAATTTTACTCCCCCTTAATAGTTGCTTAAGTAAACGGAATTACTTAATATAAAAGGTAATAATTTTGTTTACTTTCTTCCTTACTTTTGTGACTTTCTCCCCCTTTTGCCTTAACTCAAAAAGTTTGTAAATATATTTTAGGGTTTGTAAGTCCAAGCAAGTTCCCAATATAAATATATTTTTTTTTTTAAAATAATAATAAGCTTGAAAATATGTTCATCTAAAATGTACAACTCCGGTTGGACTTGATTGATATAGAATGATCAATAAGTCTTGAAGGAGTTGATTAATTTTAAATAATTATACTCCATGGTTCATGTCGATGCACCTTGAATCTACATCTGGAACCGAGAGTAAGGTCCTAACATCTCACGCCGTCTCGTGGCTAAGTACACAAACACATTAGTCCTATGTGTTGTGAGATGTGTTAGCTCCTTAAATCTATAGGTATATGATTTCTAAGGTAAGACTTAGGCTAATTTCATAAAAAGAAGCAAAAGTAGAGTACATATATAGAAAAATTTAAATCCTACTCTATTACGCACATACCTAACTTTCATCTTAATAAACTAAATTCGGCTTCGGGTAGTGGTTTGGTGAAGATGTCCGCTAGGTTTGATTTGGACTCAACATACTCTAGTTGTATAGTTCCATTAGTTACATGTTCCCTAATGAAGTGGTGTTTAACTTCTATATGTTTTTTCCTAGAATGACATATTGGATTTTTAGTTAAGTTAATTGAACTAATGTTATCTATGTAGGTTTTAATGTTGTTAAAGATTAAGCTAAAGTCTTGGAGAGTGTGCTTCATCCACAGGAGCTGAGAGACACACTCACCCATCGCAACGTATTCGCCGGTGGTAGATAAGGCAACGCATAATGCTCTTGCTTCCTCGCACCAACTTACTAGACTCGGTAGGATTTGACAACAACCACTCGTGCTCTTTCTATCGAGTTTACTACCGGCATAGTCGGAGTCGGAGTAGCCGATTAGATTAAACTCGGTAGATCTAGGGTACCAAATACCTACGTTTAGCGTGCCCTTTAGATATCTAAGGATACGCTTGACTAGGGTTAGGTGAGACTCCTTGGCACAGGTTTGTAACCTTGCGCACATACTTACCGCGAATAAAATGTCGGGTCGGCTCGCGGTTAAGTATAGGAGACTTCCTATTGCGCTCCTATAGTATTTTAGGTCAACGGGTTTTCCTTCTACATCTTCGTTTATATTAACATTAGTTGCCATAGGTGTATTGATTATTTTAGCATCTTGCATTCCAAATCGATTTATTAAGTCCTTAGTATATTTTTGTTGATGTAAATATATTCCATCTTTAGTTTGTTTAATTTGTAAACCTAAGAAGAAACTTAACTCTCCCACTAAATTCATTTCAAATTCACTTTCCATAAGTGAGATGAATACGTTTAGCAGGATCGAGTTGGTAGTTCCAAAAATTATATCATCTACATAGATTTGGGCTATAAAGATTTCTTTTCCTACGGTTTTAACGAATAAGGTTGGGTCGACTAAACCTTGGTTGAATCCTTTGGACTTAAGATAGATCGAAAGCCTTTCGTACCAAGCTCTTGGGGCTTGTTTGAGTCCATATAGGGCTTTCTTAAGTCTAAGGACATGGTCAGGTTTATCTAGATTTTCAAATCCGGGAGGTTGACTGACGTAAACTTCTTCCTTAATGTATCCATTCAAAAATGCTGACTTGACATCCATTTGAAACAATTTAAAACCTCGATGTGCAGCATATGCTAACAACATTCGGATGGACTCTAGTCTGGCTACGGGGGCGTAGGTCTCATCGTAATCTAAACCTTCGACTTGACTAAACCCTTTTGCGACTAACCTAGCTTTATTTCTAACTACTTCACCTTTATCATCAAGTTTATTTCGAAATACCCACCTTGTTCCAATAATTGATTTTTCTTTAGGTGGTGGTACTAATTCCCAGACTTCATTTCTAGTGAATTGAGCTAGCTCTTCTTGCATATCAATAATCCAGTCGGGATCAAGAAGTGCTTGTTCAATAGTTTTGGGTTCGATTTTGGAAATTAACGAGATTTGACTAAGGTTTCGATATGAAGCTCTAGTTCGAACCCCTAAATTTGGATCACCTATAACTTGATTGATAGGATGATTTGTTTGAGTCTTAGTGTGACTCGGGTTAGGGTCATCTATCACTTGGTCGATAGGATGACTTGGGTGAGTTCTAGTTTGACTTGGGTTAGAGTCATCTATCACTTGGTCGATAGGATGACTTGGGTTAGGACGAGATTCAAGTTCAAGATCAGAGTCGGGTTAGCTATAAGTTGATTTGCTAGTTGGTTTTGTTAAGGATTGATCGGGTTCGTGTCCTTCTTGAAAACTATATTAATGGTTTCTTCGACTCTAAGAGTGTCGTGATTGTATACCCTATAAGCTCTCTTGGTGGTTGAGTATCCTAGAAAGGTTCGATGAGGTTTTGGATTTGAATTTCCCTAGGTAATCCTTAGTGTTTAAGATATGTACCTTGCATCCAAATACCCTAAAGTACTTGATGTTCGGTATTTTATCGTGATAAATCTCGTACGAGGTCTTTTGGTGCCTCTTTACCATAAGGATCCTATTTTGGACATAGCAAGCCGTACTAATGGCCTCTGCCCAAAATCTATCGGGTAGGTTATACTCGTTTAACATTGTCCTAGCGGCTTCTTGTAGGGTTCTATTTTTCCGTTCGACTAACCCATTTTGTTGTGGGGTTCTAGGACATGAAAACTCATGGTGGTATCCGTTTAGGTTACAGAAATCAAAACTGTGGTTTTCAATTCACCACCATGATCGCTTCTAAGTCTTTTAATCTTAAGGTTCTTTTGATTTTCGATTAACCTACAAAGATTGATTAGTTGGTCTAGAGTATCATTTTTATGTTTGATAAACCTAACCCAAGTAAATCTAGAATAGTCGTCAATTATGACTAAGCAAAATTGACTACCATTGAGTGACTTAGCTCCATGTGAATCAAATAGATCCATGTGTAGGAGCTCAAGAACACTTTTGGTTCGTTCTTGATTAGTTAATTGATGTTGTGTCCTAGATTGTTTACCTTGTTGACAAGCATTACATATTTTATTATCCAAGTTGTTTAGTTTAGGCAAACCTATAACCAGCCACTCTGACTCATCTTGTGGGCCGAGTCTTGGAGTGCAGTGTCAGAGTCTTGATTGCCATAACCAAGATTCCTCTTGCTGTGTCATAAGACACTTGGTTGAGGAGTTGGGTAAATTTAGTGTGTAGATGTTGCTACTCCTAGTTCCTTTAAGTATTATTTTAGATGTTGCATTTATTTTGATTACGCATTCATTTTCTAGAAATATGACCTTATAATTGTTATCACACAATTGGCTTACACTAAGTAAATTATATTGAAAGTTTTCTACTAATAAGACATTTTGAATTGTAAAGTTAGAGTTGAGCTCAATATCACCTGATCCGATGATTTTGAGCTTGCCGTTATTTCCGAAGGCTACCGATCCTTGTCGTTTGAATCGTAACTTCGAAAATTTGAGTTGATCCCCGGTCATGTGTCGGGAGCAACCACTGTCCAACATCCATTGATCCTACACATAAGGTAGTTGGATCGGATATTGGAATTACTAAAGGGTTGTTTGTAAGTTTTTAAACCTAAATCATCTCACCAATATCTACATGATCAAAACATGTTATTCCTATGTGTTATTGTGAGATGACTTTCAATTTTACTTGATTAATTTTAATGAATTTAAATTAACCAACATTAGGTTAGATTCTAAGCTCATCAAGTAATCTTTTCAAGAGATTAGCTTCCAGGTCGTGGCGAGGCACAGAGGCCTTCTTTGATCGGAACAACGACCACTTCCTTAGACAAAGCTAATTTCAAGAAATTGATAACTCGACTTACTTGAGACTACGTCTTGGTCTAACTAGTTATTTTTGAAAAGAGGCTCCCCGAGGCTCAATCTTTTCGTAGGATTTTAGTTGGTTTATTTTTGAAAAGAGGCTCCCCGAGGCTCAATCTTTTCGCAGGTTTTTAGTTGGTTATGAGTCCTATCTAACCATTCTAAAAATAAAGGAAAAACTAAGCATGCAATTTCTAAGACTTAACAAAAATACATTTTGTATTGGCTCCCCTTGGACCATTGAATCGAGTGGGTCTATTCACATAGTGAATTTGGTCCTTGGGAACCCAATACATGTTAGATCCTAAAGTTGAAATCAAAGTGGTCTTAGGGACCCATGCTTGGACATTTTTCTTATGTTGGTTTACTATAGACATATATGACTTATTGGTTGTATTTGAGTTAAACCCGAGTCCAGCCTTGTTGTACACGGCCCTTTGTGATCCAAGTAAGAGGTCAAGTCCCTTGGATCCCAAAGTGAACCTTTCCAACGTGTTCCTAAGGTCTTCGACTTGTGTTTTCAAAAGCGAGTTCTCAACTTCAAGCTTTTCAAGCAGGTTGAGTCCTCCTCTTGAATCTGAGTAGTCGAAGAGGTTAGAGACCTCATGTTTGAGAAGGTTAACCTCCTCAATTAGGGTCTCGACCTTGGACTCGGACTTAGCTAGTTTCTTATTTAAAAATTTAATTGCACCATACAAAGTATTAAGTAATGACCGACTTACCCTTAATGATTCTTTTGAACCGGATACGGATCCGTGGCTTGTCTTGAATGGAAGCTCATCATCGGATTCGGACTCGGACTCTTCTTGGTTTGAGTCGTGCTCGTCGGCTTGGCCATTAGAGCTTGGATATCGTCTTCTTCCTCCGACAACTCCTCCCAAGTAGCGTTTAGCGCTTTCTTGGTCTTTGATCGTTATTCTTTAGCTTTGGGCACTCGGACTTGATGTGACCGAACACATTGCACTCATAGCATCTAAAATTAGAAGTATTTGAATTAGGTTTAGGCTTACCTTGAGTTGTTGGTCGTTTCGTCTCTTGATCATCTTCCGAACTAGATTGACTAGTTCGGATTCTATTCGAGTCTACTTCCGATTCGGACTCGTCTTCTTCCTTGGGGTGGCTTGCTTGCGGGCTTCTTCTTCTTGGAACACTGCAACTAACGCAATACTCTTCTCGGCACGGACCACGTTAGTTTGCTCATGTAATTCAAGTTCAAAACAATTCGTCTAACCTAATTTTAGAAAGGTCCTTGGAGACCTTGTAGGCATCGACCATGGATGCCCACAAGGTGGTCCTAGGAAAGCGAGTTAAGAGAATACGATAAGGTCGCGATTCTCGACCTTTTGTCCGATGGCATGGAGTTGGTTGGCGATGTCTTGGATCTGAGCATGTAGTTGAGTTGCGGTCTCGTTTTCCTGCATTTTCAAGTTATACAATTTATTTAAAAGTAAATCTCTTTTACATACCTTCGTGTCGTCGGTGCCTTCGTGTAGTTCCACTAGCTTGGTCCATAAGTCCTTTGCACTAATGAAGGGGCCGATGCGGTTGAGCTCTTCCTTGGACAACCCACATTGCAAGATTTGAGTTGCCTTGGCATCGGCTTCTACTTGTTTTTCATGGAATTTGACCATTGATCGTAACCCAAAGATTCACCATCTTCATTAATAGGAAGTGTGAAACCGGTTTGATTCACGATCCACATCTCGATTTGGGTTTTAAGAAAGCATTCCATCCGACCCTTCCAATAACGAAAGTCATTACCGTTGTAAAGCGGGGGTCGAGCGGTGCTAAACCCTTCGAGATGGGCCATTTAAAACAAGAAGAAGAGCAACGAAAAGAATCTTGCAAAACACACGGAAAGAATATTCCAAGACTTTCGTCTTGGATTAGTAATCTTGAGAAGTAAAAAGATATATAAAATGTAACTTGCAAAAAGAAATAAACAATCAAATGCGAATGTCGTTGAAGTTCCGGAGGACAACCTTACTCGGGATCTAACCCGAAGGACAACCTTATCCGGATCCTAAAGCCTCTAATGCAATTCTATATGTAGGAGAAGATAAGCAAGTGAAATAATTATCACGAAAACAGAAATAAATAAATAATAAAAAATCTGCTTAAAAAGAAAACAAAGCTAGATTGGTGGTTTCACCGAATCTTAGCGCCTACTCGATACCAATTGTTGGATCGAAAGTGTCGCTAGAGGGGGTGAATAGCGATACGTCGTTAAAAACTTTTGCAATAAGTAAAAAGCAAGTAGAGAATGCACAGCGAAATATAAAGTAGACAAGATATTTTTACGTGGTTCACAATCTTTCGATTGCTAATCCACGGCCCTAGTGATCCTTGATCACGTACGGAGGGCAATTCACTAAAACCACTCCTCTTCGTTGGAAGTAGGAGCAACGATTACAAAAAGAAATCAAGGCAAAGGGACACCCCCCCTTTCCTTGTTACGATTAAAGCACAAAGACAATTTAAAGAAGTAGAACTTAAATAAATATACCGACAACTCTTATAAGTAGAAGATGTAGCTTTCGTTGTCGGCGGCACTTCGTCGTAGCAAATGTGAGTAGTAGTAGCGGCGTTACGACGGCGTGTTGAGAGCTCTTGAATTCTTGTATGTTTTGCTTGGCGTGAACATGTCTATTTATGGATATTGATCTATGAATTTAGACATAGGTAGTGTCCAAGGTGAGGTTCTTATCCCCCAAGACTTGTTCATCCACATCCTTTGCGCCAACTCAAGGATGAGGTGTTTCATCCAACCACCTTGTGCCACCTCCAACCTCCTTGGGCGCCAACTCAAGGATGAGGTGTTTCATCCAACCACCTTGTGCCACCTCCAACCTCCTTGGGCGCCAACTTGAGGATGAGGTGTTTCATCCAACCACCTTGTGCCACCTCCAACCTCCTTGGGCGCCAACTTGTTGGAGCCATTCAACTTGTGCCACATCATGGGAGCCAACCATCTTGTGCCAACTCACCTTATTTTGGGCGTCCACCACAAGGAAGCTTGGTGATGGTTTGGATGTCCACCTTGATGCCACATCACCCTTTGTACCAAAACACGAGTCAAGTCCAAATTCACCCCCTTGAAATTCGAGCTCTTCTCGAGGCTGGAACTTGACTAGCAGTTGACTGTAGTCAAAGGGTTTTGGACTGCAGTACAAGTTAGCTTAAAATATAAAGTACGATGGTTCTAACCATCTGATCTCGACCTAGACCTTCCATTGGAGGTATTGGGTCGGATCTACGCTTAACGACCTTGCTTTGCTTTCACACGAGCTTACCTTGTAGCCTCGCTTCCGGTCTTCACCCGAGTACCTCGGCTTCCTCCGAAGTCCCTCTGGCGTTGCCCGACCACCTCGGTTCCCACCGGGTGTCGCAGACCTTCCGCTCAACTTTAGCATTTCTGCACACTTAATTGAGCTCGTAAGATAACAAATATACCCTTAACTATTGAGCCTTTTGCCATAATCAAAATACCGGTTCGACTTTGGTGCCCACTGCACCAACATCTTGCCCTCGAAGTCTGCTTCCTTGGCTTCGCTTCAAGTCATCTCATTCGGCGGTCCCTCGTATGCATCAAGCGCACGGCTTCGCAATGCTCCTTCGCCGACTCAAGCACGAGGTTGTGAGTTAGTGATCTTACCAATGTTATTCATCATATGTGTGAATTACTAAGTCCTACATGACTTCAACACACTTATTAAATCCACAATAATATCCTAACTTAAACCTTTGTCACACACATCAAAACCAAAATCCAAACCATAACTTGGGTCGATTGACCTAACAATCTCTCCCTTTTTGATGTGTGCCAACTACGTTTAAGTTAGGTAAATTATAAACAAAATAACATATGAAAAGAAAGCATGTAAACAAATCATGAGCATCAAACTCCCCCTAGATACATGCAACTCCCCCTTAACCCATGCTAATCTCCTCCCCAGCATGATTAAACTTAAACATCCCTATTTCTCCCCCTTCGACACCATCAAAAACATTAACATAATGTCATAATACAAGGCATCAAAGTCTAAGGGTAAAAAAACCATCAAAACATCCTGAAAACACTGAAATTGGGCTATGAACAGTGCCACCAATCGACTGAATCAGACATCAATCGACTGGCACGCTGGTTTCAGCAATTTTTGATTTTCGGACAGAAATTCAGAAATGCACTAGAAATTCCAAAAAATTCAAAAAATTGTGAAATTTTGAAAACACATTTCTTTTAAAGTATTTTATTAGTGAAAAATAAGTTTTCATGAAAGTTACTTATATTTTCAATGATTTACCAAAAATCCAAAAGTTTCAAAAACAACTAGTATTTGATCAAGTTTGTATCAATTTTAACACCTAGTTTTGCTTTAGCTTGTTTCAAAACATGAAAATGTAGATTTTAAAGTAAGGAATGGTTTTGAAAACATATGAAATATCCAACCATGATCTTTGGGCAATATGTCTATGAATTAAACATAAGTCTTCCCCATGATTGGTCTATTATTACTCTTTTGATACTTTAAATGACCATCTAAATGTCATAGGCATTAGTGGACCATTAGTATCATCCTAACATCTCACCCATGCTAAGTTTTCAATCAAGGTTATCCTTATGGTGAGTGTGAGATGTTCCTAAAGGTATTTATATACTTAACCTTCAAATTCATGCAATTCTACACAAGATTAAGTATCACTCTAACATACTACATGATCATAAAGACATATATGCATTGATTTCACATTATGATCATGAAACAAGTGTATCAATCAATTTGTAATCATGAATTAGGTATAAAATCATGATAATAAGTCAAGTATTACCCAAAGCATGATTTAAGCTATTTATGAGTGCATTATCATCACCCAATACTATTTCAAAAATTAAGTCCCGATCATTTTAAGTCATAAGCATGTATCATTATTCAAATCAAGTTTATGATTCTAACATTATAATCACTTCATCAATCATGCTTATAAATTAAATTTCACTAGCCACATTATCCTAAGTCAACCATATAATATGATACAAGTGAAGTCCACTTATGGTTGACTATCCTAGGGTTTTCCTAACCCTTAAGGATGAACTTAGGAAACCAATATAGATTCTTTCCAATAGGATTCACTAAGTATTCAATGTGTTGGAGCCAATGGTAAATTTCTCTAGGGCCTTAGTTAAATGATCTACCTTTTCCCTTAAGACCTTGTTTTCATCCATACATGCACCACTAACATTTAGAGGCATATAATCATTATGTGAGCATGTATCATCATTAACATTTAAGCATGCTTTTGTTAGTAATATATATGAGAGATGTCCTAAGGCAATCGCCTTATGTATGAACCATTTATATGATAAATGAAGATTCACTATTTAAGTATACATGTTTCATGTATTTGATTGGATCTTAAACTCATTTACTGAATGTCCACGATGCGATTCACAACATGAGAGAATTTGTGATTGGATCACAACTAGTGAGTATCTCTACATGTGTAATTGTGATGTATCGGAAATATCCCTAGTCGATGAATTGATGAATTTTGACACCATCAATTCTGTCGAGACTAGCACGAGGTATACTCCTTGGTGTATCCAAGTAGCTGATTCTCACTGGCTGGAGACATTGTGATGTCCGGAGTTAATCGTGAATGCTAGTTATGGTAACTAGTTCATTGGAGTGACCAGCCATAAGACTTCATATGGTTCTCTGCATATATAGATATGTCAATGAAGTTCTTACTGTAGCTTAAGTGCGATGTTCCTTTGACTTGCGGTATTCAAGTCATCTTGATCATGGAGACTTATGCTTTGACATCTTAAGCAAGCATCTCTAAGGAGATGTGGACCCGGGATGATTGGGTATAAGTCGAAGTGATCGAAGGTGTTTGAATAGCCTATAAAGGATTCACCACTCCTTGCGAGGAGATGTATACCCATGGCCTCTCGTCGGATTGTTACTAAAGTCTTTGGCTAAAGCATTACATGTTTAGAGTAAGGTACTCTTTGATACATGTGCAGTAACTAGAATCCGTCGAACGAGGAAATGATACTTGGCCTAGGTGTTGTTGGGAGATCGATTGGCCGGCTAGAGGGGGGGGTGAATAGCCCTCTTACTTTGGATGTTGGAATTCTCTCGTTCGTTTGCTCGTCTACACAATCGTTAGCACAAGTGGAAGCATAAACAATAAAAACAAAGCGATAAACGAAAATACAAACGCTAACAAAGGATGTAACGTGGTTCACGGCTACGCCGCTAGTCCACGGTCCCCGATTCATCCTCGGTGAATCACTCCGCTAAACCAATCCACTAAATGGTCTCTCCTTTGCACCAAGCTAGGTGGAGGTAACCTTTACGATCAAGATCACTCTTCTTACAAATAGAATGGAGTAAAAGTAAGTAAGAAGAGTTTAGAACTTATGGAGCACTTGGAAGATCACTTAGAGCATAAGCATTACCCTCCACAAGCTCCACACCCTCTCTTTTTATAGAGAGGGCTGATTTCTTCCACCACGATCACGCCTTGGCCTCAACGACCTGAACACGTCGGATCCCGAAGTCCAACGGAACACTTGGCCGATGGACCTCATCATGCCTCCGTAGTCGACGCGCCCGATCGGCTACGAACGGATTCTGCCAAAACCCTATTGACTACCGATCACCGCTGCTTTCATTGATCGATGTCTTGGCAATCGCCACGTATGTAATGATCACGGCCACAATCTAGTCGATCCGGATACCAATCGAACTACATTCGACTTCGAGCGATCGGCGCCATGACATGGCAATGATCGGTGTGTCGAAAACCCATCCGACACTTGGCCAAATGGCCAAGTTTCACCTAAGAGCTACCCCTCCCCGGGTTACAATCGCTCACTCTCATCTCTCGGAGTCCCTCGCCTTCGAAGTTCTCTTCGTTCTCGGCCACGTCCCTCGGCAGCATCAGGAGCACAGCTCTGCAATGCTCCTTCGCGTCTCTTGCCTCGAAGTCTACTTCCTCCGGCTTCACTTCAAGCTTCTCGTCCGGCGGTCCCTCGGATGCTCCAAGCGCACGGCTTTCGCAAAGCTATCCTTCACCGACTCAAGGCACGAGTCATGAGATGTGAAACTCGCCACGGCTCCATGTGCGAATTACTAAGTCCTGCACGACTTCAATGCACATATCAAATCAACATAACACACTAACTTAAACCCTTTGCCACACCATCAAAACCATATTATGGCAAGAGATTGCCCTAACAATCTCCCCCTTTTTGATGAGTGGCAATCCGTTTAAGTTAGGTAAAAACATTTGATATAAATTTTAAAGGAAAGAAAGCATGTAAACATAAACATGATATAGCAACATGCAACTCCCCCTTAATCCATGAAACTCCCCCTTAATTTCTCCCCCTATCATTATTAACTTAAACATAATCATTTCTCCCCCTTTGACACCATCAAAAAGATTATCACTAAGTTAAAAGCACATGGCATCAAGTCTAATAGAAAGAAAATACCACAAGTTGATTTAAAATCGGAATTCAGCCTTTACTGGTCTGATATTCAGGTCATCAGTCGACTAGTTCAGACTACCAGTCGACTGGCACGCTATTTTCGGGATTTCTGATTTCTGGGGTGAATTTCAGAAATGCATTAAAAATTCTAGAAAATTTGAAAAATCATGAAATTTGGGGAACACATTTCTTTTAAGTATATCTATCAGTGAAAAATATGTTTTCATGAAAAGTCATTATATTTCCACGTATTTGCCAAAAATCCAAAAGCTTTAAAAACTACTAGGTTTTTTATCATAAGAGTATCCATTTTAACACCTAGTCTTGCTTTGAATTGTTTCAAAACATGAATACTTAGATTTTAGATTAAGAAATTGTTTTGAAAACATATGAAATATCCAACCATGATCTTTGGGCAATATGTCTATGAATTAAACATAAGCCTTCCCCATGATTGGTCTATTATTGCTATTTTGATACTTTAAATGACCATCTAAATGCCATAGGCATTAGTGGACATTTGTATCATCCTAACATCTCACTCATGTTAAGTTTTTAATCAAGGTAGCCTATGGTGAGTGTGAGATGCATCCTAGGGGGTATTTGTGTATACTTAACCAATATATTCATGCAATTCTATCAAGGTTAAGTATCAACCTAATAATCCTCATGATCATAAAGGCATATATGAATGAATTCTACATTATGATCATGAAACTCATGTATTCATCAAATAATAGTCATGCATTAGGTATTATATGATGATAATAAACAAAGTATCACCTAAAGCATGATTCAACCCTATTTCTCATGATTACGTGCCAAATATTAAAATCATAAATCATGATTTCAAACATTCATAGCAATTACATTAATCATCATGATTTAAGCATTATTATCTATTTATGGGCACGTTATCATCACCCAACAATATTCTAAAAATGTTGTCCCGCCATCCTAAGTCAACCAAATGATGATATAGGTTAATTCCATATGGTTGACTACCCTAGGGTTTTCCTAACACTTAAGGATGAATTTTGGAACCCAAAATAAGTTCTTTCCTATTGGGTTCACTAAGTATTCCTTGGGGATCCATTTCCTAGCTATTACTTTCTTCTTATCTTGTCCCCTAGCAATTAGGCATTTATAGGCCTTTTCATTTTTCTTTTCTTTGTATCCTAGGCCCTTTTTATTGAAGCTTGCCCTTTGGCTCCCTATAATCATGTTCAATGTGTTGGAGCCAATAGTGAATTTCTCTAGGGCTTTTGTCAAATAGTCTACCTTTTCCCTTAAAGCCCTATTTTCCTCTATGCATGCATCATTAACATTCAAAGGAATATAGTCATGTGAACATGCATCATTTAAGCTAGAAGAAATATCATTATTATTTAAGCATGCATTTTCTAGCTTATTTTCTAATGCCTTAATTTGATCAAGCATGCTTTTATTTTTCTTTTTTATTCCAAATAAGTCCTTAGTTAAACTAGAAATTATGGAAACTATTTTCTTAGGAGAGGCATTCGTTACCATAGTTTCCATGTCCTCTTCTTCTTCGGATGAGGAGGATGTAGAAGCTCCCCCTTCATTTGAGCTTTCCCCACTTGAGCTTGATTCTTCATTTTCGGTGGAGGAGGAGCAATCCGAGTCATGAAGAGCCATTAGTGCTAGGTTGGAATAGACATGCTCTTCTTCTTCGGATGAGGATGAGGAAGCAAGGTCATCCCATGTCTTTGCTTTGAGTGTCATGGCCTTCCCTTTTCCTTTTGCCTTCTTTTCTTCTTCCTTTCTCTTGCTCCCCTTCTTCTTCCTCTTTCCTTCTTTCTTTTTCTTCTCTTCCTTGCTCTTGTTTAGGAGGGGACAATTATCCCTTATGTGTCCCTCTCCTTGGCAATTGTAGCATATGACCTTCCCCCTTGGTCTTCTATTCCTATCATTAGATTTATTAAAATGAAAACCCTTTAAAGCACATCTTACCCTCCTTACCATATATGCTTCTTCGGTGTTATCCATGGAGGAGGATGAGGATGCTTCATCATCGGAGGAGGAGGGGATTTCCATCTTCTTCTTCCCCTTGTTCGCTATCAAAGCTACTCCTCTTGAGGGTTGAATTCTAGGCTCTTCTTGTATTCCTTCAAGCCTAGTTTCGTGGAGCTCCATTGTTGAGAAAAATTCCTCCAAGGTACTTACTTCCAAGTTCTTGGAGATGTAAAATGAATCCACCATGGAGCTCCATCTTGAGGACCGGGGAAAGGCATCTATGGCCTTCATTACCATATCCCGGTTGGAGAGCTTTTCTCCTACACTTGTTAGCCCAATTAATATTTCTTTAAATCTAGAATGTAGGGAAGTTACCTTTTCTCCCTTTTCTAATTTGATGTTTGAGAGTTGGGAGCGGAGGAGGTCTCTCCTAGCTAGCTTGGCCTCGGATGTGCCTTCATGGAGTTCTACAAGCTTTTCCCACATCTCTTTGGCGCTAGCACATTCTCCGATCCGGTTGATCTCTTGTTGAGGAAGCACATTGAGAAGATGATGTTTGGCCTTTGAGTTTGCAAGGTGCTCCTCTCTTTGCTTCTTAGTCCAACGTGATTTTTCAATTGGTTCACCCCTTTCATCCCTAGGCAACTCGAAACAATTTTCCATTATAAGCATAATATCAAAATCGGTCTCGAAGAATACCTCCATTCTCTTTTTCCACCAAGAGAATTCGTCGTCGAACTTCGGTGGGTGGATGTTTGAGCCGACCATTTTTGATGTAGAGCTTGTTGCGGCGGTTAGTCCGGTGATAAGCAACCTTGCTCTGATACCACTTGTTGGGAGATCGATTGGCTGGCTAGAGGGGGGGTGAATAGCCCTCTTACTTTGGATGTTAGAATTCTCTCGTTCGTTTGCTCGTCTACACAATCGTTAGCGCAAGCGGAAGCATAAACAATAAAAACAAAGCGATAAATGAAAATACAAACGCTAACAAAGGATGTAACGTGGTTCACAGCTACGCCGCTAGTCCACGGTCCCCGATTCGTCCTCGGTGAATCACTCCGCTAAACTAATCCACTAAATGGTCTCTCCTTTGCACCAAGCTAGGTGGAGGTAACCTTTACGATCAAGATCACTCTTCTTACAAATAGAATGGAGTAAAAGCAAGTAAGAAGAGTTTAGAACTTGTGGAGCACTTGGAAGATCACTTAGAGCATAAGCATTAGCCTCCACAAGCTCCACACCCTCTCTTTTTATAGAGAGGGTTGATTTCTCCGCCAAACGGGCCTCCGAACACGCCGGATCCCGATGTAGTCCAACGGAACGATGGACCTCATGGGCCGATCCGCCCGTAGTCGACGCCTCACGACTACGAACGGTTCTATGGCCAAAACCCTATTGACGCCGATCATTGCGCTATGCCGATCGATTATCTTGGCGATCGCCATGTGATGATGATCACGCTGGCCACAATCCGTCGTCGGATACCGGTCGAACTACATTCGATTGAGCGCCGATCATGACATGGCGATCGGGATCGGTGTCGGGAAAACCCATCCGACACTTGGCCAAATGGCCAAGTTTCACCTAAGAGCTACCCCTCCCCGGGTTACAATCGCTCACTCTCATCTCTCGGAGTCCCTCGCCTTCGAAGTTCTCTTCGTTCTCGGCCACGTCCCTCGGCAGCATCAGGCGCACGGCTCTACAATGCTCCTTCGCGTCTCTTGCCTCGAAGTCTACTTCCTTCGGCTTCACTCCAAGCTTCTCGTCCGGCGGTCCCTCGGATGCTCCAAGCGCACGGCTTCCGCAAAGCTATCCTTCACCGACTCAAGGCACGAGTCATGAGATGTGAAACTCACCACGGCTCCATGTGCGAATTACTAAGTCCTGCACGACTTCAACGCACATATCAAATCAACATAACACACTAACTTAAACCCTTTGCCACACCATCAAAACCATATTACGGCAAGAGATTGCCCTAACAGGTGTGACGTAGTCAGCCTAGTGGGGACTGACACTATAGACCATGTCCTGAACCAAGTGGGTATAAGATGAGTGAAGGGAATGGGGCACAATTCATTCGAGCTGCTGAAGGGTTTCAGAAATAGTTCTGGATCAACCGTTGATCTTTTCGATTAATTGGGGATCATGATGTACTACTAGGTGTCACTCATCATCGTTCTATAATTAATGGTTAATTATAGATGACCAACATAAACCGAGAACCTATTTGGTCACAGGCACAACGAGCGTAATCCGAAGGATTTAAAACGAGCTTGAGAATGGGATTCTCAGACCGAGAGAAACTAGGTTTGGTTGGACCAAACAAGAAGCGAGCATGAAATCGTTTCAGTCGCAATGGAAGCGTGGATGGGCCGTGTCTTATGAAGACATAATGGATGAACCAAAATGGTTTGGTTCTAATCCAATGGAGGAGAATAAACCAAAGGGTTTGGTTTATTTTAAATGAATGAACCAAAAGTTGGTTCGGTTCGTTTTAACTTAAAATAAACCATCATGGTTTGGTTTATTTTAACTTATATAAATGGAGTGGGTTAACGGCCCTCATGGTTATGATCCAATAACCATTAAGAGAATTAGTTCTCTATAAAAGAGGGTTTAATGGATTGTTAAGCCCTAATCCAAAACCCTAGCTAGAGTTGCCGCCCACCCCATTGAAGGAGTCGGCGCCAACTCCATTGCCGCCCCATCTTCTCCTCCAACCGGCGTCCAGAAGGAGCCTTCCTTCCCCCTCGCCGGCGTCGAGCTGCTGCCAGTTGTTGCTCCGGTGATCTCCTTTAGGTTTGGCATCAAGGTGAGCTTTATCTTCCCTTGGTTGGTCGGCGCCTATCTCCTCCACCAAAGCTGTCCAGTTTTCTGGACAGCTTATTCTCCTCTCGTCGGAACGTCGTTTGGACGATGGTTAGAGCTCCGACAGCGGTTAACTTACCGGGGATTCGATCTCCGGTAATCCTCTGAGGTGGAGGACGAAGGATTCGTCAATCGGTTGACGAATACCTCTCCGGAGAAGCGAGTTTTGAGGACTCATTTTTGGATCCGAATTTGGATTTGGATCGTGATCATCTCTCGATCACGTCGTCTTCAACACGAGGCTAGTAACCGTACGAAGACGAAGTTCGTGGCTTAGCGAATTCATTTTAAGGATACTCGGCGTGGATACGGATAGAGACGATTCTAGCGAGGATCGTTCCGGTTGATGCCGTTCCCGCTACACGTAATACGAAAGGTATAACGTAGTTAAATTTCTTTTTATTGCAAATTTAAATTTACGGTTATGTCTACACTTGTTGTACTATGCATGCGTGTGATGTGTGTATTGTAATAAATGTAGATTTATTATTTTTATTGCTTCCGCTGTGCTCATGTTTACGAAACGTGATCGAAAACACACACGCCACGGTGCCGGAAACCCAATAGTGGTATCAGAGCCAAGGTTGTGTTTCGACATAATCGTAAAATTGTTTTGCGATAGTCATAATGATATTTCTGGAAATTTTCTAATTTTGGAAATTTAGAAGTATTTATGGAAATTTTTCAATTTTGGAAAGTCTAGTAGTATTTATGGAAATCTTTCACTTTTGGAAAGTTGGAAGTATTTATGGAAATTGATATTTTCCATAAATAAAATATTTGATTAGATTCTGGAAATTTGTTTCCTAATTTAATCATGATTTGATTTGGGAAATCAAATCTTAAAATATTTTATTTCCATAAGTAGTTTTGATGATTTAGGAAATTGGTTTCCTAAATTGATTTCCCTTAATCAACTATTTCCATAAATAAAATATGTGATTAGATTTGAAAATTTGTTTCCTAATTTAATCATGATTTGATTTGGAGAATCAAATCTTAAACATATTTTATTTTCATAAATAGTTATGACATATAAGGAAATTATTTACATGACATAATTGTATGTCATGTAATTGCATTAGATGCATATCATTATGCCATGCGTGTCGTGACATGTAGATGTATGTCATGTATGCCATGCCATGTAGATAATAGTTATTTGCATGCAAAGAGGATGAGACATAAAAACCCTAACTCAATATTAAAGCTTACACCTTCCATTAATATGGTTAGAACCAGAGTTCCGTTTCTTGTTTGAGTTGTTGGACTCTCTCCAAGCCCGGCTCAAACCCGAACATGTTCAAACCATGGAATAGTTTAATACTAATATGGTAAGAGTCAAAGGTCAATCGTTAGCTTTGGTTGTTGGACTCTCTCCAAGCCGGGCTAATTGGTTGAATGCGCTCTAACCATATTAAAACTATTTCTCGATTAATGGGTTGGCTTTAACCTGGAGCATCGGCTTGTTGGACTCTCTCCAAGGTCGATGTAAAGGGAGGTGAAGTTGGGTGCTATGCATATGATGCATACTTGTTAATGTGTTAACAACCCGATGTATGTGTGAACATTCAATTAGTTGATAGCACATTGTGATAGTTGCATATAGGTGATATGCAATCCGTATAGTTGATACCTACCGTCGTAGTTATGAATGGCTTGTTGGACTCTCTCTAAGGTTGTTCATATCTATGATGGATATCAGCCCATTCGGAGATGGACCTACGATCTCCCGAAGTGATTTTGGGGTTTTTGAAATTCGAAAAATGAATGGGATTTATAAATGTATATTGATGCATTTTAAAATCATTTTCTCATATATGCTCGCTTTGTATTTCTAAAATTGATTGTGATGTCTTTGAATTTGCGTTCCATTTTGGATTCGAATAAAATTGACTGGGCCGAACTTCTTGGATTGACTTAGAAACTTGAGAATTGTTCTCAAGGTGGAAAAGCTTGCGTATGTCCTCGAAGCGCCTCTTCCTGCCCGTCCTAGTGACAATGCAACTCTGGACCAATTGTTGGCCTATCAAAAACATGTGAATGATTCTGAAATGGTGAGTTGCATCATGCTAGCCATGATGGAACCCAAGCTACGATAGCAGCATGAGCATATGGATGCTCATATCGTAGTCCTTCATCTTTATGAGTTGTTTGATAAACAAGTGAGATTCGAAAGGTTCGAAGTCTCCAAGCTCCTCTTCACCTCTGAGATGCAAGAAGGTTCATCTGTGGTACTGCTCAACATGCTGAAGACTGTGGAGCCTTCTGAGAAGCATGAGCAGGGGACGGTGTTGTTAGTTGATTCCTCGAAGAAAGGTTCTAAGAGGGAGTCAAAAGAACAACATAAGGGGAAGAAGAAAAAGGCTAAAAAGGCAAAACCAGCTCAAAAGGGCACTTGCCATCATTATGGCAAGTAGGGCCATTGGCGAAGAAATTGCAAGATTTATCTTGAGTCCGTGAAGAAGAATAAGGCATAAGATGCTCCATCTTTTTCATATATCTTCGTTATTGATTGTCATTCTATTTCCTCAGACACTTGGGTAGTAGATACTGGGTGTGGCTCACATATGTAATGACATACATGGGCTAAGGAATAGAAGAAGACTCGTCAAGGGAGAGTCAAATTTACGTGTTGGGAATGGAGCAAAGGTTGATGCACTCGCCATCGGAACGTATTTGTTGAAACTCCCTGCAGGACTTGTCTTAGAACTGGACAATTTCTTTTATGTTCCTTCGTTGATAAAGAACATCATTTCTATTTCTTGTTTAAATAGAAATGGGTACCATTTGACTTTTAGTAACAATTGTTGTTACGTAACTTTGAATGGAGTTCTTTATGGGACTGGAACTTTAAGCAATGGCATTTATACGTTGGACGTATCCAGTGACATTTTCAATATCGAAGTGAGCAACAAGCGTGCTCGAAAGGATAATCAATTAGACTCCTACATGTGACATTGTCGTCTTGGCCATGTAAGCAAGAAATGCATGTCCGAATTACACCGATGTGGAATTCTGGAATCGTTTGAATTGGATTCATACGATACATGTGAATCATGCTTAAAAGGCAAGATGACTAAGTTACCTTTTACTGGAAAAGGTGAACGAGTGGGAGAGTTACTAGGTCTAATACATACTGATGTATGTGGACCTATGTCAACTCAAGCTTTAGGAGGCTATAGCTACTTCATTACCTTCACCGATGATCACTCACGGTTTGGGTATGTGTTCTTGATGAAACACAAGTCTGAAGCCTTTGAAAGGTTCAAAGAATTCAGAAATGAAGTAAAGAAACAACATGACAAAAGTATTAAAATACTTCTATCGGATCGAGGTGGTGAATACTTGAGTCAGGAGTTTCTTGATTACCTAAGAGACAATGGTATATTGTCTCAATGGACTCTGCCATATACACCATATCATAATGGTGTATCTGAAAGGCGTAACCGGACCTTGTTGGACATGGTCAGGTCAATGATGAATCATGCGAATCTTCCCAAGTCCTTTTGGGGTTATGCATTTCAGACAGCTGTTTACTTGTTAAACAGAATGCCTACCAAGGTAGTCTCAACTACTCCATATGAGATATGGAATAGTAAGAAACCTCATGTATCTTACTTGAAGATATGGAGTTGTCCTGCTTATGTGAAGCGGACAGTATTAGACAAATTGGATGCTAAGTCTGATAAATGTCTATTTATTGGATACCCTAAGGAAACAAGGGGTTACCAATTCTATCATCTTGTGGAACAAAAGGTGTTTGTTTCAAGGCATGCTGTATTTCTAGAGAAAGAGGTTCTCTTGCAAGAAAACAGTGGGAGTGTCGTCGAGCTTGAGGAGGCTCGAGAGACTCAAATAGACATTGATGAGATACCTGGTGAAGCACAATAGCCGACAACTCATAGTGATGAGCAATCGGCTGGACCTATTGTAACACCACATCTTCGTAGATCTGGTAGAACACGTAATATTCCTGAGAGATATGGATTTCTCGTAAGTGAATCGAACGATGTGTTACTCATTGATGATGAGGAGCCTACCAGTTATGAAGAAGTGCCGACAAGTTCAGAAAGGGATAAGTGGCTTGGTGCCATGAAGTCGGAAATGGATTCCATGTATGAAAACCAAGTTTGGAACTTGGTTGACCCACCTGAAGGCATAAAGCCTATAGGGTGCAAGTGGGTTTTCAAGAAGAAAACCGACATGGATGGTAATGTGATTACCTATAAGGCTATATTGGTGGCGAAAGGATATCGTCAAAAGCAAGGTGTTGATTATGACGAAACCTATTCGCCTGTAGCTATGCTTAAATCCATTCGGATGCTCCTGGCCATAGCGACTCATTATGATTATGAGATATGGCAGATGGATGTGAAAACATCTTTCCTTAATGAAAACCTGCTCGAGTACGTGTATATGATATAGCCTGAGGGTTTCACATCGGTTGATAAAACCAAGGTATGCAAATTGCGACGGTCCATTTATGGATTGAAGCAAGCATCCAGGAGCTGGAATATCCGTTTTGATGAGACAATCAAAAGTTTGATTTCTCACAAAATCCAGACGAACCTTGTGTATACAAGAAGGTTAGTGAGAGTGCAGTCATGTTCCTAGTATTATATGTCGATGACATATTACTTATAGGAAACGATGTGTCAATCTTACAATCAGTTAAGGTTTGGTTATCCAAGACATTCTCCATGAAAGACCTAGGAGAAGCAACCTACATCCTCGGGATTAAGATCTATAGAGATAGATCGAAACGGTTGCTTGGTCTTTCGCAGTCTACATATATAGACCGAGTGCTAAAGGGGTTTAGCATGTCGGAATCCAAGAAAGGTTTCCTATCCATCAGGCATGGGATACACCTTTCGAAGTCTATGTGTCCGCGCACAGAAGATGAGAGGATTTGCATGAGTAAGATTCCCTATGCATCCGCAATAGGATGTATCATGTATGCTATGTTATGTACGAGGCCTGATGTATCATATGCTCTGAGTGTCACGAGCAAATACCAGTCTGATCCAGGAATGGATCATTGGGTGACTGTTAAGACGATCCTTAAGTACTTAAGAAGAACTAAGGATACGCTACTAATATATGGAGAAGGGTACATGGTGATACGTGGGTATACGGATGCCAGCTCTAGACAGACAAGGATGATTCCATGTCTCAGTCTGGGTATGTATTCACCTGGAATGGAGGCGCAATAAGTTGGAAAGGTTCCAAGCTTGATACTATAGCGGATTCTGCCACTAAGGCAGAATACATTGCAGCTTTGGAAGCAGCAAAAGAAGCAATTTGGATCAAGAAGTTCATCTTTGAACTTGATGTGGTCTCATCAATGATCCAAACATGTGCTTTGCCGCTATCATCTTATCAGAGAGATCATCAGTAGGAATGAAATACAATCGAGAAAATTCCCACTGAAAGGAACTTAGTGGATCCTTTGACTAAAGCATTACCTCAAAGTAAGTTTGAGGGTCATGTTAGTGCTTATGGTATTGGATACCGTAGCGATTGGCATTAGGCCAAGTGGGAGTCTGTTTGTAATATATATGAGAGATGTCCTAAGGCAATCGCCTTATGTATGAACCATTTATATGATAAATGAAGATTCACTATTTGAGTATACATGTTTCATGTATTTGATTGGATCTTAAACTCATTTACTGAATGTCCACGATGCGATTCACAGCATGAGAGAATTTGTGATTGGATCACAACTAGTGAGTATCTCTATATGTGTAATTGTGATGTATTGGAAATATCCCTAGTCGATGAATTGATGAATTTGGACACCATCAATTCTGTCGAGACTAGCACGAGGTATACTCCTTGGTGTATCCAAACAGCTGATTCTCACTGGCTAGAGACATTGTGATGTTCGGAGTTAATCATGGATGCTAGTTATGGTAACTAGTTCATTGGAGTGACCAGCCGTAAGACTTCATATGGTTCTCTGCATATATAGATATGTCAATGAAGTTCTTACTGTAGCTTAAGTGCGATGTTCCTTTGACTTGCGGTATTCAAGTCATCTTGATCATGGAGACTTATGCTTTGACATCTTAAGCAAGCATCTCTAAGGAGATGTGGACCCGGGAGGATTGGGTATAAGTCGAAGTGATCGAAGGTGTTTGAATAGCCTATAAAGGATTCACCACTCCTTGCGAGGAGATGTATACCCATGGCCTCTCGTCGGATTGTTACTAAAGTCTTTGGCCAAAGCATTACATGTTTAGAGTAAGGTACTCTTTGATACATGTGCAGTAACTAGAATCCGTAGGACGAGGAAATGATACTTGGGCTAGGTGTGACGTAGTCAGCCTAGTGGGGACTGACACTATAGACCATGTCTTGAACCAAGTGGGTATAAGATGAGTGAAGGGAATGGGGCACGATTCATTCGAGCTGCTGAAGGGTTTCAGAAATAGTTCTGGATCGACCGTTGATCTTTTCGGTTAATTGGGGATCATGATGTACTACTAGGTGCCACTCATGATCACAAAACCGAGGGTAGCTAGCCGCTCGATGTACCCGTTCATCTTTAGCACAAACTGCACTACAGATGAACCTTCTTGCATCTTCGTGGTGAAGAGGAGCCTAGAGACCTCGAACCTTTCGGATCTCGCTTGCTCATCGAACAACTCATGAAGATGGAAGACCATAGTATTAGCATCCATATGCTCATGCTGCTTTTGCAGCTTATCGCCGCTTAGCATGATGCAACTCGCCACCAGACCGCCACATGCTTCCGATAGACCAACATTTGGTCCGAGTTGCATCGCCCTTAGACGGGAAGAGGCTCTTCAAGGACATATGCAAGCTTTTCCGCTTGAGAACAATTCTCGTTTCTAAGCCACCCAGAAGTTAGGCCCTACTTTGTTCGAATCCAAAATAGTGCGCAAATTCAAAGACGTCATGATCAATTTATTGACCTAGAAATACAAAACGAGCATATATGAGAAAGATGATTTTAAAATGCATCAATATACATTTATAAATCCTATTCATTTTTCGAATTTCAAAAACCCCAAAAATCACTTCGGGAGATCGTAGGTCCATCTCCGAATGGGCTGATATCCATCATAGTTATGAACAACCTTGGAGAGAGTCCAACAAGGCATTTATAACTACGACGGTAGGTATCAACTATACCGATTGCATATCACGTATATGCAACTATCACAATGTGCTATCAACTAATTGAATGTTCACACATACATCGGGTTGTTAACACATTAACAAGTATGCATCATATGCATAGCACCCAACTTCACCTCCCTTTACATCGACTCGAGAGAGTCCAACAAGCCGATGCTGTGTTAAAGCCAACCCATTAATCGAAATAGTTTTAATATGGTTAGAGCGCATTCAACCAATTAGCCCAGCTTGGAGAGAGTCCAACAACCAAAGCTAACGATTGACCTCTGACTCTTACCATATTAGTATTAAACTATTCCATGGTTTGAACATATTCGGGTTCGAGCCGGGCTTGGAGAGAGTCCAACAACCCAAACAAGAAACGGAACTCTGGTTCTAACCATATTAATGGAAGGTGTAGGCTTTAATATTGTTTAAGGATTTTTATGTCTCATCCTCTTTGCATGCAAATAACTATTATCTACATGGCATGGCATACATGGCATACATCTACATGTCACGACACGCATGGCATAATGTTATGCATCTAATGCAATTACATGGCATACAATTATGTCATGTATATATTTCCTTATATGTCATAACTATTTATGGAAATAAAATATGTTTAAGATTTGATTCTCCAAATCAAATCATAATTAAATTAGGAAACAAATTTCCAAATCTAATCACATATTTTATTCATGGAATTATTTGATTAAGGAAAATCAATTTAGGAAACCAATTTCCTAAATCATTAAAACTACTTATGGAAATAAAATATTTTAAGATTTGATTTCCCAAATCAAATCATGATTAAATTAGGAAACAAATTTCCAGAATCTAATCAAATATTTTATTTATGGAAAATATCAATTTCAATAAATACTTCCAACTTTCCAAAAGTGGAAGATTTCCATAAATACTTCTAGACTTTCCAAAATTGAAAAATTTCCATAAATACTTCTAAATTTCCAAAATTTAGAAAATTTCCAGAAATACATTATGATTATCGCGAAAAACCATTTTACGATTATGTCGTAAACACAACCTGGGCTCGATACCATCGCTGTTTCCGCATCACAAGGTGTGTGTTCGATCATGTTTCGTAAACATGAACACAGCGGAAGCAATAAAATAATAAATCTACATTTATTACAACACACACAACACACGCATGCATATTACAACAAGTGTAGACATAACCGTAAATTTAAATTTGCAATAAAAGGAAATTTATCTACGTTATACCTTTCAGATGACGTAGCGGAACGACATCAACCGAACGATCCTCGCTAGAATCGCTCTATCCGTATTCACGCCGTGTTGAAGACGACGTGATCGAGAGATGATCACGATCCGAATCCAAATTCGGATCCAAAACGAGTCCTCAAAACTCGCTTCTCCGGAGAGGTATTCGTCAACCGATTGACGAATCCTTTGTCCTCCACCTCAGAGGATTACCGGAGATCGAATCCCCGGTAAGTTATCCACTGTCGGAGCTCTAACCGTCGTCCAAACAACGCTCCGACGAGAGGAGAAGAAGCTGTCCAGAAAACTGGACAGCTTGGTGGAGGAGTAGGCGCCGGCCAAACGCAAGGAAGCCAAGTGCTCACCTTTTCACCGAGGCCTAGGAAGATCACCGGAGGATCACCGGCTGAAGCTTGGTCACCGGCAAGGAGCTGGACGCCGGCACAAGGGGGTTGGGCGGCCAAGGAGCTTAGGCGGCCAAGGAGCTTGGGCGGCAACTAGGTTTTGGGGCTCTTCCAAATTAGGGCTTAATTATCCATTAAGCCCTCTTTTATAGAGAACTAATTCTCTTAATGGTTATTGGATCATAACCATTAGGCCCGTTAACCCGCTCCATTAAGATAAGTTAAAATAAACCAAACCATGATGGTTTATTTTAAGTTAAAACGAACCGAACCAACTTTTGGTTCATTCGTTTAAAATAAACCAAACCCTTTGGTTTATTCTCATCCATTGGATTAGAACCAAACCATTTTGGTCCATCCATTACGTCTTCATAAGACTCGGCCCATCCACGCTTCCATTGCGACTGAAACGATTTCATGCTCGCTTTATGTTTGGTCCAACCAAACCTAGTTTCTCTCGGTCTGAGAATCTCATTCTCAAGCTCGTTTTAAATCCTTTGGATTACGCTTGTTGTACGTGTGACCAAATAGGTTCTCGGTTTATGTTGGCCGTCTATAATTAATCATTAATTATAGAACGATCATGAGTGGCACCTAGTAGTACATCATGATCCCCAATTAACCGAAAAGATCAACGGTTGATCCAGAACTATTTCTGAAACCCTTCGGCAGCTTGAATGATTCGTGTCCCATTCCCTTCACTCATCTTATACCCACTTGGTTCAGGACATGGTCTATTGTGTCAGTCCCCACTAGGCTGACTACGTCACACCTAGCCCAAGTATTATTTCCTCGTCCTACGGATTCTAGTTACTCCACATGTATCAAGAGTACCTTACTCTAAACATGTAATGCTTTGGCCAAAGACTTTAGTAACAATCCGACGAGAGGCCATGGGTATACATCTCCTCGCAAGGAGTGGTGAATCCTTTATAGGCTATTCAAACACCTTCAATCACTTCGACTTATACCCAATCATCCCGGGTCCACATCTCCTTAGAGATGTTTGCTTAAGATGTCAAAGCATAAGTCTCCATGATCAAGATGACTTGAATACCGCAAGTCAAAGGAACATCGCACTTAAGCCACAGAAGAACTTCATTGACATATCTATATATGCAGAGAACCATATGAAGTCTTACTTGGTCACTCCAATGAACTAGTTACCATAACTAGCATCCACGATTAACTCCGACATCACTATGTCTCTACCAAGGAGAATCACCGCTTGGATACACCAAGGAGTATACCATGCTAGTCTCGGCTGAATTGATGGTGTCCAAATCCATCAATTCATCGACTAGGGATAATTCCGATACATCACAATTACACATGTAGAGATACTCACTAGTTGTGATCCAATCACAAATTCTCTCATGCTGTGAATCGTATCGTGGACATTCATTAAATGAGTTTAAGATCCAATCAAATACATAAAACATGTATACTCAAATAGTGAATCTTCATTTATCATATAAATGGTTCATACATAAGGCGATTGCCTTAGGACATCTCTCATATATTACTAACAGACTCCCACTTGGCCTAATGCCAATCGCTACAGATCCAATACCATAAGCTCGAACATGACCCTCAAACTTATTTTGAGGTAATGCCTTAGTCAAGGGATCCGCTAAGTTCCTTTCAAAGGAATTTTCTCGATTTGTATTTAGTTCCTACCGATGATCTCTCCGATAAGATGATAGCGGTGGCACATGTTTGGATCGCTGATGAGACCTTGGCTCTTTCGCCTGTGCAATTGCTCCATTGTTGTCGCAGTAGACCGGTATTGCTTCAACAATGGCCGAAATCACACCAAGTTCATGAACGAACTTTTTGATCCAAACCGCTTCCTTTGCTGCTTCCGAAGCTGCAATGTATTCTGCCTCAGTGGTAGAATCCGCTACAGTCTCTTGTTTGGAACTTTTCCAACTAATCGCCATTCAAGGTGAACACGATCCGCATCGAGACCGGAATCATCCTTGTCTGTCTGAAGCCGCATCCGTATACCCGCGTATCACCATGTCCCTTCTCCATATATTAGAACACATCCTTAGTTCTTCTCACTTAAGGATCGCCTTAACATCCGCCCAATGATCCATTCCTGGATCAGACTGGTATCTGCTCGTGACACTCAGAGCATACGATACATCGGGCCTCGTACATAACATAGCATACATGATAGATCCTATTGCGGATGCATAGGGAATCTTACTCATGCAAATCCTCTCGCCTTCTCGCGGCGGACACATAGACTTCAAAGGTGTACCCTATGCCCGATGGGTAGGAAACCTTTCTTGGATTCCGACATGCTAAACCTCTTTAGCACTCGGTTTATATATATAGACTGCGAAATACCAAGCAACCGTTTCGATCTATCTCTATAGATCTTAATCCCGAGGATGTAGGTTGCTTCTCCCAGGTCTTTCATGGAGAATGTCTTGGATAACCAAACCTTCATCGATCAGTAAGATTGAAACATCGTTTCCTATAAGTAGTATGTCATCGACATACAATACTAGGAATACGACTGCACTCCCACTAACCTTCTTGTACACACAAGGTTCGTCTGGATTTTGTGAGAAATCAAACTTTTTTATTGTCTCATCAAAACGGATATTCCAGCTCCTGGATGCTTGCTTCAATCCATAAATGGACCGTCGCAATTTGCATACCTTGGTTTTATCAACCGATGTGAAACCCTCAGGTTGTATCATATACACATCCTCGAGCAGGTTTCCATTAAGGAAAGCTGTTTTCACATCCATCTGCCATATCTCATAATCATAATGAGCTGCTATGGCCAGGAGCATCCGAATGGATTTAAGCATAGCTACAGGCGAATAGGTTTCGTCATAATCAACACCTTGTTTTTGATGATATCCTTTCGCCACCAATCTAGCCTTATAGGTAATCACATTACCATCCATGTCGGTTTTCTTCTTGAAAACCCAGTTGCACCCTATAGGCTTTATCCCTTCAGGTGGGTCAACCAAGTTCCAAACTTGGTTTTCATACATGGAATCCATTTCCGACTTCATGGCACCAAGCCACTTATCCCTTTCTGAACTTGTCAGCACTTCTTCATAACTGGTAGGCTCCTCATCATCAATGAGTAACACGTCGTTCGATTCGCTTACGAGAAATCCATATCTCTCAGGAATATTGCGTGTTCTACCAGATCTACGAAGATGTGATGTTACAATAGGTCCAGCCGATTGCTCATCACTATGAGTTGTCGGCTGTTGTGCTTCACTAGGTATCTCATCAATGTCTATTTTAGTCTCTCGAGCCTCCTTAAGCTCCCACTCAATCGCTTTTCTTGCAAGAGAAACTCTTTCTCTAGAAACACAGCATGCCTTGAAACAAACACCTTTTGTTCCACAGGATGATAGAATTGGTAACCCCTTGTTTCCTTAGGGTATCCAATAAATAGACATTTATCAGACTTAGCATCCAGTTTTTCTGATACAGTCCGCTTCACATAAGCAGGACAACCCCATCTCTTCAAGTAAGATACATGAGGTTTCTTACTATTCCATATCTCATATGGAGTAGTTGAGACTACCTTGGTAGGCATTCTGTTTAACAAGTAAACAGCTGTCTGAAGTGCATAGCCCCAAAAGGACTTGAGAAGAGTTGCATGATTCATCATTGACCTGACCATGTCCAACAAGGTCCTAAGATCTCGATACACCATTATGCCGTGGTGTATAGGGCGGAGTCCATTGAGACAATATACCATTGTCTCTTAGATAATCAAGAAACTCTTGACTTAAGTATTCACCACCTCGATCCGATCGAAGTATTTTAATACTCTTGTCATGTTGTTTCTCTACTTCATTTCTGAATTCTTTGAACCTTTCAAAGGCTTCAGACTTGTGTTTCATCAAGAACACATACCCAAACCGTGAGTGATCATCGGTGAAGGTAATGAAGTAGCTATAGCCTCCTAATGCTTGAGTTGACATAGGTCCACATACATCAGTATGTATTAGACCTAGTAACTCTCCCACTCGTTCACCTTTTCCTGTAAAAGGTAACTTAGTCATCTTGCCTTTTAAGCATGATTCGCATGTATCGTATGAATCCAATTCAAACGATTCCAGAATTCCACATCGGTGTAATTCGGACATGCGTTTCTTGCTTATATGGCCAAGACGACAATGCCACATATAGGAGTCTATTTGATTATCCTTTCGAGCACGCGTGTTGCTCGCTTCGATATTGAAAATGTCACTGGATACGTCCAACGTATAAATGCCATTACTCAAGGTTCCAGTTCCATAAAGTACGCCATTTAAAGTTATATAACAACAATTGTTACTAAACGTCAAATGGAAACCATTTCTATTTAAACAGGAAATAGAAACAATGTTCTTTATTAGAGAAGGAACATAATAGCAATTGTCCAGTTCTAAGACTAGTCCACTAGGGAGCTTCAGCAAATAAGTTCCGATGGCGACTGCAGCAACCTTTGCTCCATTGCCAACTCGCAAATTTGACTCCCCTCTGACAAGTCTTCTTCTATTCCTTAGCCCCTGTATGTCATTACATATATGTGAGCTACACCCAGTATCCAATACCCAAGTGTCCAAGGAAATAGAATGACAATCAATAATGAAGATACCTGAAGAGGATGGGGCATCGGATGCCTTCTTCTTCTTCATGGACTCAAGATAAATCTTGCAGTTTCTTCGCCAGTGGCCTTCCTTGCCACAGTGATGGCAAGTGCCCTTTTTCGCTGGTTCCGCCTTCTTTGCCCTTTTGTTCTTTCCTTTCTTCTGTTCTTTTGCCTTCCTCTTAGAACCTTTCTTTGAGGAATCAACTAACAGAACCGCCTTCTCCTCATGCTTCACAGAAGGCTCCACAGTCTTCAAAGATATTGAGGAGCTCTGAATGGTGGATTCCAATTTGTTCATCCGATAGTTCATCACAAATTGTAGAAACTCTTGGGCAAACAATGCACTAAGTCAATACTTAACTCATGATCCATCACAAAACCGAGGGTAGCTAGCCGCTCGATGTACCCGTTCATCTTTAGCACAAACTGCACTACAGATGAACCTTCTTGCATCTTCGTGGTGAAGAGGAGCCTAGAGACCTCGAACCTTTCGGATCTCGCTTGCTCATCGAACAACTCATGAAGATGGAAGACCATAGTATTAGCATCCATATGCTCATGCTGCTCGAGCTTGTACCATCGCCGCTAGCATGATGCAACTCGCCACTCGTAATCCGCCACATGCTTCGATAGACCAACATTTGGTCCGAGTTGCATCGCCCTAGACGGTCAAGAAGAGGCTCTTCAAGGACATATGCAAGCTTTTCCGCCTTGAGAACAATTCTCAGGTTTCTAAGCCAGTCCAGGAAGTTAGGCCCAGTCAGTTTGTTCGAATCCAAAATAGTGCGCAAATTCAAAGACGTCATGATCAATTTATTGACCTAGAAATACAAAACGAGCATATATGAGAAAATGATTTTAAAATGCATCAATATACATTTATAAATCCCATTCATTTTTCGAATTTCAAAAACCCCAAAATCACTTCGGGAGATCGTAGGTCCATCTCCGAATGGGCTGATATCCATCATAGTTATGAACAACCTTGGAGAGAGTCCAACAAGCCATTCATAACTACGACGGTAGGTATCTTCTATACCGATTGCATATCACGTATATGCAACTATCACAATGTGCTATCAACTAATTGAATGTTCACACATACATCGGGTTGTTAACACATTAACAAGTATGCATCATATGCATAGCACCCAACTTCACCTCCCTTTACATCGACCTTGGAGAGAGTCCAACAAGCCGATGCTCCAGGTTAAAGCCAACCCATTAATCGGGAAATAGTTTTAATATGGTTAGAGCGCATTCAACCAATTAGCCCAGCTTGGAGAGAGTCCAACAACCAAAGCTAACGATTGACCTCTGACTCTTACCATATTAGTATTAAACTATTCCATGGTTTGAACATATTCGGGTTCGAGCCGGGCTTGGAGAGAGTCCAACAACCCAAACAAGAAACGGAACTCTGGTTCTAACCATATTAATGGAAGGTGTAGGCTTTAATATTGTTTAAGGGTTTTATGTCTCATCCTCTTTGCATGCAAATAACTATTATCTACATGGCATGGCATACATGACATACATCTACATGTCACGACACGCATGGTATAATGTTATGCATCTAATGCAATTACATGGCATACAATTATGTCATGTATATATTTCCTTATATGTCATAACTATTTATGGAAATAAAATATGTTTAAGATTTGATTCTCCAAATCAAATCATAATTAAATTAGGAAACAAATTTCCAAATCTAATCACATATTTTATTCATGGAATTATTTGATTAAGGAAAATCAATTTAGGAAACCAATTTCCTAAATCATTAAAACTACTTATGGAAATAAAATATTTTAAGATTTGATTTCCCAAATCAAATCATGATTAAATTAGGAAACAAATTTCCAGAATCTAATCAAATATTTTATTTATGGAAAATATCAATTTCCATAAATACTTCTAGACTTTCCAAAATTGAAAAATTTCCATAAATACTTCTAAATTGCCAAAATTAGAAAATTTCCAAAAATACATTATAACTATCGCAAAACCATTTTTACGATTATGTCGAAACACCACCTGGGCTCTGATACCACTGTTGGGTTTCCGGCACCGCGGCGTGTGTGTGTTCGATCATGTTTCGTAAACATGAACACAGCGGAAGCAATGAAAATAATAAATACTCCTATTTATTACAACACACACAACACACGCATGAATATTAGAACAAGTGTAGACATAACCGTAAATTTAAATTTGCAATAAAAGGAAATTTATCTACGTTATACCTTTCGTATGACGTGTAGCGGGAACGGCATCAACCGGAACGATCCTCGCTAGAATCGTCTCTATCCGTATCCACGCCGAGTTCCTCGGGATGACTTCCCTAAGCCACGAGCTTCGTCTTCGTACGGGTTACTAGCCTCATGTTGAAGACGACGTGATCGAGAGATGATCACGATCCGAATCCAAATTCGGATCCAAAACGAGTCCTCAAAACTCGCTTCTCCGGAGAGGTATTCATCAACCGATTGACGAATCCTTCGTCCTCCACCTCAGAGGATTACCGGAGATCGAATCCCCGGTAAGTTATCCGCTGTCCGGAGCTCTAACCGCCGCCCAAACGACGCCCGACGAGAGAAGAAGCTGTCCAGAAAACTGGACAGCTTGGTGGAGGAGTAGGCGCCGCCAAAAACAAGGAAGCCAAGTAGGAAGATCACCGAGGATCACGCTTGGTCACCGGCAAGGAGCTGACGGGCGGCACAAGGGGTTGGGCGGTAAGGAGCTTGGGGGCGCCATGAGCTGGGCGGCAACTAGGTTTTGGGTTTTTCAAATTAGGCTTAATTATCCATTAAGCCCTTTTATAGAGAACTAATTCTCTTAATGGTTATTGGATCATAACCATTAGGCCCGTTAACCCGCTCCATTAAGATAAGTTAAAATAAACCAAACCATGATGGTTTATTTTAAGTTAAAACGAACCGAACCAACTTTTGGTTCATTCGCTTAAAATAAACCAAACCCTTTGGTTTATTCTCATCCATTGATTAGAACCAAACCATTTTGGTCCATCCATTACGCCTTCATAAGACTCGCCCATCCACGCTCCATTGCGATCAAACGATTTCATGCTCGCTTATGTTTGGTCCAACCAAACCTAGTTTCTCTCGTCGAGAATCTCATTCTCAAGCTCGCTTTAAATCCTTTGGATTACGCCACAGCGTGTGACCAAATAGGTTCTCGGTTTATGTTGGCCGCCTATAATTAACCATTAATTATAGAACAATCATGAGTGGCACCTAGTAGTACATCATGATCCCCAATTAACAAAAAGATCAACTGATCCGTAACTATTTCAAACCCTTCAGAGCTCGAATGAATTCGTGCCCCATTCCTTCACTCATCTTATACCCACTTGGTTCAGACATGGTCTATTGTGTCGGGCCCTCACTAGGTCGACTACGCCACACCTAGCCCAAGTATCATTTCCTCGCCCTACGGATTCTAGTTACTCCACATGTATCAAGAGTACCTTACTCTAAACATGTAATGCTTTGGCCAAAGACTTTAGTAACAATCCGAAGAGGCCATGGGTATACATCTCCTCGCAAGGAGTGGTGAACTTTATAGGCTATTCAAACACCTTCGATCACTTCGACTTATACCCAATCATCCCGGGTCCACATCTCCTTAGAGATGTTTGCTTAAGATGTCAAAGCATAAGTCTCCATGATCAAGATGACTTGAATACCGCAAGTCAAAGGAACATCGCACTTAAGCCACAGTAAGAACTTCATCGAGATATCTATATATGCAGAGAACCATATGAAGTCTTACGGTGTCACTCAATGAACTAGTTACCATAACTAGCATCCACGATTAACTCGGACATCACTATGTCTCTAGGCGGTGAGAATCAATTTGCTTGGATACACCAAGGAGTATACCTCGTGCTAGTCTCGGATGGAATTGATGGTGTCGAATCCATCAATTCATCGACTAGGATAATTCGATACATCACAATTACACATGTAGAGATACTCACTAGTTGTGATCCAATCACAAATTCTCTCATCTTTGTGAATCGTATCGTGGACATTCGTAAATGAGTTTAAGATCCAATCAAATACATAAAACATGTATACTCAAATAGTGAATCTTCATTTATCATATAAATGGTTCATACATAAGGCGATTGCCTTAGGACATCTCTCATATATTACTAACAGACTCCCACTTGGCCTAATGCCAATCGCTACGGTATCCAATACCATAAGCTCGAACATGACCCTCAAACTTATTTTGAGGTAATGCCTTAGTCAAGGGATCCGCTAAGTTCCTTTCAGTGGGAATTTTCTCGATTTGTATTTCGTTCCTACTGATGATCTCTCTGATAAGATGATAGCGGCGAAGCACATATTTGGATCGTTGATGAGACCTTGGCTCTTTCTCCTGTGCAATTGCTCCATTGTTGTCGCGATGAGACCGTATTGCTTCAACAATGGTCGGAATCACACCAAGTTCATGAACGAACTTTTTGATCCAAACCGCTTCCTTTGCTGCTTCCGAAGCTGCAATGTATTCTGCCTCAGTGGTAGAATCCGCTACAGTCTCTTGTTTGGAACTTTTCCAACTCACTGCGCCCCCATTCAAGGTGAACACGTATCGGTGAGACACAGAATCATCCTTGTGCTGTCTGAAGGCGGCATCCGGCGTATCACCATGTCCCCTTCTCCATATATTAGGAACACATCCTTAGTTCTTCTCAAGTACTTAAGGATCGTCTTAACAGCCGCCCAATGATCCATTCCTGGATCGGATTGGTATCTGCTCGTGACACTCAGAGCGTACGATACATCGGGCCTCGTACATAACATAGCATACATGATAGATCCTATTGCGGATGCATAGGGAATCTTACTCATGCAAATCCTCTCATCTTATGTGCGCGGACACATAGACTTCGAAAGGTGTACCCCATGCCTGATGGGTAGGAAACCTTTCTTGGATTCCGACATGCTAAACCTCTTTAGCACTCGGTCTATATATGTAGACTGCGAAAGACCAAGCAACCGTTTCGATCTATCTCTATAGATCTTAATCCCCAGGATGTAGGTTGCTTCTCCCAGGTCTTTCATGGAGAATGTCTTGGATTACCAAACCTTCACATGTAAGATTGAAACATCATTTCCTATAAGTAGTATGTCATCGACATACAATACTAGGAATCTGTTGCCTCCCACTAACCTTCTTGTACACACAAGGTTAAATGCGGATTTTGTGAGAAATCAAACTTTTGAATGTCTCATCAAAGCGGATATTCGACTCTGGATGCTTGCTTCAATCCATAAATGGATCGTCATAATTTGCATACCTTGGTTTTATCAGCGATGTGAAACCCTCGGGTATCATATACCGTCCTCGGCGGAGTTTCCATTAAGGAAAGCTGTTTTCACATCCATCGCCATATCTCATAATCATAATGAGCCGCTATGGCGGGAGCATCCGAATGGATTTAAGCATAGCTACAGCGAATAGGTTTCGTCATAATCAACACCTTGCTTTTGACGATATCCTTTCGCCACCAATCTAGCCTTAGAGGTAATCACATTACCATCCATGTCGGTTTTCTTCTTGAAAACCCACTTGCACCCTATAGGCTTTATGCCTTCAGGTGGGTCAACCAAGTTCCAAACTTGGTTTTCATACATGGAATCCATTTCCGACTTCATGGCATCAAGCCACTTATCCCTTTTTGAACTTGTCAGTACTTCTTCATAATTGGTAGGCTCCTCATCATCAATGAGTAACACGTCGTTCGATTCGCACGAGAAATCCATATCTCTCGGGAATATTTGCGTGTTCTACGGATCTACGAAGATGTGGTGTTACAATAGGTCGTAGGATTGCTCATCACTATGAGTTGTTGTTGTGCTTCACCAGTATCTCATCAATGTCTATTTGAGTCTCTCGAGCCTCCTCAAGCTCGGCGACACTCCCCATTTTCTTGCAGAGAAACTCTTTCTCTAGAAACACATGCCTTGAAACAAACACCTTTTGTTCCACAGGATGATAGAATTGGTAACCCCTTGTTTCCTTAGGGTATCCAATAAATAGACATTTATCGGACTTAGCATCCAATTTATACGTACATCGCTTCACATAAGCGAGACAACCCCATATCTTCAAGTAAGATACATGAGGTTTCTTACTATTCCATATCTCATATGGAGTAGTTGAGACTACCTTAGTAGGCATTACATTTAACAAGTAATGTATGCGAAGTGCATAGCCCCAAAGGACTTGGGAAGAGTTGCATGATTCATCATTGACGACCATGTCCAACAAGGTCGATTCGCCTCTCGGATACACCATTATCTTTGGTGTATAGAGTCCATTGAGACAATATGCCATTGTCTCTTAGATAATCAAGAAACTCTTGACTTAAGTATTCACCACCTCGATCCGATCGAAGTATTTTAATACTCTTGTCATGTTGTCTCTCTACTTCATTTCTGAATTCTTTGAACCTTTCAAAGGCTTCAGACTTGTGTTTCATCAAGAACACATACCCAAACCGTGAGTGATCATCGGTGAAGGTAATGAAGTAGCTATAGCCTCCTAATGCTTGAGTTGACATAGGTCACATACATCGGTATGTATTGACCTAGTAACTCTCACTCGTTCACCTTTTCGGTAAAGGTAACTTAGTCATCTTGCCTTTTAAGCATGATTCGCATGTATCGTATGAATCCAATTCAAGCGATTCCAGAATTCCACATCGGTGTAATTCGGACATGCGTTTCTTGCTTATATGGCCAAGACGACAATGCCACATATAGGAGTCTATTTGATTATCGCTTTGAGCAGCGTGTTGCTCGCCGATATTGAAAATGTCCTTTGAATCGTCCCAGCGTATAAATGCCATTACTCAAGGTTCCAGTTCCATAAAGTATGCCATTTAAAGTTATATAACAACAATTGTTACTAAACGTCAAATGGAAACCATTTCTATTTAAACAGGAAATAGAAACAATGTTCTTTATTAGAGAAGGAACATAATAGCAATTGTCCAGTTCTAAGACTAGTCCACTAGGGAGCTTCAGCAAATAAGTTCCGATGGCGACCGCAACAACCTTTGCTCCATTGCCAACTCGCAAATTTGACTCCCCTCTGACAAGTCTTCTTCTATTCCTTAGCCCCTGTATGTCATTACATATATGTGAGCTACACCCAGTATCCAATACCCAAGTGTCCAAGGAAATAGAATGACAATCAATAACGAAGATACCTGAAGAGGATGGGGCATCGGATGCCTTCTTCTTCTTCATGGACTCAAGATAAATCTTGCAGTTTCTTCGCCAGTGGCCTTCCTTGCCACAGTGATGGCAAGTGCCCTTTTGCGCTGGTTTCGCCTTCTTTGCCTTTTTGTTCTTTCCTTTCTTCTGTTCTTTTGCCTTCCTCTTAGAACCCTTCTTTGAGGAATCAATTAACAGAACCGCCTTCTCCTCATGCTTCACAGAAGGCTCCACAGTCTTCAGCATATTGAGGAGCTCGGGAATGGTGGATTCCAATTTGTTCATCCGATAGTTCATCACAAATTGCGAGAAACTCTTGGTCAAACAATGCAGAATTAAGTCAATACTTAACTCATGATCCATCACAAAACCGAGGGTAGCTAGCCGCTCGATGTACCCGTTCATCTTTAGCACAAACTGCACTACAGATGAACCTTCTTGCATCTTCGTGGTGAAGAAGAGCCTAGAGACCTCGAACCTTTTGGATCTCGCTTTCTCATCGAACAACTCATGAAGATGGAAGACCATAGTATTAGCATCCATATGCTCATGCTGCTTTTGCAGCTCAGGTACCATCGCCGCTAGCATGATGCAACTCGCCAACTCAATCGCCACATGCTTCGATAGACCAACATTTGGTCTGAGTTGCATCGCGTCCTTAGACGGTCGGAAGAGGCTCTTCAAGGACATATGCAAGCTTTTCCGCCTTGAGAACAATTCTCGTGTTTCTAAGCCACCCAGAAGTTAGGCCCCCTTGTTCAATCCAAAATAGTGCGCAAATTCAAAGACGCTATGATCAATTTATTGACCTAGAAATACAAAACGAGCATATATGAGAAAATGATTTTAAAATGCATCAATATACATTTATAAATCCCATTCATTTTTCGAATTTCAAAAACCCCAAAATCACTTCGGGAGATCGTAGGTCCATCTCCGAATGGGCTGATATCCATCATAGTTATGAACAACCTTGGAGAGAGTCCAACAAGCCATTCATAACTACGACGTAGGTATCTTCTATACCGATTGCATATCACGTATATGCAACTATCACAATGTGCTATCAACTAATTGAATGTTCACACATACATCGGGTTGTTAACACATTAACAAGTATGCATCATATGCATAGCACCCAACTTCACCTCCCTTTACATCGACCTTGGAGAGAGTCCAACAAGCTGATGCTCCAGGTTAAAGCCAACCCATTAATCGGGAAATAGTTTTAATATGGTTAGAGCGCATTCAACCAATTAGCCCAGCTTGGAGAGAGTCCAACAACCAAAGCTAATGATTGACCTCTAACTCTTACCATATTAGTATTAAACTATTCCATGGTTTGAACATATTCGGGTTCGAGCCGGGCTTGGAGAGAGTCCAACAACCCAAACAAGAAACGGAACTCTGGTTGTAACCATATTAATGGAAGGTGTAGGCTTTAATATTGTTTAAGGGTTTTTATGTCTCATCCTCTTTGCATGTAAATAACTATTATCTACATGGCATGACATACATGGCATACATCTACATGTCACGACACGCATGGCATAATGTTATGCATCTAACGCAATTACATGGCATACAATTATGTCATGTATATATTTCCTTATATGTCATAACTATTTATGGAAATAAAATATGTTTAAGATTTGATTCTCCAAATCAAATCATAATTAAATTAGGAAACAAATTTCCAAATCTAATCACATATTTTATTCATGGAATTATTTGATTAAGGAAAATCTATTTAGGAAACCAATTTCCTAAATCATTAAAACTACTTATGGAAATAAAATATTTTAAGATTTGATTTCCCAAATCAAATCATGATTAAATTAGGAAACAAATTTCCAGAATCTAATCAAATATTTTATTTATGGAAAATATCAATTTCCATAAATACTTCCAACTTTCCAAAAGTGGAAGATTTCCATAAATACTTCTAGACTTTCCAAAATTGAAAAATTTCCATAAATACTTCTAAATTTCCAAAATTAGAAAATTTCCAAAAATACATTATGACAATCGCAAAACCATTTTTACGATTATGTCAAAACACAACCTGGGCTCTGATACCACTGTTGGGTTTCTGGCACCGCAGCGTGTGTGTGTTCGATCATGTTTCGTAAACATGAACACAGCGGAAGCAATAAAAATAATAAATACTCCTATTTATTACAACACACACAACACACGCATGCATATTACAACAAGTGTAGACATAACCGTAAATTTAAATTTACAATAAAAGGAAATTTATCTATGTTATACCTTTCGTATGACGTGTAGCGGGAACGGCATCAACCGGAACGATCCTCGCTAGAATCGTCTCTATCCGTATCCACGCCGAGTTCCTCGGGATGACTTCGCTAAGCCACGAGCTTTGTCTTCGTACGGGTTACTAGCCTCGTGTTGAAGACGACTTGATCGAGAGATGATCACGAACCGAATCCAAATTCGGATCCAAAACGAGTCCTCAAAACTCGCTTCTCCGGAGAGGTATTCGTCAACCGATTGACAAATCCTTCGTCCTCCACCTTAGAGGATTACCGGAGATCGAATCCCCGGTAAGTTATCCGCTGTCGGAGCTCTAACCGTCGTCCAAACGACGCTCCGACGAGAGGATAAGAAGCTGTCCAGAAAACTGGACAGCTTGGTGGAGGAGTAGGCGCCGGCCAAAAACAAGGAAGCCAAGTGCTCACCTTTTCACCGAGGCCTAGGAAGATCACCGGAGGGTCTCCGGAGGATCACCGGCTGAAGCTTGGCGCGGCGAGGACAAGGCAAGGGCGCCAACGGTTTTGGGGTTTTAATTATCCATTAAGCCCTCTTTTATAGAGAACTAATTCTCTTAATGGTTATTGGATCATAACCATTAGGTCCGTTAACCCGCTCCATTAAGATAAGTTAAAATAAACCAAACCATGATGGTTTATTTTAAGTTAAAACGAACCGAACCAACTTTTGGTTCATTCGTTTAAAATAAACCAAACCCTTTGGTTTATTCTCATCCATTGGATTAGAACCAAACCATTTTGGTCCATCCATTACGTCTTCATAAGACTCGGCCGATCCATGCTTCCATTGCGACTGAAACGATTTCATGCTCGCTTTATGTTTGGTCCAACCAAACCTAGTTTCTCGATGCGAGAATCCCATTCTCAAGCTCGTTTTAAATCCTTTGGATTACACTCGTTGTCGTGTGACCAAATAGGTTCTCGGTTTATGTTGGCCGTCTATAATTAACCATTAATTATAGAACGATCATGAGTGGCACCTAGTAGTACATCATGATCCCCAATTAACCGAAAAGATCAACGGTTGATCCAGAACTATTTCTGAAACCCTTCAGCAGCTCGAATGATTTGTGCCCCATTCCCTTCACTCATCTTATACCCACTTGGTTCAGGACATGGTCTATTGTGTCAGTCCCCACTAGGCTGACTACGTCACACCTAGCCCAAGTATTATTTCCTCGTCCTACGGATTTTAGTTACTCCACATGTATCGAAGAGTACCTTACTCTAAACATGTAATGCTTTGGCCAAAGACTTTAGTAACAATCCGACGAGAGGCCATGGGTATACATCTCCTCGCAAGGAGTGGTGAATCCTTTATAGGCTATTCAAACACCTTCAATCACTTCGACTTATACCCAATCATCCCGGGTCCACATCTCCTTAGAGATGTTTGCTTAAGATGTCAAAGCATAAGTCTCCATGATCAAGATGACTTGAATACCGCAAGTCAAAGGAACATCGCACTTAAGCCATAGTAAGAACTTCATTGACATATCTATATATGCAGAGAACCATATGAAGTCTTACGGCTGGTCACTCCAATGAACTAGTTACCATAACTAGCATCCACGATTAACTCCGGACATCACTATGTCTCCAGCCAGTGAGAATCAGCTGCTTGGATACACCAAGGAGTATACCTCGTGCTAGTCTCGACAGAATTGATGGTGTCCAAATCCATCAATTCATCGACTAGGGATAATTCTGATACATCACAATTACACATGTAGAGATACTCACTAGTTGTGATCCAATCACAAATTCTCTCATGCTTTGAATCGTATCGTGGACATTCAGTAAATGAGTTTAAGATCCAATCAAATACATAAAACATGTATACTCAAATAGTGAATCTTCATTTATCATATAAATGGTTCATACATAAGGCGATTGCCTTAGGACATCTCTCATATATTACTAACACTTTTCTCACCGGATGCAGCGCCTAAGCACTTTCACTATGAAGGTCCTCCTTTACGGAAAGTTAGTTTCCGAAGGTGGAGGAGAAAAAACTGTTGGGGATCGGTACGACCGGCTAGAGGGGGGTGAATAGCCCTTTTCGTTTGGATGCCGGTATTTGCTCGTCTACAAAACTAATTAGCGCAAGCGGAAGACTAATAAAGACAAGCAAATAGAAATACGAGAAAACAAACGCTAACAAGGAATGTAACGTGGTTCACGGCTACGCCGCTAATCCACGGTCCCCGATTCGTCCTCGGTGAATCACTCCGCTAAACCAATCCACTAAATGGTCTCTCCTTTGCACCAAGCTAGGTGGAGGTAACCTTTACAATCAAGATCACTCTTCTTACAAATAGAATGGAGTAAAAGCGAGTAAGAAGAGTTTAGAGCTTGTGGGGCACTAGGAAGATCACTTGGAGCATAAGCATTAGCCTCTCAAAGGCTTACACCCTCTCTTTTTATAGAGAGGGCTGATTTCTTCCCGTTGCCATCATCGATCGCGCCCTTGGCGGCCGATCGTCACTACAATGACCTCCGAACACGTCGGATCCCGACCGTTGGAGTCCAACGGAACTCTTGGCGACTAATGGACTCATCACGATCGTCGCCTCGTAGTCGATCGCCCACCTACGGCAACGATTCTCGCGGCGAAACCCTATTGACTACCGATCACGCTTCATCACGATCGATAGTCTTGGCGATCGCCACGATTCGATCGGCTGCCACAATCGATACCATTAACTACACTCGATTGAGCGGCGATCGCCATGACATGGCGGTCGACCGTGTCGAAAACCCATCCGACACTTGGCCAAATGGCCAAGTTTCACCTAAGAGCTACCCTTCCCGGGTTACAATCGCTCACTCATCTCTCGGAGTCCCTCGCCAGTTCTCTTCGTTCTCGCCACGTCCTCGGCAACATCAGAACGGCTCTGCAATGCTCCTTCGCGTCTCTTGCCTCGAAGTCTACTTCCTCCGGCTTCACTCCAAGCTTCTCGTCCGGCGGTCCCTCGGATGCTCCAAGCGCACGGCTTCCGCAAAGCTATCCTTCACCGACTCAAGGCACGAGTCATGAGATGTGAAACTCGCCACGGCTCTATGTGTGAATTACTAAGTCCTGCACGACTTCAACGCACATATCACATCAACATATCAAACTAACTTAAACCCTTTGCCACACCATCAAAACCATATTACGGCAAGAGATTGCCCTAACAATCTCCCCCTTTTTGATGTGTGGCAATCCGTTTAAGTTAGGTAAAAACATTTGATATAAATTCTAAGGTAAGAAAGCATGTAAAGATAAACATGATATAGCAACATGCAACTCCCCCTTAATCCATGAAACTCTCTATGCAAATTTTCTCCCCCTATCATATATTTCTCCCCCTAAAATAATTAACTTAAACATAATTATTTCTCTCCCTTTGACACCATCAAAAAGATTAACACTAAGTTATAAGCTTATGGCATCAAGTATAAAGAGAACCATACACTAAAATCAGTCAAAACCTGATAAAATCATGTTACTGTACTTGTTCATAGTCCATCAGTCGACTGCTATCAGTATGGCAGTTGACTGGCACAAAAGAGTCCGAATTTCTGATTTTCTGGATGAATTTCAAAAATGCATTAAAAATTCCAGAAAATTCAAAAAATCATGAAATTTGAGGAGAATATTTCTATTAAGTATATCTATCAGTGAAAAATAGGTTTTCATGAAAAATCATTATATTTCTGCATATTTGCCAAAAATCCAAAAACTTTAAAAACTACTAGGTTTTTGATCATAAGAGTATCCATTTTAACACCTAGTCTTGCATCCAATTGTTTCAAAACATGAATACATGTATTTTAAAGTAAGAAATTGTTTTGAAAGCATATGAAATATTCAACCATGATCTTTGGGCAATATGTCTATGAATTAAACATAAGCCTTCCCCATGATTGGTCTATTATTGCTATTTTGATACTTTAAATGACCATCTAAATGCCATAGGCATTAGTGGACATTTGTATCATCCTAATATCTCACCCATGCTAAGTTTGCAATCAAGTTAGCCTATAGTGAGTGTGAGATGCATCCTAGGGGGTATTTGTATATACTTAACCAATATATTCATGCAATTCTATCATGGTTAAGTATCAACCTAACAACCTACATGATCATAATGACATATATGATTTAATTTCACATTATGATCATGAAATGCATGTTTTCATCAATTTATAACCATGCATTAGGTATTATGTAATGATAATAAACAAATTATCACCTAAAGCATGATTTAAACCTATTTCTCATGATGATGTGCCAAATTTCAAAAACATAAATCATGATTGCAAATATACATAACAATTACATTAATCATCATGATTTAAGCATTATTATCTATTTATGGGTACGTTATCATCACCCAACACTATCTAAAAAATGTTGTCCCGTCATCCTAAGTCAACCAAAATATGATATAGGTTAGGTCCATGTGGTTGACTACCCTAGGGTTATTCTAACCCTTAAGGATGGATTTTGGAACCCAAAATAAGTTCTTTCCTATTGGGTTCACTAAGTATTCCTTGGGGATCCATTTTCTAGCTATTACCTTCTTCTTATCTTGTCCCCTAGCTATAAGGCATTTGTAGGCCTTTTCATTTTTCTTTTCCTTGTAGCCTAGGCCCTTTTTGTTGAAGCTAGCTCTTTGGCTCCCTAAGATCATGTTCAATGTGTTGGAGCCAATTGTGAATTTCTCTAGGGCTTTGGTTAAATAATCTACCTTTTCCCTTAATGCCCTATTTTCCTCTATGCATGCATCATTAACATCCAAAGGCATATAATCATGTGAGCATGCATCATCATGGCAAGAAGAGGTATCATTATTATTTAAACATGCATTTTCTAGCTTATATTCCAAAGCCTTAATTTGATTAAGCATGCTTTTATTTTTCTTTTTCATTCCAAATAAGTCCTTAGTTAAACTAGAAATTATGGAAACTATTTTCTTAGGAGAAGCTTTCGTTACCATAGTTTCCATATCTTCTTCTTCTTCTTCGGATGAGGAGGATGTAGAAGCTCCCCCTTCACTTGAGCTCTCTCCTCTTGAGCTTGATCCTTCATTTTCGGAGGAAGAGCAATCCAAGTCATCAAAGGCCATCAAGGCCAAATTGGTGACAAAGGCATTCTCTTCATCCGATGATGATGAAGAGGATGAGGATGGGTCATCCCAAGTCCTTGCCTTTAGGGCTTTGACCTTTCCCTTTTCCTTTGTCTTCTTCTCCTCTTCCTTTTTCTTCTTGCTCCCCTTTTTCTTCTTCTTTTCTTCCTTCTTTTTCTTTTCTTCTTTGCTTTTGTTTAGGAGAGGACAATTGTCCCTTATGTGCCCCTCTCTTGGCAATTGTAGCATATGACCTTCCCCCTTGGTCTTCTATTCCTATCATGAGATTTATCAAATCTAAAATTCTTAAACGCACGTCTTACCCTCCTTACCATATAGGCTTCTTCGGTGCTATCCATGGAGGAGGAGGAAGACGCTTCATCATCGGAGGAGGAGGGGATTTCCATCTTCTTCTTCCCCTTATTTGCCAACAATGCTACTCCCCTTGAAGATTGTATTTTTGGCTCTTCTTGTATTCCTTCAAGCCTAGATTCATGTAATTCCATAGTGGAGAAAAATTCATCTAGAGTACTTACCTCTAGATTCTTGGAAATGTAAAATGAGTCCACCATTGAACTCCACTTGGATGATCGGGGGAAAGCATCTATGGCCTTCATTATCATATCGCGATTGGAGAGCCTTTCTCCTACACTTGTTAGTCTATTTAAAATTTCTTTGAATCTAGAATGCAAAGAAATTACCTTTTCTCCCTTTTTCTAATTTGATGTTGGATAGTTGGGAGCAGAGGAGATCTCTCCTTGCTAGCTTTGCCTCGGATGTGCCTTCATGAAGCTCAATTAGCTTCTCCCACATCTCCTTGGCGCTTAGGCATTCTCCTATTCGGTTGATTTCTTGTTGGGGGAGCACATTGAAGAGATGATGCTTGGCTTTTGAATTTGCAAGGTGCTCTTCCCTTTGCCTTTTGGTCCACCTAGATTTCTCTATTGGCTTCCCCTCTTCATCCCTAGGCAAAACGAAACCGGATTCCATTGTAATCATAATGTCAAAATCCGTTTCGAAAAATACCTCCATTCGCTTCTTCCACCAAGCGAATTCTCCTTCAAACTTCGGAGGATGGATGTTGGAGCCGGCCATTTTAAAAGTTGCTTGTTGTGGCGGTTAGTCCTCGACAAGCTTTCCTCGCTCGATACCACTTGTGGGGATCGATGGCGGTAGCTAGAGGGGTGAATAGCCCTTTTCGTTTGGATGCGGTATTTGCTCGTCTACAAAACTAATTAGCGCAAGCGAAGACTAATAAAACAAGCAAATAGAAATACGAGAAAACAAAGCGCTAACAAGGAATGTAACGTGGTTCACGGCTACGCCGCTAATCCACGGTCCCCGATTCGTCCTCGGTGAATCACTCCGCTAAACCAATCCACTAAATGGTCTCTCCTTTGCACCAAGCTAGGTGGAGGTAACCTTTACAATCAAGATCACTCTTCTTACAAATAGAATGGAGTAAAAGCGAGTAAGAAGAGTTTAGAGCTTGTGGGGCACTAGGAAGATCACTTGGAGCATATGCATTAGCCTCTTAAAGGCTTACACCCTCTCTTTTTATAGAGAGGGCTGATTTCTTCCCGTTGGCCGCCATCGATCATTGCCGCGCCTTGGCAGCTTGATCGTCATTACTACAACGGCCTCGAACACGTCGGATCCTCGGCGTAGTCCAACGGAACTCTTGGCACGATGATCGATGGACCTCATCGATCGTGATCGCTTCATCGTAGTCGATCGGCCATTGACACGAACGATTCGGCCTAAACCCTATTGGCGATCCCAAGTTTCACCTAAGAGCTACCCTTCCCCGGGTTACAATCGCTCACTCTCATCTCTCGGAGTCCCTCGCCTTCGAAGTTCTCTTCGTTCTCGGCCACGTCCCTCGGCAGCATCAGGCGCACGACTCTGCAATGCTCCTTCGCATCTCTTGCCTCGAAGTCTACTTCCTCCGGCTTCACTCCAAGCTTCTTGTCCGGCGGTCCCTCGGATGCTCCAAGCACACGGCTTCCGCAAAGCTATCCTTCACCGACTCAAGGCACGAGTCATGAGATGTGAAACTCGCCACGACTCTATGTGCGAATTACTAAGTCCTGCACGACTTCAACGCACATATCACATCAACATATCAAACTAACTTAAACCCTTTGCCACACCATCAAAACCATATTACGGCAAGAGATTGCCCTAACAAAAACCTCTTACAGTGATATCACAAGACGAGAAAAATACAAGAGATGTAACAGCTACAGATCTCCCTCCTTCTTCTCCGGCGAAACGGTTGTTGCTCTCCTTCTCCTCCTCCGTCCCCTTCTCTCTTGCTGGGTGGGAATAATCGCCTCCCCCTTCTTTTTCCCTGCTTCCTCCCCTTTTATCTCCCCCCTCTTTTCCTTCATCGTAACGTCGTGAGTTATCTTCATCGTACACGTGGCCACCACCTTTTCCTGGAGAATAATTCTGTTACAGATATCAGGAGTGGAGACTCTTTGGAATATTATGTGGGGCCTCCCAGGCCGTTGCCTAACACCCTTTCCTCTATTTTTCGGGAAACTAGGCTAGACTATCTCCCTCAACCTTCCGTGTTGAGGGAAGCTAGTTTTAGGTCTATAGCCCACGGGCGCCCTAGCCCTAGGGTTCCTCATCAACCCGAACCAATTCCTCTCCTTCCTGTGCCCAACTTCCCCTTGTAGGGATCAGATTGTGCTGGCTTCTTGGCGAAGCGCCCTCCGCCTCTCCTTTGCCGTATCAATTGCTTTCATTAACTCTCCCGTACCAATGGCTCTCAATATTCGCCCGTGCCAATGGCTCTCAATATTCGCCCGTGCCAATGGCTCTCAATATTCGCCCGTGCCAATGGCTCTCAATATTCGCCCGTGCCAATGGCTTCTGAGGTTCGCCCGTACCGATGGCTCTCAATATTCGCCCGTGCCAATCTTCCTTTCCTTTCTTAGCTGAGCCGTATATTTTGGACCGGATCTTAGGTCACCCGCTAACCCCTCTATCGGGGATTATGTAAAGAAGGTACCAGTAGTATCATTAGTCAACCCCGAAAAATAGTCAAGCGAAGTTATAAGCTTGACTTTCCAATGTACATAAAGTTTCTGACCTATTCTTCATTCCTTCGACTTAAATCCATCCGTTCCCCTATAACTCCCCCCAGTATATTGAAGGAGGCCCACTGGGCCCATGGGCTCCGCTTCTCCTTCTCCATACAAATTTGAATAAATCGCGGAAAACCCTATATAAACCCTTGCCTTCTTCTTTTAGGTATCGGTTAGTGTGCTTGGTAATCCAGCCTGTTCTTCTTCTCCCGTGATTCTCATCGGCGGTGTTGCAGTGACCCTGTTCTTCCTTTCCTCACACGATTCTTCTTTACCCTCCGAGTAAGTGCTGCTTTGTTCATACCCATGGCTCCTAGGACCCTCTCTTCACACTTTGGTATGAACATACCATAACTCGATTAGATTACAACCATTATTTCTTTAACCTAAGGAACAACTACATAGAGCCTTCTATAAAATGTTGTTTCTGACCAAAGCTGCATCGACCTCATAAACCTCCTCCCGGCTTGACATGCTTTTTTTATGAACAATTTCTTAACGGCCTATCCTCGCGATTGGACCTCCTAAACTTCTATGGACTACCTCTGAACCAATTCACCCCCAACTCCTTTCGGATTCTATCGGGAACCCATATAGTGTTCCAACATTTGAACCTCTCTATGACCCCCGAAATATTCCATTGCTTCTTCCAATTAAAGTCTTCTAAGGTAGCCCTCTTCTATCTGTCTAGTCATTCCGACTGCCAATTCCTGATGAACCTGCCTACTTCCCACAAGGGTTGGGAAGCCTTATATTTCTTTGTACAACTCCCAGAATCTTTACCTTACTCTGATACTTGGAAGGTAGACCTTCCTGAATTGCCTTCTTTCCGGGAAATGAGGACCAAATGTCCTTCAAAGTGTATAGAGTCTTAGGAGAGCCGCATTATTGCTCGAACCATCTACTAGAAACTCCCTCTTAAGCCACTTTGGATTGTCTCCTCTACCTTTGTGACTTGGTTGCTATAGGTAGGGTGACATTTATCTGCAATGTGACTTCCTTTTAGGGCATTCATCTTTCTTACCATTATATCTTGTAGATAATCGATCTGCGAAGGCTTTGGTGGAAGGGGAGTCGATCGAGGCTGCCAAGAAGAAGAAGACCCTGACTAAGAGAGGCAAATCCACAGTAGCTCCGTCATCTCCTCGGAAGAAACTGCGGCTTATCAAGAAAGGAGCTTCAAGTTCATCGGCTCTCCTTCCCTTGTCTTCTCACCAGCCGGAAGCTCGACCCCTAATCATTTATGAACCCGAAGAAGGCAACACCTCCCTGCCTCTTCTTTGGCTCCCCAAGGAGGATTCTCCCTCCCGGTTTGCATTCTTCCCCTCATACAGAATTCACCCCGGCCTCCTCATGCGGAATCCTCCAAGCTCAAGCGCCATCCAACTCGAGAACCATTCCTGCCTCTTGGTGCGAGGCCCCATCTTCTTGGAAGGAGAAGACCCTTCCTTCCGGTTCCTCCAGGGCCTCTCGGGATCTTTCTTTGAAAATTCGGCACCCTTGGAGGTAAAATTCTTTAACTAGTCCCGGGTATACAAGGCCCGTGTGAGCAAGTGGGCAAAGCGTGAGGTATTTACTCCTTCTCCTCCTCTTTGCTATGGGTATTTCCTATCTTGATGTAGGTGATAATTTTCCTCTCCTTTTAGGCCTCCACTCAACATAACAACATGGTAGTCCACCTAGCCCGATTCAATCTAGTGTGGAGACTCGCCATTTTGCCGTAGCCGTCGAGCGAGAAAGAGCTCGTGACGATTAAGCGAACAAGAGGCAAAGGAGGCGGACTTTAGGGGTCAATGCGAAGACGCCACGATGCAACTAGCCTTGGTTCGAAGTGAGAAAGAGGCGCAATGAAAAATGAAGAACTAGAAACGGCGCCTCTTCTTGCAATCTAGTGAGCTGCGGCGGTAGACATCGACTCGGGCGAAGGAGTATAAAAGATATCTTATGGATGCCATGCTCAAGGATCGACTCTGCGGCTACTATCTCACGGCTTGACAAGAATGCAACCGCCTTAACCTGGAACGTCAAGCCTGGGCCCTTTCCAGGGAATCCTGTGTAAGAAGTGTCAGGAACTCTCCTCTGCAGTAACGGCTCTTCCCCGAACCTTATCACCGGTGGCCCAGCAGCAATCCATCTTCCAGGAGTATCTTGAAGCTCTTTGACCTTAGGGCGAGCTATATAAGCGACCAGCGAGAGAGATGTTTTGGCGATCAAATTGGCGTAAAGTTAAACTCGGTGGCTCGAATATCGGGACCGACTAAAGGAAGCGCGAAGGCGACCTCAAGAGGCGTTATGTCAAGAAAGGGGTAGATCTCTTTATACTAGGGTTTGAGGGTCTTGACTCAAAATGCGCGAGGATCGCCTCCGCGGATACTAGTTATTTAGATCCTACGAGGCGCCTAGCTAACTGTCCTTCGAACTCTTTGAATTGTAATTTATACTATTCTCCTTCTTTGATAATTTTATCAATGGCCTCTTGAATGATGAATTTATTTATAGGCTTAGTTATCGTCTTCTTGGCATGCTTCTTGACGGGTCGGGAATTCTGGACCCCTTTTAAAACTCCTCCTTTTTTTATTTTCCTTTCTTCTTGTATAGGATGGTGTAATCACTTCATTAGCTTGGGCTTATGGAGGGGATATTAAATGACATTATCCGCCTCCGCCCCATTTTCGGTTCAGGAATCTGCTGGAAGTATGTTGTCTGATATTATTCACACCCGTCCCGGTTTTAGTTTGGGAATTCACTCGCAAGGTCTTTACCTGACATCATTCATACCCGCTCCGATTCCGGTTCGGGCGACGCTTTAAATAGCTCCTGCTTGTTGATCTTCCTTATTTCTCTTACTGCTTTGGAAATGGTATCAATCTCTTCGTCTTCTTTCCCTTTCCCAGAACCTCGGTTGCCTCTTTCCTTCCATTATAAATCCTTCGTCCCCCATGCCTTCGTCCTGCTATCTTCTTATTATGGCTTCAGCAGGGCATCCCATCGAAGTTTCTTCAGAGTCAGAATCTTTTGAACTACAAGACTGGGTCTCTGAGGATATTGAAGATTCGGAGGCACTCGCTTCAATCGCCACTTCAGCCTTCCGCCCCCTTCCATATCCGCCTCTCCAACCAGCTCCCACCCCTCCGGCAGGGAGGTCCTTCCGCGCTCCTTTCCCCTCCTTCCGCAACCGGGTGTGGAATCCTCCCTTCACGTGGGAGTATACAGTGGGAGATCCTCGTGCTGCCGCTGAACTTCCCCCACTTCCACCAGCACTGACTTTCGTCCCAGTTCCCCCGGCGAGGACTCATCCTTCCTCTTTCGATGAAGGTCCACCAGTTCTTCCTCCCCCTCAAGGCGAACGCTTCAGAGTCATATTAGCTCCTTCTCCCCCCAAAGAGACATCTCCCGCTTCTTCTCCGTTCTTGTCTTTTTCCTGTAGAAGTAATGTTTCTGTCTTCCAAAAGGACGGTAATCTGATCCGAACATGCCTTCTTCTATCATGTCTCGGGGATTCGGACCCTCTTAATTACAATTGTAGTCCCGTCAACCTTCCCACTACTGCCCCCACGTTTCCTCTGCTTTACTGGCATTTATGGTCCCTACTTCTCCTACCAATGAATGCACTCTTCCCCTTCGTCGCCATAAAAACCACCGACCTTTACCTGATAGCTTCCATCATTCTCCTTTTTCCTTTGCTTGCCATGGACAGAATATCGGAACAGGGCAGCAGTTCCTCGCCTTCTAAAGAACAGATAAATGATCGCCGATACATAGCTACCTTGGAGAAACAAGTGGAGTGTTTACAGCAACAGCTGGAGGAAACTTTCGCCCATAATCGTTCCCTGCGCCAACAACTGATAGGGTCCCAAAAGGAATTGGCCAGGCAGACCTTCCTGCAGCAGTCCTACCGGCGCCAACTATTGTGCCAACCTCAACCCTACAAGGGACTTCCCTCTGTCCCTCCTAGCAAAGAATTGTAACGCCCGGGATATATAAGGGCTGCTGTTTGTTATTCCTCCTTGTAGATGACTCATAATATATAATTCTTTTGCATCCATGAACTTTCCCAGTTTGTCTTCTTTCTCCAGTATCTTCGGCATGGTACCACACTTTACTTCTTCCGTATCCACATAAACTTACCTATAACGGAGATATATTTCGGCTCTTCCGCTTTTATAATCTGCTTGGGATATAGAATCATCGAATGAATTAGTTCTGCTATTTTGCAAGGATAAAACAATATAGGGTTAAACAAGGACTTCAACTTCCCTCCCTTTTCGGGGACAAAAAGTGATATATAACTGAGGGGATCTCAGTTCTTCTGCTCCACCACCACACGGGGATATCTTCCACTTCGCGGGGATAGAAATTTTTAGTATAACCAAATGAATTTCGGTTCTTCCGTTCCACCACCATACGGGGATAGCTTCTGCTTTGCGGGGATATAAACTTGTATATAGAATAAATAATAACCGAAGGATATCGGTTCTTCCGTTCCACCACCACACGGGGATATCTTCCGCTCTTCCTTGTGGGGATAGAAATTTTTATATAGAATAAATAATAACTGAAGGACATCGGTTCTTCCGTTCCACCACCACACGGGGATATCTTCCGCTCTTCCTTGCGGGGATAGAAATTTTTATATGGAATAAATAATAACCGAAGGACATCGGTTCTTCCGTTCCACCACCACACGGGGATATCTTCCGCTCTTCCTTGCGGGGATAGAAATTTTTATATGGAATAAATAATAACCGAAGGACATCGGTTCTTCTGTTCCACCACCACACGGGGATATCTTCCCCTCTTCCTTGCGGGGATAGAAACTTGTATATAGAATAAATAATAACCGAAGGATATCGGTTCTTCCGTTCCACCACCACACGGGGATATCTTCCGCTCTTCCTTGCGGGGATAGAAATTTTTATATGGAATAAATAATAACCGAAGGACATCAGTTCTTCCGTTCCAACACCACACGGGGATATCTTTCGCTCTTCCTTGCGGGGATAGAAATTTTTATATGAAATAAATAATAACCGAAGGACATCGGTTCTTCCATTCCACCACCACACGGGGATATCTTCCGCTCTTTCTTGCGGGGATAGAAACTTGTATATAGAATAAATAATAACCGAAGGATATCGGTTCTTCCGTTCCACCACCACACGGGGATATCTTCCGCTCTTCCTTGCGGGGATAGAAACTTGTATATAGAATAAATAATAACCGAAGGATATCGGTTCTTCCGTTCCACCACCACACGGGGATATCTTCCGCTCTTCCTTGCGGGGATAGAAATTTTTATATGGAATAAATAATAACCGAAGGACATCGGTTCTTCCGTTCCACCACCACACGGGGATATCTTCCGCTCTTCCTTGCGGGGATAGAAATTTTTATATGGAATAAATAATAACCGAAGGACATCGGTTCTTCCGTTCCACCACCACACGGGGATATCTTCCGCTCTTCCTTGCGGGGATAGAAACTTGTATATAGAATAAATAATAACCGAAGGATATCGGTTCTTCCGTTCCACCACCACACGGGGATATCTTCCGCTCTTCCTTGCGGGGATAGAAATTTTTATATAGAATAAATAATAACCGAAGGACATCGGTTCTTCCGTTCCACCACCACACGGGGATATCTTTCGCTCTTCCTTGCGGGGATAGAAATTTTTATATGGAATAAATAATAACCGAAGGACATCGGTTCTTCCGTTCCACCACCACACGGGGATATCTTCCGCGCCGCAAGGTACCTCTGCCAGAAAATCAGCGAGTGCTTGGGCCTTGATAACCGTTCGAGGTTGGTAGTGAATATCATACTCGCTTAGTTCTACTACCCATTTGGCCAATCTTCCAGAGAAATTTGGCTTAGTGACGACCTTACCCAATTCACTGTGTGTTAGAACGGTGATGGGATGAGCCAAGAAGTACGGCCTTAATTTGTGGCCGGTTAGTACTAGGATCTACGCCAACTTCTCCAGCTCCGTATAACGGAATTCCGCCCCCTTCAGGATATGGCTGGTATAATAAATAGGTTGCTGATGCGAACCTTCTTGTTTCAATAATACCGAACTGACGGCTCCTTCCGATACGGCCAGATACATCCATAATGGTTCTCCAGGTATTGGTTTGGCTAGCAGGGGGAGTCCAGCCAAATATTTCTTCAACTCCTGGAAAGCCTGTTCACATTGATCATCCCACTGAAATTTAGCAGCCTTGCGCAAAATCTTGAAAAAAGGCAGCCCCTTGTCCGCTGATCTGGCTATAAATCGGGATAAAGAAACAATCCTGCCCACCAACCTTTTGGTATCTCATGACTTCATGTTGCATAGGGCTTGCACTTTCTCAGGGTTGGCTTGCAGCCCCTTCTCCGTCACTATGTACCCCAAGAACTTGCCACTCTTTACCCCGAACAGGCATTTGTTAGGGTTTAGTTTCATATTAAACCGCCTTAATGTAGCGAAGGTTTCATTTAAGTCCTTGACTAAATCCCGAGTGACCTTTGATTTGACCAAGATGTCGTCCACGTATACCTCCATATTCTTCCCTTTTTGCTCCGCGAAGATTTTGTCCATAAGGCGCTGATAGGTGGCTCCTGCATTTTTTAGTCCCAACGGCATTACACCATACGCCTATAACCCCCCCCCCCCCCGCAATCCCAAAGCTAACCCTCTTTTGATCTTCTTGGGCCAAAGGTATTTGATGATACCCTTGATATGCATCCATTAGGGACACCACTTCATATCCTTTGTAGAATCCACCAATTGGTCAATACGAGGCAAGGGTAGCGATCTTTAGGGCATGCTTTATTCAAATCACGGAAATCGATACACATCCTCCATTGCCCGAAGGCTTAGGGAACCAAGACTACATTAGAGACCCATTCGAGGCTGGATTTCCTTTACATGACCGCTTTTAGTAGTTTGTCCACTTCTTACCTGCTATGACTTTGTCCTTTTACGGTCCAAAATGTCGCCTCTTACATTGGGCCAGGTGGGCTCCTTGAATGATATTGAGATGATGTTCCTCCACATGAGGTGGATCCCAGTGAGATCATGCACATCCTTTGCAAAGATGTCTTCATTCTCCTTGAGTGCAAGCCACGGCTCTTCTTTGACATCCAATTTGTTGTGCTATTGGGTGGCCTTTCTGGGCGATCTCCACAGTTCTCCCTCCTCTATTTTATCAACTTTGGGGGATTCCTCAGGCCTTGGACATCGGATGATGATAGCGACTTTGCCCTTTGAGGTCCTCGGTTGGGCTTTCTTACGATCGTCCGAACCATTTGCCGCAATGACTCACGGAGGCCTTACATTTCTCTGAAACTTCACCCACCGATTGACCCATCAAAATTTCACTTACGGTGGTATGGGGAAGCCACTGCCTGAAAAAGGGTGAGGAAAGGACGCCCAAGAATAGCGTTATAAGTGGATGGAGTGTCCACAATAAGGAAAGGAATTATACTGGTTTTTTGGTTGGGTTTCACACCCAGAGTTAAAGGCAATGATATCTGTCCTTTCGGGTGAACCATGTGCCCTGCGAATCCGAAGAGGGGCGTGGACACATCTTCTAATTGGGCATTTCCCAGCTGGATTTGTCCGAAGGCTTCCTGGAAAAGGATATTAACAGAGCTTCCCGAGTCAACTAGTACCCGGGCACTTCATAATTGGCCAGGGATATACGGATAACCAAGGCGTCCATGTGGGGCAGCAGGACACCTTGCAGATCTTCTGGCCCGAACGAAACGGGTGGTGCAACTTGAATAGTCTGGTCGGTGACGATGGCCAAACTCTCCATGAGACGGGCGTACGACTTCCGTGCCCGGTTGGAGTCCCCGTCGGTGGGTCCTCCAGCTATAACATGAATAACTCCCCGTGTGGGAATGTCATCTAGATTGGATGAAGGGCCCTCCCCTGATGGGCCTTCTTGAGGCGACCTCACGGGATGGCGTTTGGAAAGCGACCCGGGGTTGTTGATTATCTGACCTGGGCCGGGTTACATTAGGTCGGGGCCTCTGTGCGGCCCTCGCTCAAACTTTACTTGCGGATATGCGGTATGGAGGCGATCCAATTCTTCTTGTAACTTGAAACATCGGCCACTCGTGGCCGTATTCTCGATATTGGCAAAAGAGAAATTTGGGGTTACGCGGGGATCCCCTGTGTCCCAAGGGTCGTTATGCAGACCCTCGATCGTAAAATTCCATTTCACGTTCTTTCCATGTCCTCACAGGAGGAAGCGCTTCAGCAGCCATGATTTGTAATGGTGGGGTGGGGCGAACACCTTGCAGCATTGGACGAAGCCTCGGAACCTCTTGTCGAAAAGGTCTTGTATACTCCCGCCGAGGGGGGGCTTGAAGAGAAGCGGGACGAACTCTTTCAATGGGGACTGCTGTGGCAGTCCGTTCGGCCCTCCGTACCTTTAATCCTTCTTCTTCACGAATAAATTACTCCACACGGCTCAGTAGCTCTTCGTAACTATCCGTAGGTTGTCTTAACAAGGAACTGAGGAAGGGGCCCTCCCGACCCATCTTTGAATAAGCGCCTCTGAAGATTCGGATCGGGTGGCGGGATCCCGGCTGCAGTAGTGAATCGATGAATATACCCTAAGGGATTAAGGTCCTCGGGTGATATGCATTAACATAGGCGTCTTGTTTATACGCCTTGCAGCTGACAAATTCTCGACTGAACATTCTCTGGAAGTCAGTGAAACAGGTGATAGACCCCGGGGGCAGAGTGGTGAACCACTTTTGCGCCGAGCCAGTCAGGGTGGTTCGGAAGACTCGGCACTTGAGAGCGTCTGTATAACAGTGAAGCGAGGCCGCTCCGTCGAATTGAGATATGTGCTCGTCCGGATCCGTCGAACCATCATACTTATTGACCTGAGGATTCCGGAAGTAGGATGGAGGGAGCTCCGAAAGAATGTCCATCGTGAAGGGACTGGGCTCGTATACTTTCGGAGGTCTGGTGGATTGACTTTCACTCTGTTCCTCCCAAGGCTTGGGTGAAGGGCATAGTATTCGAGGTGTTCTTCCCCAAGTCCACCTCCAAGCAATACTTCACCATTGGCGGCTGTACGGGAGGGAGGAGGTATTTCTGGGGGTGGATCTCTGGAAGAAGGTTCCCCGGAGTGCGGATGCAGATATCCGGTCCTTTTCCTTTCCCTAGCCAGGGCTTCTGTGATAGCGTCATCCATCAAGGCCTTTAGTTGTGATGGAAGAAGAGTGATGGGGCGCTCCTCCGCCGCAGAGGTATCAGGTTGTTGTATTTCTTCGGGTTGCATCTCGACGTCCAGCTCAAATGTTCCCACAGACGGCGCCAACTGATGCAGATGGGTGAAGTCTGTTCACTCCTTTCCAATGCAGCGAAGCACGGATGGAGATCTCAGAGGGTTCTCACAGGCTGCAATCAGTAAAGAATAAAAAGATGAAGTAGATGAAATGCAAGAAACCGACGCCAGCAATTGAGACTCAAACACAAGATGTAACGTGGTTCGGAATAAGGATTCCTACTCCACGGAGGTGATCTTTTCTCACCGGATGCAGCGCCTAAGCACTTTCACTATGAAGGTCCTCTTTTACGGAAAGTCAGTTTCCGAAGGTGGAGGAGAAAAAACCTCTTACAGTGATATCACAAGACGAGAAAAATACAAGAGATGTAACAGCTACAGATCTCCCTCCTTCTTCTCCGGCAAAACGGTTGTTGCTCTCCTTCTCCTCCTCCGTCCCCTTCTCTCTTGCTGGGTGGGAATAATCGCCTCCCCCTTCTTTTTCCCTGCTTCCTCCCCTTTTATCTCCCCCCTCTTTTCCTTCATCGTAACGTCGTGGGTTATCTTCATCGTACATGTGGCCACCACCTTTTCCTGGAGAATAATGCTGTTACAGATATCAGGAGTGGAGACTCTTTGGAATATTATGTGGGGCCTCCCAGGCCGTTTCCTAACACCCTTTCCTCTATTTTTCAGGAAACTAGGCTAGACTATCTCCCTCAACCTTCCCTGTTGAGGGAAGCTAGTTTTAGGTCTATAGCCCACGGGCGCCCTAGCCCTAGGGTTCCTCATCAACCCGAACCAATTCCTCTCCTTCCTGTGCCCAACTTCCCCTTGTAGGGATCAGATTGTGCTGGCTTCTTGGCGAAGCGCCCTCCGCCTCTCCTTTGCCGTATCAATTGCTTTCATCAACTCTCCCGTACCAATGGCTCTCAATATTCGCCCGTACCAATGGCTCTCAATATTCGTTCGTGCCAATGGCTCTCAATATTCGCCCGTGCCAATGGCTCTCAATATTCACCCGTGCCAATGGCTTCTGAGGTTCGCCCGTACCGATGGCTCTCAATATTCGCCCGTGCCAATCTTCCTTTCCTTTCTTAGCTGAGCCGTATATTTTGGACCGGATCTTAGGTCACCCGCTAACCCCTCTATCGGGGATTATGTAAAGAAGGTACCAGTAGTATCAGGCATCAAGGTGAGCTTTATCTTTCCTTGGTTGGCCGGCGCCTATCTCCTCCACCAAAGCTGTCCAGTTTTCTGGACAGCTTGTTCTCCTCTCGTCGGAGCGTCGTTTGGATGACGGTTAGAGCTCCGATAGCGGTTAACTTACTGGGGATTCGATCTCCGGTAATCCTCTGAGGTGGAGGACGAAGGATTCATCAATCGGTTGACGAATACCTCTCTGGAGAAGCGAGTTTTGAGGACTCATTTTTGGATCCGAATTTGGATTCGGATCGTGATCATCTCTCGATCACGTCGTCTTCAACACGAGGCTAGTAACCCGTACGAAGACGAAGCTCATGGCTTAGCGAAGTCATCCTAAGGATACTCGGCGTGGATATGGATAGAGATGATTCTAGCGAGGATCATTCCGGTTGATGCCGTTCCCGCTACACGTAATACGAAAGGTATAACGTAGTTAAATTTCCTTTTATTGCAAATTTAAATTTACGGTTATGTCTACAATTGTTGTACTATGCATGCGTGTGATGTGTGTGTTGTAATAAATGTAGATTTATTATTTTTATTGCTTCCGCTGTGCTCATGTTTACGAAACGTGATCGAAAACACACACGCTGCGGTGCCGGAAACCCAACAGCTTTTTCTAGTTTTTCTTCTAGGGCCTTAATTTGATCAAGCATACTCTTATTTTTCTTTTTAGCCCTAAACAAATCCCTAGTTAAGCTAGAAATCATGGAAACTACTTCTTGAGTGGGAAGGTATTTTACCATAGTTACCATGTCTTCTTTTTTGGATGATGAGGATGATGATGAGCCTCCCCCTCCACTTAAGCTCTCCTCACTTGAGCTTGTTTCTTCTTTTTCGGAGGAAGTGGTGTCCACATCTTCTATTTCCATTAGAGCTATATTTGTGACAAAGGCATTCTCTTCCTCCGATGATGATGATGAAGGATCATCCCATGTCCTTGCTTTGAGTGCTTTGGCCTTCTTCTCCTTTTCTTTTTCCTTGGACTTCTTCTCTTCTTCCTTTTTCTTGCTCCCCTTCTTCTTTTCTTCTTCCTTGTTCCTTGCTCTTGTTCAAGAGGGGACAATCATCTCTCATGTGTCCCTCTTATTGGCAATTAGAGCAAATGAACTTCCTCTTGTGCCTTCTCCTATCATAAGATTTGTTAAATTTTAAATTTCTTAAAGCACGCCTTACCTTCCTTAGCATATAAGCATCTTCATTGCTATTCATAGAGGATGAGGAGGATGCTTCATCGGAGGAGGAAGGTGGTGTCTCCTTCTTCTTCTTCTTCCCCTTTTCAACTATCAAGGCTACTCCTCTTGATGGTTGAATTCTTGGCTCTTCTACTACTCCTTCAAGCCTTGTTTCGTGGAGCTCAATGGTTGAGAAGAACTCCTCTAAGGTGCTAACTTATAGGTTATTTGAGATGTAGAAGGAGTCTACCATTGAGCTCCATTTCGATGACCGGGGAAAAGCATCGATTGCTTTCATAATCATATCCCGGTTCGAAAGTTTTTCTACTACACTCGTTAGTCCATTTAAAATTTCTTTAAAATGAGAGTGTAATGAGGTTACCTTTTCTCCCTTTTCAAGTTTGATATTAGTTAGTTGGGAGCGGAGGAGGTCTCTTCTTGCAAGCTTGGCCTCCAAGGTGCCTTCATGAAGCTCTATCAATCGTTCCCACATCTCTTTAGCGCTCGCACACTCCCCTATCCGGTTGATTTCTTGTTGAGGGAGTATTTTATAGAGATGATGTTTGACTTTTGAGTTTGCCAAGTACTCCTCCCGTTGCTTTTTGGTCCATCTTGTCTTCTCTATTTGTTCCCCATCTTCATCTCTAGGTATCTCAAAACCATTTTCCATTATCAATAAAATTTCGAAGTCGGTTTCAAAAAATACCTCCATTCGCTTTTTCCACCAAGCGAAATCCCCCTCGAACTTTGGCGGATGAATATTTGAGCCGGTCATCCTTGATGTAGTGCTTGTTGCGGTGGTGAGTTCGTTGACAAGCGACCTTGCTATGATACCACTTGTTGGAATGTAGGTGGCCGACTAGAGGGGGGTGAATAGCTCTAAGTCGTCGTAGAATGGAATTCAATCGTTCGTTAGTCTACACGTTAGGGTTAGCACATCGAAAATAAAATATAAACAACAATAAAGATAAACAATATAAAAACAATGCTAAAAAAGAGATATAGCATGGTTCATGGCCCTATGCGGCTAATCCACTGTCCGATTCGTCTCTGGTGAATCACTCCGAAACCAATCCTATATGGTCTCTCCCTTTAGCCAAAGCAAGGTGGAGGTAAACCTTCTTACAACACAAAAACACTCTTTCTTACAATGGATTTGAAATAAGAACAAGAGAAAGAGTTTAAAGCTTGTGGGGCACTTGGAGAATAGTTTGGAGCATGAAGATTAGCCATCCCAAAGCCCACACCCTCTCTTTTTATAGAGAGGGTTGATTTCTTCCCGTTAATCTCCCATCACGATCACTTGCCTTTGATCATTGCCGCGCCATTGCAACAACTCACGAATACGTGATCCGACCATTATATAGTCATGGAAACTTGGCGATCGTGATGTATCCATCAGTTGACTGATGCCTCCGTAGATGACTGATCAGTCGGCTATGGGAGGTTCTGTGCCCGTGACTACCTTCATCAGTCGACTGCCGTCCTTGGCAATCGACTGATGGTCTGGCAGTCGACTGCTGGGCCAAAAACCCACCAGTCGAGCACCAATCGAACTCAAGTCGACTTGGAGCAGTCGACTGCCCATTCATAGCAATCGACTGATGTTGGGTAAACCTCGAACTTCACATCCGTTTGAGCGTCCGGCGGGTAGGTAAAACCTCAACCCTCACGGTTGAGCATCCGACACTCCACTTAGTCGGGTAAAACCTCAAACCAATGTTTGAGCATCCGACTAAACCATTCGTCTGGTAAAACCTCAACCCTTCGGTTGAGCATCCGACTTGTCGGGTAAAACTCCAACCAAGTTGGTTGAGCATCCGACTTAACTAAACATGTCGGGTATAACCTCAACCAACTTGGTCGAGTCTCTGACACTTAGCCATTTCGGCCAAGTTCACCTAATGAGCTACTTACATTTCACTCATTCTCTCATCTCACTTGAAGTCACTCGCCGAAGCTCTCTTCGTTCGTGGCCACGTCCCTCAGCACCACCAAGAACATGGCTTTGCAATGCTCCTTCGCGTCTCTTGCCCTCGAAGTCTGCTTCCTTGGCTTCACTTCAAGTCATCTCGTCCGACGGTCCCTCGGATCCATCAAGCGCATGGCTTCGCAATGCTCCTTCACCGAATCAAGCACGAGGTTATGAGTTGGTGATCTTACCAATGCTATTCATCATATGTGTGAATTACTAAGTCCTGCATGACTTCAACACACATATTAAATCCACAATAATATCCTAACATAAACCTTTGTCACACACATCAAAACCATAACTTGGGTCGATTGCCCTAACATGATTCGCTTAGCACGAGCACGAGGAGCTAACTTAGTGAATTTCTAGAACATATTTATCTTTCTTTGATTGTAAATACCACTTGATAAATTTAGTTAACATGCTAAGTATGGAACAATATCTTTTTAATTTTCATGGCACTGAGGTTTGCTTGAGGACAAGCAAAGATTTAAGTCTGGGGGAAGTGATGTGAACAAAATATATAGGATTTTAGGAGTAGTTTTCGCTCACATCTCATTACGTTTTATGTTAGTTTCATTCATATGTCACTCTATTTTACACGCATTTCCTATTTTCTGGTTAGGAGGTCTACTCTTTGTACTTTTGTGTGCAGGTTAGCATTTCGGGGGAAAAAGGTGCACTTTCGAAGCAAAAGAAGGATATTTTACAGCTAGACGCAGAATGGGATGCGGCCAGGGCGTGTGGCTACACACGGCCATATCCAATGGGCGAGATCAGCCACCCCAGGGCCACACATGGCCTGACCGTGTGGAAACACACGGCCATGTGGCGACCCACTAGATTTGCACGACTAGGACTTTTTCCAATTTTTGCAACGGTCCGAGGTGATGTCTATATAAGGATGGCTCTGCCCAAACCCTAGGGGAGAGGCATGACGGCTAGGACGGCACACCGAAGCCCTAAAAGGCTTTGGGAACTCGCAACAGGGAGGAAGAATGTCATCGGAGGTCCACGCTTGCACTTTAACGTCGGAGAGAAGACCACGAAGGCATTGTAATCCTTTGTTCCTGTGCTTTATTTCTGTTGTATTCGAACATGTACATGCCTTGTGATTCTTTCCTTATATACATGGAGTAGTTCCTTCGATTCTAGGATTAGGGAGTAGCTTGTGTGCACATTACATGTTGGTTCACATTAAATTCTGTCTTTGAGTTTAATTTGGCAATTGGAAGTTGTTTACTCTATATCTATGCGTGTTTGGTTTTCTACCTACCGTGCTTAGGCGATACGAGGGGTGACAACCCTCGTATCTAAGATTTAGGGGATTTTATACAAGGAACCTAGGGGTAAACCTAATCTCCTGTAACTGTGGGTAGAAGGATGCGATGGAACCGAAAATGGTTCATCGTAGGGATTGATTCGGCATCCTCGTACCATCTATCCCGTCCTTTTAAGGCGGAGATAGCTCCTGGTATATGCGGTGGCTCATCAGAAGAGTGTATGATGTCCCTTTCACAAACACTACAAAAAAATGAGGCATTTGGATCGGAATTTTAGAAGCGGTTGGAAAAATGGTGGTAAAGGAGGGGCTTTTAGAAGCAGTTTTCTTAACCGGTGCTAATACCGCTTCAATTGAATTTTTTTTAAAGCGGATGATTTTTCAATTCTGTTGAGTATATTTAGAATTGGTTAACAAACAGTTCTATATAAATTTTATAGGAGCGGTTAATAACCGCTCCTATTGCTTTAGGAGCGGTTATAACCGCTTCTAATACCGCTTCAATTTACCATTTTTTGAAGCGGAAAAATTTCCAATTCTGTTTAAGATATTTAGAATCGGTAATTATAACCGCTCCTAATACCGCTTCAATTGAACATTTTTTTTTTAATTTTTCCGATTCTGTTCAGTTTATTTAGAATCGATTTGTATAATAATTTTAGGATCATTTAATAACCGATCCCAATTCTTTAGGAGCGGTTAATAACCGCTCCTAAAGGTTTTTAAAAAGAGGTATTATTGTCTATTATCTCAAAACCCTAAGCAGCCGTACGTCTTGGATTAGAGGGGTGGTCGTATCTTAGATTTTATTTTCCAAAAAATCCTAGCTAGCCGGTTTGGATTTAAGGAGTGTATTATTTTCCAATTTCATCTCTCTATTTCAGCAGTCTTCTCTATTCTAGCGGTCCATCAAATCAGTTGCGCCCTAGTTTCATCTGGCCTTCTACTTCTTTGTCATAAGCCTTTGATTTTGTTTGTGGAGGTAATTTCTTTGTTTAATTTTTATTATGTGATAAATTTTTTAAGTATTAATGGTGACAAAATTATAATCGATTAGAGTTTTTCTTTTTTTATGAATCCTTTGATTTATCTTTTTTCAAGTTATTTGTATTATTTTTCAAATTTATTATTATATTTTGTTTATTATGCTAAGCTTTATTTTCATATATTTTTTCCTCTAAATTGAATAATATAAAAGATTTCTCGTGATTTTTTTATTTTATGAAATCATTCTATTTATATATTTGAAAATTTATATTTAGGAATTGTATTTTTATGTTTGTTAAATTCCTTAAAATTGGTATGTGTTTATCTACAAATGTTTATTTAATTTTGATATATCATATTTCAATGTGTAAATGTTTAAAAATTATTGAACAGGATCAAATCATGTAGAAGGAATGGATGGCTGCCCCACATGGCAGTCTTGACTATCGAGTGAGAATTCTATATTTTTTACGTTATGCATTTGGTGATGCAACTCAAGAAGTGACAAGACCATGTCTTTGTTGCAAATACATAAACTCATTGAGTCATGATCGAGAGACAATACATGAGCATCTGATGATAAATGGTATCTTACAAGATTATCGAATATGGAATTTTCATGGAGAAAATCTAATTGTACAAGATCACGATAATAACCAACTTCGAGATTTAGCGCAACAAGTTCCTGAAGTAACTAGCCATGAACCCTTGGTACAAGAAATGTTGAATGATGCATTTGGAATGCATGAAGGATCTGCAAGTAATGAAAACTGTATTGGAGCATCGACTAGTAATATACCGATGGAGTCTAGTGTGAAAGATTTTTATTGACTAATAGAGGAAGGGAAACAACAACTATATACCGGATGCACAGAGTTTTCTAAACTGACATTCCTTATTGAGTTATTTCAATTAAAAGTTAGTGGAAAATGGAGTGATAAGTCATTTCTGACATTGTTGGACTTCCTTGTCGAGTACTTCAATTTGAAGCTCAAGTGCCTAAGTCTTTTTATGAAGCAAAGAAATTAATTTCTAGTTTAGGACTTCATTATGAAAAAATACACGCTTGTCCAAATGATTGCATGATTTATTGGGGGGAAAGTGAGAATGAACAGGCTTGCAAAGTGTGTAACCTTTCAAGATGGAAAAATTTACAAAAATCATCTAGGAGGTCATATAAAGGTGGAAAAAAATGTCTTGTGGTTAATATTCCAGCCAAAGTCTTTTGGTATTTTCCATTGAAACCAAGATTGCAACGATTATTCATGTCATCCAAGACGTCTGAAAGTATGCAATGACATTTCAAAAAATGAGTTTTGGATGGAAATCTAAGGCATCCAGCTGATTCTCGAGCGTGGAAGGAATTTGATGAACGACATTGTGAATTTGCATCTGATCCTAGAAATGTACGCTTGGGACTTCTTCGATGGTTTTAATCCATTTAAAAATCAAAGCACTTTGCACATAGTACTTGGCCTATTGTTTTGATGCCTTATAATTTGCCACCTTGGGAATGCATGAAGCCTCATTCTATTATTTTATTCACCTTATTCCAGGTCCAAAAGCACACGGAAATGATATCGATGTATTTACGTCCTCTATTGGTGAATTAAAAGATTTGTGGAAAATGGAATTGCCACATTTGATGCTTGTAACAAAGAAATGTTTCAAATGGGCTACATTAATTTGGACAGCTTAGTGACTTTCTGGTTTGGGATGTTTATGCGGATGGAATACATATGCCAAGAATGCATGTCCAACTTGTGCTGATAAGACAGATGCATTGTACCTAAAACATGGCAAAAAGTGGTCATTCAGAGGGCATCGTCGTTTTCTACCACTAGATTCAGAAATTCGAACAATGTTAAGTTATGGGAAACCAGAACAACGCGAGTTAGATTTGGCTCCATTATCTAGATCTGACATTCTACGAATGACCTTAAACAAGAATGTGATTTTTGGTAAGAGTAATGCATCAAAACCAAATGTGAGAATGAAAATAGGGTCAATTGAACAAATGTGGAGAAAACAAAGCATATTTTTGATGCGCTTACATCGGGAATTTAATTTGATCCGACATAATTTGGACCCTATGCATATTGAAAAAAATGTTTGCGACAACATTATTGGAACACTTTTAGATGATTCCAACAAGAGTAAAGATAATTATGCTGCACGTAGAGATTTAAAGATTTTGGGTATTATGAAACAACTATGGCCCCGAACACAATCAGATGGTAGAGAGTATTTGCCACCTCCATGTTATTCTATGTGTAAAGCTGAAAAAAAGATATTTTGTTCAGTATTGAAAGATATTCATGTCCCTGATGGTATGTCATCTGATATTTCAAAGTGTGTGGATGTTGGACGTTGCAAGATTATGGGCTTGAAAAGCCATGATTGTCATATCATGATGGAACAATTCCTTCCAATTGCTCTTCGTCGGGTGTTGTCAAAAAAGGTAACTGCTCCACTTATTGTTTTGTGTGAATATTTTAGAACAGTGTGTGTGCAAAGTCCCTACAAGAAGAAGAATTACAGAAGGCTGAAGAAGGAGTTGTTTTGGTTTTATGTCAATTGGAGAGAATATTTCCACCATCTTTTTTCACAATAATGGTTCATTTGGTGGTACATTTAGCGTATGAAGCCAGAATTGCTGGGCCTGTACATTATCGATGGATGTATCCAATAGAAAGGTACCTGGGAAAACTTAAAAATTTTGTCAGAAATAAAGCACGACCAGAGGCCAACATTGCAGAGGCATATTTAGCAGATGAATGTGTTGTGTTTTGTTCACGTTATATAGAGGGTAACATCTCATTCAACAATCATGGAACACGACATAAAGAGACACCAAATATTGACTTTCCCACACTTTCGATGTTTCCACAAGTAGGGCGACCAACAAAAGGACTTCAAGTACTTACCTTGGATGACAAAACTTTAACTCAAGGTCATAGATATATTCTCTCTAATTGTACAGCCTTGCAACCATATCGTGAGTAAGTATTACATGTTGAATACCATATTCTATCTCATTTTTTTCATAATGTTTTAATTTTTCTAATTATATATTAGTGTTGACATTGAACAGTGAATTAAAAAATGAACTGAAAAGAAGACATAGATATGGTTCCCAAGTAATTCTCAATTAGATGATATGGTTAGAATGCAATTTCGAATGGTTTGCAAAGCGAGTAAGTAATATTTGTTATTTATTTTTATTCTGATTCATAATAAATAGACTTGTGACTTTTTTCTTTACAAATTATATGTGTACCTTACAGGTTGATCGAGTAAATGAACGGATTGATGACTTAGATCTTAGGGTGCTTTCACGTGGTCCAAATCCAGTAGCATTTAGTTATCATGGATTCAACATAAATGGTTTTGCATTTCGCACGGTAGAATCTGAAAAAAACAAAAAAGTGCAAAATAGCGGAGTCATGGTGCCGGCGATGCATGATGATGATCATGAGTCAATCTATTATGGTCAACTAACTGATGTCATCTCACTTGATTATGGTGGTTGTGGACGAATTGTTCTTTTTCGATGTGATTGGATTAACACTATTATCGGTTTGAAAATTGATCCATTTGGATTTACAATGGTGAATTTTTCACGCTTGGTACATACGAGAGAACTTGATGGGCATGAACCTTTTATTTTGGCTACGCAAGCTCAAATGGTTTATTATGTTTGTGATCCAAAGGAGGAGGATTGGTATTGTGCCATTCGTCACACACCAAGAGATACGTACAACATTGGCAATGAAGATGATATGGATACAATGTGTTTTATTCATAATAATTTATATAATATGGAATCGATATTAAGTGATGTAAATAAAGTAGATGTTGAATTAATTAGAACTGACATTGAGGGTTCAATAGTTTAGGTTATTACGGTTTTGAACAAATAAAAACATTATTAATACTTTATTTGATTTTTGTATTTTATTTCATTATGTTGAAACTATATTTAGAATTATGAAACTCTCAAAGATGTTCAAGAAATTTTCATCCTCTTTTTATTCTTGTATTATTCGTATTCTTTGCAACTCGAACACTGCAAAGATGCTCTTTCTCCATTATCAGATTTAGATGAGTTTATGATTCTTCCACTCTTTTCAAGATGAGAAGAAGATTTTTGGAATTTGATAGGCTTGGATTTTAATTAGCACTACTGTCTTTTTTTCATCCATTTAGAAAAAAATGGTACCAAAAATACAGGTTTGGAAAAGAATGAATCAAAGATTAACTTTTAGAAGCGGTCAATTTTGACCGGTTCTATTGGGACCTTTAGAAGCGGTTTTTGACCGCTCCTAAAGGTCGTTACCGGTTTTCCTACGAAAGGTTATTGGCAACCTTTAGAAGCGGTATATTTTGACCGGTTCTATTGGTAACATTTAGAAGCGGTAAATTTTGACCAGTTCTATAGGCAATATTTCAGGAGCAGTTTTTGCCCGCTCCTAAAGATTTACTGGTTTCCCTCTCTCACCGAGAGGTTATTGGCAACCTTTAGTATGTTGACCGATTCTATTGAAACTTTCAGAGCGGTTTTCGCTGACGCTCCTAAAGGTCCTTTAGGTTACCGATTTCCCTCTTCTTCGAAAATTTTTTCGTATTCCGCCTATATATATCCGTCTCGCTTTAAAATCCGTCATCTCGGAAAACCTAACTTCCTTTCCTTTTGCAAACGACCGCCTAACAATTGGTTCGCTAAGAAATGAGCATCAAACCCATTAGGGCCGTAGTTCGATGACTCGAGAAAACTGGAGTGGCAGCGCGTTTTTATGAATAGACTTGCCAGTTGTCGGCCAAGCACCGAGGCACCGCCGTAGGGTCGCAGCTTGTCCGCCGATCGCTTATCCCGCTATCATGCCGCCGCCGATCGCCAGCGCCGTCTGCCATGATCTTCACCGTCCGCATAGATTCTTATTCAAGTAATATTTAGTCCCCTTCTTCACGTAATATTTCGCCCTAAAACTTTGAAGTGGTTCTTATTCAAGTTTATACAAGTTGAAATAAATCGACTTATGCCAATTATAGATATTGATGGATTTTTCTATGTGTGTTTTGTTTTAAGTTGATTTATTTGAGTTAGATCATTATATCAATTCCTAATGCAGAATATCCCAATTTCTATGTTTCAGTAGGTTTTTTTTTTAAAACACAGAAAAGCTCGTTTATACAGGTTTATAAAAGATTTGTGTATACATATGTAATAGATATTGTTTGTATTTCCTTTATGTTCTTTTACAAATCCTGTTATTTTAAGTTATCTATCTGAGCTTGGTAAGAACTCAAAACATTAGAAGGGGTTGATAACCTTTTTAGTAAACAAGCTTTAATACATACCTTTGAGCTTGATTGAGCTTAACTTGCAGTTTTTATCTATTAAATTGCTTGAACAATGTTGAGCTTGGTTTTACTTAGTTACAAGCCTACTTATTATTGTTGGATATGCCTACACCATGCCATGAGAAGCTTTTAATAAACAAGCTTGAATACTCAACTTTAAGTTTGATTGAGCTTTGTTCATTGTGTTTTCTCTAATAAACAGCTTGAACAATGTTGATCGTGGCTCAGCTCAGTTACAAGCTTGCTTATCATTGTTGGAGATGCTCATGTCTTCTCAAAAATATTTTTCTCATTTTTATAATCTATCACAATTAATCCTAATTGCACAAGAATAATAATAGCAAGTGACCAATCGATCTAATTATTGCACGCTATACTGATTTTTGTTTCCATTTAAGTTTCAGTTCAAATTTGGATTGTTGGTATAAACTTTCATCCTTAGTGGGTGTGTGTGCTCACGATAACAACCATTTTTATAGATCTCCAACACAACCGGCTCTTTATTTTGAACCACCGGTTTATTTTACCGCTTCGGTTGTCTTTAGCATCGCCATTATCTACAACGGTTAAAAACCGATTCTAATTATTTAGAAGCGGTTGATAAGTGGTTCTAAAGGCTTTTTAAAACCGCTTCTAAAGGTTTTTTTTTGTAGTGAAAACCATAGCTAAACTTCTAGACAATGCTAGTTGACAGCGTTGTTTTGCGACACACAAGCGAAACCAAAGTCCTAGAATCACCTTTTAAGACCTCGGCACGCTCCCTTCTTCCTCCGTGTGACACCGTATAGAGTATAGTCCACCGACAGCCCTCACAAATCGAAACCTCTTAGAGTTTATTTTTGAACAATTTCAACCACTGAACATATCGATATTCGAATCCCAATTCCTATGGGATCGATAATCTTTTATTACTTGACGACATCCGTGCACTTGCGGGCATTAAGCACGAGCGCGCGCTTCGTGTCCTCGACGACCTCCGTCGCGAGATTTGAGGACGCGTTCACGTGCATCAATAGACACCTATCAAACTTAGCCTCAAGCTTATCTGATACTGTCCTCTTCACATAAGAAGGACAATCTTATATCTTCAAATAAGATAAATTAAGTTTTCTACTATTCCACATCTCATATGGAGTAGTAGAGATTGCCTTAGTCGGGACTCTATTTAACAAGTAAACAGTGGTCTCGAGTGCGTAACTTCAAAAGGTTTTTAGAAGACTTTCATGTTGCATCATTGACCTAACCATATCCAACAAGGTGCATTTTTGCCTTTCAGCCACACCACCATGTTGTGGTGTGTAAGGTGGAGTCCTTTGGGATAAGATGTCATTGTCCTTTAGATAATCTTGAAACTCTTGGCTTAAGTATTCACCACCTCGATGCAATTGAAGTACTTTGATACCTTTCCCAAGTTGTTTATCTACTTCTTTTTTGAAATTTTTAAACCTTTCAAAGACTTCAGATTTGTATTTTAAAATATACAAATACTCATATCATAAATAATCATCGATAAAGGTAACGAAGTAGCAATAACCTCCTATGGCATTAGTGTTGGAATGTATACTGAAAGCCTAGCTCTTTTTGTATGAACATTTTTATTTTGAAATAAGAATCACATGATCATTGTTTGCACTTTATATTTATTATATGTGTGCATATTGTCTAATATTTTACATTGTAGATAACATGGTGCTTGGTGTGGCACAGAAGATCATGTTATCAGTCCCTTGTAGAATATAAGTAGAGGCTCACAACCAAGATGGTTTTGGACAAACCATTGGCATGGTTGTAATGTAGCTTGGTATTGTTTTGTCTTGAACATAGAGTTACGCTAGTACACTTAGGTGTATTGAGCAGGACTGACATAGAGGTGATTCAATTTATTGCTGACTACATAATTGAATCGGACCTCAGATATTATGTTGTACATGCTCTTAATCCCGATATAATAACGGGCACATGTACTTAGTATTTATTTCTTTGATTTACCAAAGGGTGAGATTTAGATGGATTAAATCAATATGCCCGGTCAGTTGGGAAATGATATTATTTACATGGTGTGCCGTTGATTATAGGAGGAAACCGTGTCCTATATATTAGGTTGATGATGTCCCCTTGAGGAGCTCATAAGGTTCATCATGTAAACCCAGCTGGTTGACTTAGTCAACATGATGATAAGGTTGAGTGGTACTACTCGAGGAGTTAGATGTTAATTGATTGATGGTCAGTAAATCAATTAATTAACGGACATTCGATATCTTAAACACGGGGAGATGGATGTACAAATAATATATGTAGCCCATATTGATTTATGGGGGTTGGTGAGATAATTTAATGATGATCCTCTAGTGGAATGGAACATCATTGATGGATCAAGTTTGTGTGGTTCCGATCCATCGGGTGGCCAAGATCCAACTCCTCCTCATGGTCCCTATCGTAGCCTAATATAATCCTCATGAACTCTAGATCCAAGGATGTAAAACAAAACTCTAGAACCAACGGTTGAGATTGAATCTCTAAGACCGACGGTGGGGATGAAATCCTAGATCCGACGGTTGGGAGAAACCCTAGATCCGACGGTTGGGATAAAACCCTAGATCCGACGGTTGGGATGAAACCCTAGATCCGACGGTAGAGATTAAATCCCTAGATCCGACGGTGGAGATTAAAGGAGGCCTAATCCTAACTCTATAAAAGGAAGGCTAAGGGTTGGGCGTGGGAGATCATCAAGAAGGAAGTTAGGTTTTTAGTTTGGGCGGCTAGGGTTTGGAAGATAGGCTTGGGCGGCAATTGTTGGAAAGGAAAAGTCGGCGCCCATCTTCTTCCAACTTGTTTTGGCCGGCGCCCATCCTCATTGTTCCTTCTCCTATTCCTTGGCCGGCGGCAACCTCTCTTCAAGGTTGTCCGGCGTTCATTGATCCTTCACCTTGGTAGCCGGCGGCATCTTTTATCCAAAGTTGGCCGGCGCCCAATCATCCACTCCTTGGCCGGCGACAATCTTTCTTCAAGGTTGGCTGACACTCAACTATCTACTCCTTGACCGGCGGCGATATCAAGCTCCTTAGCTTGGTGGTCGGTTCTAGAAAGGAGAAGGAGTCTTTGTTTGGTTCTTCTCTTTGTTCGGAGCGAACAAGGAAAGGAAGAACGTGATCTAGGCGGCTTCTACTCGTGGAGGATCTTCGCCCACACGACGTCCATGAGGAGGATAGGACATATGGTAGAAGATCAAGAGGTATAAAAGTTTTACAATTTTTTTTATCTTAGCATGTTCTTATTGTAGGGATGTATACTTAAAAGTCTATTTTTTGTATGAACATCTTTATTTTGAAATAAGAATCACATGATCATTGTTTGCATATTTTTATGGTTATGCAATATTGTCTAATACCTTACATTGTAGATAACATGGTGTGTGGTGTCACACGGGAGATCATGTTATCGGCTCCTTGTAAAGTATAAGTAAAGGCTCACAACCGAGATGGCTTTGGACAAACCATCGGAATGGTTGTAGTGTGATTTGGTATTGGTTTGTCTTGACCATAGAATCACACTAGTGCACTTTGTGTGTATTGAGCAGGACCGACACAGAGGTGATTCGATTTATTGCTGACTACATAATCGAATCGGACCTCAGATATTATTTAGTACATGCTCTTAATCCCGATATAATAACGGGCACATATACTTGGTACTCATCTCTTTGATTTACCAATGGGCGAGATTTATAGATTAAATCGATAGACTCGGTAAGTTGGGAGATGATATTATTTATATGGTGTGCCGTTGATTATAGGAGGAAACCGTGTCCTATATATTAGGATGATGATGTCCCTTGAGGAGCTCATAAGGTTCATGCTTGGACTTGAGTCAGGCATGATGAAAAGGTTGAGTGGTACTACTCATGGAGTTAGATGTCGATTAATTAATGGTCAGTAAATTAATTAATTGACGGACATTCGAGATCTTAAACACGGGAGAAAATGTACAAATAATATATGGAGCCCATATTATCATATGGGGTTGGTGAGGTAGATCAATGATGGACCTTAGTGGATTGGACCATCATTAGTGGATCGGACTTTATGTGGGCTTGATCCATGGGTGACCAAGACCCAACTCTCCTCATGGTCCCTAATGTAGCCCATTAACACCTCAAGATGCTTAGATCCAATGGATAGAAACAAAACACTAAGATCCATTGGTAGAGATTAAATCTCTAAGATCCGAGCGGTTGAGATTAAATCTCTAGATCCGACGGTTGAGATTAAATCCCTAGAACCAATGGAGAGATTAATTCATGACTTATCCCTAACTCTATAAAGGAGGGCATGGGAAGTGGTCGTGGATAACATGATTGAGAGGATCAAGGCTTGGGCGGCAAGAATAGGGCAATCCTAGTTGAGATAGGATTGGAATTAGGGTTAGGGTTTGGAAGCAAGGGTGGCACCAAATAAGGCAAGTTTTCCTTCTTCTTCCTTGCCTTGTGGCCAACGTCCAGCAGCTATTCCAGCCCTTCCCAGCCCTTGGCCACGCCCAAAACACTCCCCTCTCTTCTCCTTAGGTGGTGGAAACAAGATATAGGGTTTCCCTTGGTGTCTTGGTAGTTTTCCATCATCTTCTTCTCCTTCTAGTTGGCCGGCGGCAAGAACTTCTATAGTTCTTTGTTGGTTGATTTTTTGAAGGATATAAAAATTGTTTCTCTTCTTCCTCTTGCTTGGGAAAAGCAAGGAAGGAAGTTTGCGATCTAGGAGCTTGACTGGAGGAGGGTCATACATTAGAAGACCAAGAGGTATAACTATTCTTCTATCTCTTTTATTCATTGCTTGTGTTTGTTTTCAAAATATAAGCATGTTATATTTCTGTAAATAGGCTAAATAATACTTGGATCCCGAGTACAAACACAAAAACCGGCGATCCGGACATCGTCTATTCCGCGGCTACTCGTAGAATAGAGAATGGTCGCTTGAACAACTAGTTTGTTCAAGTGACCTCTCTAAATGAATAGCACGACGATGACTTGGTTGCTTTGGGAATCCCTTTTGTCTAAGATTAAATTTTTAATCCGGGGACATCAAAGGGATCACCATGGTCAAGCAACCGAGGTGAAGGGGAAGCGAAGTTTCCCCTCACGGATCAACCCCAACACTTATGTGTTGATTATACTAGTTTGCATTTGTATGTATTTGTATAATCATGGACCCCGAAGACAAACACAAAAACCGGCGATCCGTCCATTGTCTCTTCTGCGGCTAACCAACTAGAAGAGTTGGGTTGCTTGAACAACTAGTTTATTCAAGCGATCACTCAAGTTGTTAGCACGACGATGAATTGGTTGTGCTTAGGAAACTCATCCCATCCGGATTAGTTTTCATTAGTGAAAATTTTAATCCGGGGACATGGGAGCCAATGAGCCTCCGAAGCAATTACCTACAAGTGGTATCAGAGCCACGGTTTTCAGTTTTGTGTGTTTTGGATTTGGTTACTTTCATGCACATATCATATATTGAGTATGCCGGATAATAGTAGGATGTGCGTAGGCTAACTTTTTGGTTGCAGGCATAAGATCCGACTATTATGGCTATTTGTGTGTATGTGATTGTTTTGTGTGTGATTATATGTATATTATTTGAATCCTCGGGGTTGATGAGGCTAGATTAGTATTTAATTTTTGTAATTAAATACGGCATTGTTTAGCCACTCATTTTAGTTTACTTTCAATCTAGATTATTTGTACACTCCTTCGTGGAGTATAGGATCGATGGATGTAAATTAAAATAGTTTAACTCGGCTCGGATCTCTTTGGTGACTTGCGCACGGGAAAAGATGGAGCGGACAAGGTGGCGACACGACGGGATGCGTATTGGAAAACAATGCCATAATAGTTGGGAAAATTCTGTTTTTATTTTCATATTTATTGCTGATTTGTTTTATATGCATGTTGTGTATGCTTGAAAATTCCTCATTGTCAATTTACTAAGTGGGAGAGGGACATTTTAATTAATTCCTGTGACCTCCATTACAATTTGACGTGTGATGCAACAAACTTGCGTGTCGGCTCTGAGTGCCTTCCTCCCTGCGGATGAGTTTGTTTGCGGATCACTAGGTCAAATAATGGTTATAGGAAATTATCTAGGAGCGTGTGTACTTCCACAGCGGTAAGGAACATAATCCGAAATAATTCCCTTAGTATCGTGTAATGGTGCACACTTAGATGCAAATAAAAGTATCCTCCCCATCGGAGTCACTGCTTTTATTTGTAGGGCCAAAGAGGAATCAACTATTAATTTTATTTGTCAAAAAGTAAGGTTGACAAGATAATAAAATTAATGGGTAAAACCTCCTCTTACAAATGTAGAATTCGTATACGTCCACACAGCATGGCATGCGATATTCTCGGTGTTTTGAGGTGTTGGTTGATTTTGGAATTTTATTGTTTTAAGGAATCAATAATATTTGAAATCTAATATTTTGATCATTGTGATTCTTAGGTTTTTCAAATAGTTTTCAACCCACTTGCTGTGATATTAAAAGAAAATAAACTTACTGGAATAAATTATATTGATTGGAAAAAAAATTTGGATATTGTCTTAACTGCAGAGGAGTACAAATTTGTACTCTTCGAGGTCTGTCCTCCTAAGCCCACCGATGACTCTGATGAAAAGGAGAAAGAAAGTTATAAGAAATGGATCAAGGCAGATGAGATGGCGCGGTGTTACATTTTGGCATCAAATGTGTTGCAAACATCGAAGATCGTGCCATGGCCACAGCTTATGACATGATGTTCAATCTCAAGGAACTTTTCGGACATCAGAGTAGGGCAGCTAGACAGGAGGCTATGAGAAACTTGATGACGACCACCATGATCGAGGGAACACCCGTCAGGGATCATGTTCTCAAGATGATGGCTCATCTTAATGAGATGGAAGTCCTCGGAGCTGAGATCGTTGGGGAAACCTAGGTCGATATCATTCTCCAGTCTCTTCCTAGGAGTTTTGAGCAGTTCCGCCTCAACTACAACATGAACAAGAGGTTGTATTTGTTGGCGGAGCTTCTGATAGAACTCCAGGCAGCAGAGGGGCTTTTTCGTCAAAGCGCTCAAGCCATGGTTGCTCAGAAGGTTTCTTCTTCTAAACCGAAAGGTAAGAAGAAGAAGCAAGGTGGAGCAAAGAAAGTGGCAGTAGGATCTCAGGCAGGAGTGAAGAAGCCGAAAGGCAAGTGCTTCACTTGCAAGCAGACTGGACATTGGAAGGCGGATTGTCCTCGCCGAAAGAACAAAGGTATATCTTCTTGTTTAGTTGTTGAAACATGTTTAGCGGTGTTATCTACCAGTGCCTGGTGTGTAGATACAGGAGCTACTGATCATGTCTGCAATACTTTACAGGGGTTCCAGGAAACTTGACGACTAGCTGAGGGAGAGATTACCGTCTTCATGGGCAATGCTTCAAAGGTGGCGGCGATTCCAGTGGGAGACTTTCATTTATCTTTTGATAGGAATAAAGTTTTGGTTTTGAGAAATTGTCTTTATGTACCTACTTTTAGAAAGAATCTAATTTCAGTTTCTAAATTGTTTTTGGATGGATATTCTGTTTCTTTTAATGACAAGGTGGTTATAAAAAGGAATAGGAAGATTATCTATTCTGGTACATTGGTTGGCAATTTGTACACTCTTGAACCGAAAACTCCCACGATGCATATAGAAGTAAATAACTCATCTTCTATGTCTAATAAGAGAAAAGAACCTTCGAAAATGAACCAGACATATCTTTGGCATCTAAGGCTTGGTCATATTAACCTGAGTAGAATTCAAAGGTTGATAGCTGATGGACCTTTGGGTTCATTAGTGGTGGAGGATCTCCCAACCTGCGAATCTTGCTTGGAAGGTAAAATGACCAAGAGGCCTTTCAAGGCCAAGGGGTATAGAGCCAAAGATGTGTTAGAATTGGTTCATTCTGATTTGTGCGGTCCTATGTCTATCCAGGCTAGAGGTGGTTTTGAATATTTCGTCTCTTTTATAGACGATTATTCAAGATATGGATACATTTACTTGATGCGCCGCAAGTCTGAATGCTTTGACAGGTTCAAAGAATTCAAGGCTGATGTGGAGAACCGTCAAGGTAAAAGTATCAAGACACTACGATCTGATCGTGGTGGCGAGTACCTCTTGGGAGAGTTTAGGAGTTACTTATCAGAGGCTGGGATTCAATCCCAATTGTCCGCACCTGGCACACCCCAGCAGAATGGTGTGGCGGAGCGAAGGAATAGGACTCTTATGGAGATGGTTAGATCAATGATGAGTTATTCTGAGTTACCTGATTTGCTCGGGGTATCCTGGATAATGTATACTCTGAACTTGGTTCCGTCTAAATCAGTGCCTTCGACCCCCGTAGAATTGTGGACTGGGCGAAAGCCTAGTCTAAGACATATTCGGATTTGGGGTAGTCCAAAGACATGTGCCAAGAGAGATCGTAAGTTGGAATCTCGCATGTATGCACGCTTGTTTGTTGGCTACCCTAAGGGAACGAAGGGTGGTTTGTTTTATAGTCCTAGAGATCAGAAGGTGATCATGAGTACGAATGCCAGATTTCTAGAGGAGGACTATGTGATGAACCACAAGCCCACGAGTAGGATTGTTCTTGAGGAGTTGACAGGGGAAGTCCCGACTTCAGTACCACCGATACAAGAGGAGATACCATAAGTCACTGCACCGCGTGTCACAGAGCATACACAGGAGGCACCTCGTCGTAGTGGGAGGGTTGTTACACAGCCTGATAGATTCATGTTCTTGGGAGAATCTTCTGATTTGGTCCCTGGCGAACATGAACCTGATCCCTGGACATATGACGAGGCACTCCAAGATAGAGATGTGGTATCTTAGCAAAGAGCGATGAATTCAAAGATAGAATCTATGGATTCCAATCATGTCTGGGAGCTAGTAGAACCACCCGATGGTGTAAAAGCCATTGGATGCAAGTGGATCTACAAGAGAAAGAGAGGAGTAGACGGGAAGGTTGAGACCTTCAAAGCTAGGCTTGTTGCGAAAGGGTATACTCAAAAAGAGGGTATCGATTATGAGGAGACCTTTTCGCCGGAAGCTATGCTTAAGTCTATCCGGATTCTCTTATCTATAGCTGCTCATATGGATTATGAGATTTGACAGATGGATGTCAAGACAGCTTTCTTTAACGGAAGTCTTGAGGAGAACATCTATATGCGACAACCAGAGGGATTCATTGCTAAAGGCAAAGAGCATCTAGTGTGTAAGCTTAATCGGTCCATTTATGGATTGAAGCAAGCTTCCAGATCTTGGAACATCCGTTTTGATGAGGTAATCCAGTCATATGGATTTATTCAAAGTTCGGATGAGCCATGTGTATACAAAAGATGTGACAGAAACGTAGTGGTATTTCTTATACTATATGTAGATGACATTTTGTTAGTTGGCAACAATATCAAAGTGTTATCAGACGTAAGGGTATGGTTGTCCAAACAGTTTGACATGAAGGACTTGGGAGAAGTGGGACACATCCTTGGGATCAAAGTTATAAGGGATCGCAAGAAAAGGATGTTGTGCTTGTCTCAAGCTTCATACATAGACACGGTCCTAGCTCGTTTTAGCATGCAGAACTCCAAGAAGGGTTTTCTACCTTTCAGGCATGGAGTTCCTTTATCTAAATAGATGTGTCCTAAAACATCAAAGGAGATAGAGGAGATGAAGGCGGTTCCTTATGCTTCGGCAGTAGGAAGCCTCATGTATGCTATGCTATGTACGAAACCAGATATCTATTTTGTCGTGGGCATGGTTAGCAGATATCAGAGTAATCCTGGACATGGACATTGGACTACGGTAAAGCATATATTGAAGTACCTGAGAAGGACTAGGGATTATATCTTTGGTTTCAGGCGAGATCAATTAGTCCACAGTGGGTTACACGATTCGATTTCCAATCAGATAGGGACAACAGTAAGTCTACCTTGAGGTTTGTGTTTACTTTTGGAGGTGGAGCCATTGTATGGAGGAGTGTCAAGCAGAAATGCGTGGCGGACTCTACCATGGAAGCTGAGTATGTGGCAGCCAAGGAAGCTGTATGACTCAGGAACTTCTTGATGGACTTGGATGTGATTCCTGGTTTGCCCAGAACTATCACAATTTATTGTGATAACAATGGTGCAGTTGCAAACTCGAAGGAACCACGAGCCCAAAAGGCGAGTAAACACATAGAGCGCAAGTACCACCTGATACGAGAGATCGTAAAGCGAGGAGAAGTAGCTGTCATCAGAGGATAACCTACGGATCCATTCACTAAGGCCCTTCCAGCGAAAGCGTTTGATAGGCATGTGGAGGACATGGGGATCAGATGTATGGCAGTATGATGACACATAGTCTTTTAGTATAAGTGGGAGATTGTTGGAATGTATACTGAAAGCCTAGCTCTTTTTGTATGAACATTTTTATTTTGAAATAAGAATCACATGATCATTGTTTGCACTTTATATTTATTATATGTGTGCATATTGTCTAATATTTTACATTGTAGATAACATGGTGCTTGGTGTGGCACAGAAGATCATGTTATCAATCCCTTGTAGAATATAAGTAGAGGCTCACAACAAAGATGGTTTTGGACAAACCATTGGCATGGTTGTACTGTAGCTTGGTATTGTTTTGTCTTGAACATAGAGTTACGCTAGTACACTTAGGTGTATTGAGAAGGACCGACATAGAGGTGATTTAATTTATTGCTGACTACATAATTGAATCGGACCTCGGATATTATGTTGTACATGCTCTTAATCCCGATATAATAACGGGCACATGTACTTAGTATTTATTTCTTTGATTTACCAAAGGGTGAGATTTAGATGGATTAAATCAATATGCCCGGTAAGTTGGGAAATGATATTATTTACATGGTGTGCCGTTGATTATAGGAGGAAATCGTGTCCTATATATTAGGTTGATGATATCCCCTTAAGGAGCTCATAAGGTTCATCATGTAAACCCAGTTGGTTGACTTAGTCAACATGATGATAAGGTTGAGTGGTACTACTCGAGGAGTTAGATGTTAATTGATTGATGGTCAGTAAATCAATTAATTAACGGACATTCGATATCTTAAACACGGGGAGATGGATGTACAAATAATATATGGAGCCCATATTGATTTATGGGGGTTGGTGAAGTAATTCAATGATGATCCTCTAGTGGAATGGAACATCATTGATGGATCAAGTTTGTGTGGTTCCGATCCATCGGGTGGCCAAGATCCAACTCCTCCTCATGGTCCCTATCGTAGCCTAATATAATCCTCATGAACTCTAGATCCAAGGATGTAAAACAAAACTCTAGAACCAACGGTTGAGATTGAATTTCTAAGACCGACGGTGGGGATGAAACCCTAGATCTGACGGTTGGGATGAAATCCTAGATCCGACGGTTGGGATAAAACCCTAGATCCGACGGTTGGGATGAAACCCTAGATCCGACGGTGGAGATTAAATCCCTAGATCCGACGGTGGAGATTAAAGGAGGCATAAGCCTAACTCTATAAAAGGAAGGCTAAGGGTTGGGCGTGGGAGATCATCAAGAAGGAAGTTAGGTTTTTAGTTTGGGCGGCTAGGGTTTGGAAGATAGGCTTAGGCGGCAATTCTTGGAAAGGAAAAGCCGGCACCCATCTTTTTCCAACTTGTTTTGGCCGGCGCCCATCCTCATTGTTCCTTCTCCTATTCCTTGGCCGGCGGCAACCTCTCTTCAAGGTTTGCCGGCGTTCATTGATCCCTCACCTTGGTGGCCGGCGGCATCTTTTATCCAAAGTTGGCCGGCGCCCAATCATCCACTCCTTGGCCGGCGGCAATCTTTCTTCAAGGTTGGCCGATACTCAACTATCTACTCCTTGACCGGCGGCGATATCAAGCTCCTTAGCTTGGTGGTCGGTTCTAGAAAGGAGAAGGAGTCTTTGTTTGGTTCTTCTCTTTGTTCGGAGCGAACAAGGAAAGGAAGAACGTGATCTAGGCGGCTTCTACTCATGGAGGATCTTCGCCCACACGACGTCCACGAGGAGGATAGGACATACGGTAGAAGATCGAGAGGTATAAAAGTTTTACAATTTTTTTTTATCTTAGCATGTTCTTATGTGTTGATTATACTAGTTTGCATTTGTATGTATTTGTATAATCATGGACCCCGAAGACAAACACAAAAACCGGCGATCCGTCCGTCATCTCTTCCGTAGCTAACCAACTAGAAGAGTTGGGTTGCTTGAACAACTAGTTTGTTCAAGCGATCACTCAAGTTGTTAGCACGACGATGAATTGGTTGTGCTTAGGAAACTCATCCCATCCAGATTAGTTTTCATTAGTGAAAATTTTAATCCGGGGACATGGGAGCCAATGAGCCTCCGAAGCAATTACCTACAATTAGTTGACATTGATCCACATACGTCAGTATGTATAAGGCCCAATACATCAATTGCTCATTCACTTTTCCACTAAAAGGTAACTTAGTCATCTTTCCTTTTAAGCATGAAACATATGTGTTTAATGAATCTATTTAATAAGACTCCAAAATGCCAAGCTCATGCAGTTTGGGCATGCGTTCATTGCTTATATGGCCAAGACGACAATGACATAATTGCGAGGTTAACTGATTATCTAACTTAGTGCATTTGCTATTTGATTCAATATTGAATATCTCGTTCGATGTATCTAATGTATAGATTCCATTATTTAACATTCCAGTAGCATAAAGAACACCATTTAACATAATGTAACAACAATTATTACTAAACATCAAATGATATCCATCCTTATTAAACATGAAATAGAAACAATGTTCTTTATTAATGCAAGAATATAAAAACAATAATCCAACTCTAAAACTAGTCCCGTAGGAAGTCACGATATAAGTTCCTTGGCTCTGAGAGCAACTTTTGCTCCATTGCCAACCCTTAGATTTGTTTCTCCCTTAACCAGTCTTCTTCTATTCCTAAGCCCCTGTATGTCATTACATATATCTGAGCCACACCCTGTATCCAATACCCAAGTTTTAGAAGAAATAGTATGACATTCAATAACAAATATACCTGAAGTAGATTGGGCATCAGATGCCTTTTTCTGCTTCAATGACTCCAAATACTGCTTACAATTTCTCTTCCAATGTTCATCCTTGCCACAATGATGGCAGGTGCCCTTGGGAGTTAATTCTTCCTTCTTTGTCTTTTTCTTCCCTTTGGCTTTGGTTTTTGACTTCCTCTTAGAACCTTTCCTTGAGGAGTCAACTAGCATCACCGCCTTCTATTCTTTAGCAACAGATGGCTCCACTGTTTTGAGCATATTGATCAATTCAGGAATAGTGGACTCAATCTTATTCATTCGATAGTTCATCACAAATTGTGAACAACTACCAGTCATATTATGAAAAATTAAGCCAATACTTAATTCATGGTCCATGAAAAACCCTAATGATCCCAATCGCTCAATAGAGCCATTCATCCTCAGTGCAAATTGCACTGCAGATGAACCCTCTTGTATCTTTGATCGAAAGAGGAGTTGGGTGACCTCGAACCTTTTAGATCTCACTTACTCATCGAAAAATTCTTGAAGATCGAAGACAATTGTATTAGCATCCATATGCTCATGTTGCTTCTGCAACTCAAGAGACATCGACGCTAGCATAAAGCAACTTGACATCTCAGAGTCAACAATATATTTCTGGTAAACCAACTTTTGGTCACCAAATGTATTGCCTACAAGAGGTTAAGGAAGAACCTCTTCATGGACATAAGCTAGATTTTCAACCTTGAGAACAATTCATAGATTGCGATGCCAGTCTAAGAAGTTTGTCCCAGTCAAATTGTTATTGTCCAAAATAGAATGTAAGTTAATAGAGGTCGACATTTTGTTCTAATTAGTACCTATACATACCAAAAAAGAGGCGTATCAGAGAAATGAATTTATAGTAATGCAAAAAATTTACATTAACAAGAAACTCCCACTATTTTTATCAAATTCAATAGCCCTCACTTTGAATTCGAGAGATGGTAGGTTATCTCCTAGTGGGTTGATATACATTATGACTAAGAACTACCTTGGAGAGAGTCCAACAAACCATTCATAGTCATAATGTTAGGTATCAACAGTACCCATTATATATCAAATATATAACTATCACTTTATGCTATCAACTAATTAAATGTTCACATATACATTAGGTTGTTAACTCATTAACATATATACATCCAATGCATATCACCTAATTGCACCTCTGTCCACATTGACTTTGGAGAGAGTCTAACAAATCAATACTTTCAATTAGGGTCAACCCATTAATCATGAGATCAAATTTAAATTGTTTGAACACATCCAATTTACAAGCAAGGCTTGGAGAGAGTCCAACAACCCAAACATGAAATTGACCTCTAGTCCATACCATTTAAAATAAACATCGAATCTCATATGAATTGAACATGCTCGATGTCATGTCAGGCTTGTAGAGAGTCCAACAACCCAAACACAAAAAAGAACTCTAGTTCAACCATATTAATGGAAGGTGTTAGCCCTAATATTTATTGGTGCAGTGGCACCAGATAATCGAACCTAGATTTTGATTATGGAAAAGGTTCAAAGTTAAACTCTTATTGTTTTCTCATGAGTTGTGTTAAGTGTGCAGGAAGTGTTTAAGCTAAGTTGAAGGTCAGCGACACCCGGAGAATCTTGGGACAAGAAACCGTGGTGGTCGGACGATACCGGGAGAACCTCGTAGAGTCGAGAAACCTAAGTGGAAGACCGAAAGTTAAGTGACAAGTCATGAAGGACCAGAGGTAAGAATGAGTGTGGAGTAATGGTGAGGTTGTGTCCTTTGTACAGGGATAAACTTAGGCGGCGATCTGATTAAGACTTCCCGAAGAATGTTTAGGTCAAAATCGAACGATAAGGAACCGTTAAAGTGTCCATTACTTGTATTTCTGTGCTAACTCTTTATTGCAGGGGAGTAACCAAGCTGGCAATCGACTGTTGGCTATTGGCAGTCGATTACTGCTAGCATCAGTCGACTGATGAAGGTCATCAGTCAACTACTATTCAAACTGTCCAGCTCGAAGAAAGTCAGGATAAGCTCCTATTATCTTGGAGAGATAAGGAACTTTGACTTAGATCCAAATCTCAACGAGCTAGGGTTTGAAGGGATATAAAAGAAGGGGGTTTCACCCTTTTGGATGATCATTCATTGCTCCCAAAGTGCTCCAACAACGTCGTGCCTCCGACAACAACACTACGCTATCGTAACGCCGACAACGCACACAACCTTGCTTCATCTAAGTCGGTAGTCTCTTTTTAGTTGTTATCGTTTTATATTCGAGCTTTACATTTCTAAGAGGAGAGGTAGGCTTGTTACCTCTCCTTCTATTCTTTGAGTTTTTGTATTCGTTGTCTCCTACCTCCAACGAGGAAGAGACTTATAGTGAATTGTCCCATCGTACGTGGTCTAGGATCTCGGGGCCTTGGAGTAGCAACCTTTCGGTTGTGAACCAAGTAAAAACAAAAGTGTTTATTTTACTCTTGTTCTACTCTTTATTCCACTGCATTACTTTAGTTTTCGATGAAAGAAAAGAAGTTTTTACGATCGTTATTCACCCCCCTCTAGCGATTCTCTCGATCCATCAATATTTACACGAGGGATTTTAGGTTATTCGAGGTCTCATCTATAACAGAAAATAAATCTAAATATGGAAAAACCAAGGTCACATTAGGAAATAAATTTCCCGATGTGAACATGAGCCGAACAATTGACGCACATGTCGTTTTGAGAATTAGATATGCACATCGCGCAACCTATTCCTCAACGCATGGCTAGTCTATGCTTAGGCTTTAATGATGTGCGCAACACCTTCGGTGTTTCTAGGCGCATCCTCGGTATTTCCTTTTAAATTACAAACATATCCTATATGTAGAATCATGCATACTCTAATCTATCATATAGAAAAACATCGCACAGTTATCTTAAAACATCAAACATACTTTAAATATTCTCCTACAACATGCAATCTATGCCAAACAAACAAGTTGCTCTCATACCACTTGTTGGAGATTCCGAGATAATGCACAGTGGAATAAAGCAAATAAAAATAATTTTTATTTCATCCTAGACATCCCCTGGGGGCCAGGAATACTTGCTTTGACATAATTACATGTAAAATCGAGAAGGAGAAAGGTTATACCTCCGAGATTCTTATCAAATCTGTCGAAACTATGAGCAAGACCAACGGGCCTTGCCTCTTTCAGTATCTACGTCGGGATCACTTGAGACAACTCCTCGAGCAACAAGTCTTTGTCTCTAATTGGTGCAAGCCAACTGGCCAAGACAAGAGAGGGCAAGAGAGAGAGGAAAGATGGCTACCAAGGAAGAAAACCTAAGATTGGAATCACACCTCCAAATATTATCAAGGGATCTATTTATAGATCTCTTGATTAGGACATCTTAGGAGGCTTAAACAGAATCTATCTTACCAAAACTATCCCATAATTAAGGTAAGAACAACCCAGGAAATTTTCATAAGAGAAATCTCCAAAAACGATGGAGCCGCGACACGACCGTGTGTCTTACACACGACCAGCCGTGCCAAAAGGCACGGTCGTGCTAGGACACACGGTTAGTCGTGTGTCCTTCTAGGCACAACCTAGAATTTGATAACTGCATTTTTTATCGCGCTATTTTTACTTGTTGATTAGATCTTTTAGGCTCTTTGATGGGATAATTATTGTTATTTGGGATGTTTTTACATATTGAGCCTATTTGCGATTAATTACATTAATTCCTATAATTTCAGTATTTTTCATGAATTTCATGTGATTTTGTAGGAACATCTAATGAGGATCTAATTGGAGCAATCACAGCCGTCGATCCAGATCAAATCTGAGCATTATGGACCGTCCGAGGAAAGTGATTGATTTTGAGCCATCCATCTGGATCTGGAGCGATCCGGACCGTACATTAAGATCTACACGTCTTGGCCGTTCATCTGGACCGTTGGATCGTTATTATACCTTCAGACGGATCAGATCCGTCCATTGCAATTCAGATGGATCACAGCTGTTGGATCACAGCATGCTTAGGAGATTAATTGGATTCATTTAACCTAGCTATATTTGGGCGGCTGAGATCAGATTTGGCACAATCGGACGGTTCAGGAAAATCACTTAATAAACCAACTTCTTCCCAGCTTCGAACAAGGCGCGACAGAACAGTGCAGGCGGCGTCTTCTTCCCCTCGCGGCCTTGGCGACGGCGACTCCACGAGCGATCGGCGGCAGCGGCGATGATTCCGGCGAGTTCCTCCGGCGGCGATCGGATCCCAGCCAATCCTTGGTGGCGGATCCGGATCTTTGTGTTCGGTGATCCAAAGCGGCGGCGGGATTCCGAGTTCATCCTTCACCGGCATTTCTCCTTCATTCCGGATGGGATAGGCGTTCCATCTTGCCGAGTCACCCACGAGTTGTGCCGATTGGACAATCCCATTTTCACCGCCGAGAAGAATCCCATTCCATCGTCCGGTGAATCCAGTTCGCGGGCGTGACCGCAATCATCCATCTGTCCTTCCTCCTCTGGCCAGAGATTGGGGCAACCGCATTCACCGCCGGAGTGGTTGTTCGGTTTGTTGTGACCGCCGTGTGGTTCTGTCGTATTTTATTTGGATTTTGCTCGAGTGTGTTTGTGTTAAACATTCGGGATTTCATGTTAATTACATTCTGCATTTTATTCGGTCGCAATTATGCAATTGTTAGTAGTTGATTAGGTTTGTTTTGGTTAATTGTTGATGTATTTACATGCAATGCTATTTCTATCATTTTGTTATGCTTAGTTGTTAATTACATTCATCGTGCATTTTTATTAGATTTAATATTGGCATTTGTTATTTAGTTGTAGGTTAGTTTAATTTCTTGTTGCTAATGTACTAACCCCATCCATTAAAATTGTCTAATCAAGGTATTGTATAGGACAGTACGGTGTTTTGGTTGGAGTGCTTTCATTATTAGGTTAAGATTTCATTTACATTCGACCGATTCTTAGTATAGTGATCAAAGGTGCAGGTTGAATCGCTTTCGTTTATTGCATTTCGTTTATTGCAATTTTTAGTATTTGTTTGATCAACTTGTCAGTATAGTAATGATCACGGTGCATGGTTGGGTTGTTCACCTTTGTTTGATCGATTAATGTATAGTGACGGTCACGGTGCTTGGTCGCTTTCTTTTATTCATTAGAATAGTTGTTTTGTTACTCATTATTTGGTAGTTAGGTTTACTCTTTGTATATTTAATTCTCATGTTTGCTTTTGATTTTGCATTTTAATAAATTGAAAACCCCAATGTTTACATGCTTAAAAACAAACGTCCAGCCATTAGGTTCGTTGGGAGATGACCCGAGTCAGTCCTATACTGCATTAGTGTAGTTAGGGGGTTCGGTAAATAATTTGGGAACGGTATTGCGACATTAAAAATCGTTCGATCAAATTTTGGCGCCGTTGCCGGGGACTTTAATGGGTTCGTTTGTCTTTAAACTGTAGTTTGTTTGTTTGTTTTCTTTTTCTTTTGTTATTATTGTTTTTCTTATCATTTCTATTTGTTTCTCATTGAATTTGTTTGTGTGGATGACTAGGTCTTCAGGCAATAATTCACTTGAGTTTTATGTAGCAGTTTTTCTCTTCCCTCAGAGGCCCAGCCTAGGAAGAGGGTTGTTGAAGAAAAGGCTAGGGAATTCCAGGAGCTAGTAAAGTTCCAAGTATGCCGAGGATATGGAATGTGTAGGGACTGCCCCAAGGATCACTTCCATCAGATGTTTGTGAGTAATGTAATTTCATGGTCGAGCATGGGATCGTCTTAGGTTGTATTATCTCTGTGTATGGTATTGAAGTAGATCCTGCTACAATTCATATTATATCCTCTTTATCTTACCCCGCTTCTGTGCGGGAAGTTGTGCTTTTCTAGGTCATGCAGGTTTCTACAGACATTTTATCAGAAACTTCAGTCAGATTGCCCTACCCTTGACCAAATTGTTGCAGAAGGAGGTGGTATTTCAGTTTGACAGGATTGCGATAGAGATCAAGCCCACCCCCATAGCAGATTCTTTTCCAGATGAGCAACTTTTTCACCTGTAGGGTAAGACACCATGGTATGCAAATCTTGCTATTTATTTAGTTGTCGTGTTGTACCTTCACATTTTACTCATGCACAAGTCTAGAAATTGAAAAGTGATGCTAAGTAGTATGTATGGGATGATCTTTATCTTTGAAAATTTTGTATTGATCGGATCCTTAGATGATGTGTACTTGATTATGAGTTTCATTCCATACTTACTTATTTTTTTGCATTCTCTGGCTTGTGGGGGGCATTTTGGACCCCAAAAGAACTGCTAGGAAAGTTTAGAGTCTAGTTTGTATTGGCCCACCTTATTTCATGATGCCTCTAAATTCTACAAGTTTTGTTAGCGATGTCAATGAACAGGGAATATAGGACGTAGAAATGAAATGCCTCAAAAACTTTTGTTATTATGTGAGATTTTCGATATTTGAGGTATTGATTTTATGGGTCCTTTTCCTGTATCTTTTGGATTTCCATATATTCTTTTGGCATATGATTATGTTTCTAAATGGGTGGATGTCATCCCCACCAGGACTGATGATTCTCTAGTTGTTGTGGATGTTGTTAGGTCTCACATATTTTGTAGATTTGGAGTTCCCAGGGCGATCATTAGCAATCAAGGGTCTCACTTTTGCAACAGACTCATGAAGTGTCGAGCAAAGAGATCAAGTCTATTCTGGAGAATACGGTGGGGGCCAGACATGATGATGCTTCTTCTCCGACAGGAAAGGGGAGTGTGTTCTTTTATTTACTCCGTTTATTTTTCTTCCTTTCATGTTGAATAATTTGTATGGGTTAATTGTTTGTTTGCTGTTTACCTAGGTTTAGTGTTGTTGTTAGTCGAATAATTTCCCCTATGTATGCCTTAGTAGCATTTCAGAGGTGGTAAAAATTAGTTAAGTTTGATCATTAAATTATGGATTTTTGTGTATGATAGGAGACTTCACTTGCATGCAGTCACTTGTTATGATGGTGAACTTTTTATTGATAGACCAAGCTTGATTTTTATTCACCTAGTGAGGTAGTAAGCCATTTCAATCATTTACCCACTTTAGTGTGATACACGTGTGATACTTGTTACTCTAGAACTTGCTTTGAGTCTTTTCAAAACTGCAAGAACATTTATCTGCATGAATATGATGAAGGATTTCACTCTTGATTCTTTTCCTTACTTGAATTGCTTGTTTAATCCACTTGATACTTTCATGTTGTCGTACTTGTCATTCCTATTCATTTATTTTCCATTGTCTTGGGGATTACCTCTACCATCTTTTGTTCTCACATTGGAAGAATAACTTGATAAGTTGCATTGTCCGAGATGGGAAAAATTCTTAAGTGTGGGGGAGGAGATTATTGTTGGGTAGCTGTGAATTGGATATAGAATTTGACTTGGATCTAATTGGAAATCTATTTAGAGATTGCTTGATTTGCTTAGCCGCAGTACAAATGTTAGTTAGCTAGATACTTGGAGAAAACGTGCAAAATCTCAAGAGGATTGCCGAAGATCACAAAGATTCAGAATCAATGAAGTGTTGGACTATGCTGGTAGATGGAAAATTCTGCACGATTGAAGCAATATCAGCTAGCCAATCATCAAGAGAAGCTGCAGTTTTAGTTCCTGAGGGTGTTTGCCTTCAATACATTGACCAGCAAGTTTTTGCTGTCATGAATCTCGTGTGTGCCAAATCAGAGATCCTGATAAGAAATAGCATGGTTTCCAATGAAGTTAGAGCAAGCAGCCTTTTGAAGAGCACTGGAGATAACTGCAGAGAAATTTGGAAATCCAAATTCATAGATTAAAATTGTTGCAAGTCAGAGACCGGTTGGTCATGGGTATAAGTATGGGAAGGTTAAAACACATGGTTATAGTAAGTTTCACTCTAAGCCATGGGAATTGGTTGTTGTAGTACTCACTGAAAAAAAATCGTTGAGTGGAAACTGATTGCTGCAAAGGGATCTGCTTCATGAGAAAATTGTGATTTGTCGCCATGTTTCAAGTTAAAGTTTGGCGAGATTTGGCACAATTGATGAAACAAATCCTGCAGCAAGATGTTGACTCAATTTCAGATTGGAAGAAGAGCATGTTTTCAGTTACAAGATGTTGCTGCTGCAGCTTTGTGGAGACTTTTGAGTTATACTGATTTGAATGGATGTAGGTAATGCTTAGCCACCAGAAACATACTTGACATGTTCTCGTTATCCTGCCATGAGAAGATGCATGTGCAAGCTTAGAGACATCTGGAGAAACATCAAGATAATAAGAAAAGTGTGGAGTCCACTGCCATCTTCAAGTTAAGCTGTGTGCAGAAAATTATGCACGATTGAAAAAAAGATTAATCTGCTACAAGATGTTGCACAGGTCTGAATGTTGCAGCAATTCAAGGACAGCTGGAATACTCTACTTAAATCTGAGCAGCTGCTATCAGTTTTAACACCACAATCACTTCAATCTAAAGGCCTATAACTTATGCCGAGGCCATCAAACTGGATCAGATCAAGGCTGATCAAGGGAAGTTTCTGAAATTTTATCTGATATAGCAATGCTCGACAGAGTATCAGCAGCAGACCAAGATCTCGAAAGTATCAAGATTAACTGCAGGAAAGCAGAAGAAGAGAGTAAAGTGGAGTTGCTACCCATGGAGCTAGAGTTAAGTGCATGTCCACTTGATAAAATCTGCAGAATGGCAAGAGTATTCAGATTTTGGAAGGTCTTCCTAATTGCTGCAATGTTTAAGTTACACTGGAACTGTATCCTAAAGATCTGCAATTCTGTGAGGGAGTTTGAAGCATCAAGAGATGGAAGAACAACTGCAGATAGAAGAACCTGGCAGCAAGATTACTTGAATACATTGAGAATGATGGTATGTATCTGAAAGAAAAAAAAAGTAGTATCAGACTTTCAGAAATAATAGGAATTCTGCTAAACAACACCTGGTAATGTTATGTCTTGGAGAAATTGGAAGAAGGTAAATCTAGAGGTAGAGGACGTTGTGGGCAGTTTGTAATGGTAGGAATCGGAAAAATGCATGAGATACCAAAGGTCCAAAGCAATACGAGGAATTGCATACACGTGAAAGCATCTATTTTCTAACTGTAAAATCTGCAATTACTTGATTCTGTTCTTTTGGATTTCAAGTACTGAGTAGTTATCAAGTGAAAATTTATGTACATGAAGGTGACCTTTGGTCGATGTCGTTACATGCACCTTCTCATATGTTGAATGAAGATGAATGACATTAACAACATTATTACCAATGCTTATGTGGTGAAAGATGGTTAATTTACACGGTAGCATCTCTTTTCATGACCTTATGCCAATTAATTTGGACAAGCCTTGCACGTTTTTGTTCAGCAACATGGACCTTTGCAAGTAACACAGGAAATAGACAAGTAGGGACATCAAGTCAAATCTCATCTAGTGGAAAGATCACAGTGGAGACTTGTTCCTGAAGGTTCCTGAGGTTAATCCAAAGCTAGCCAATGCAAGCCCTTGTACTCGTTACACATTCAGAAATTTAATCTCTATTGGAAGAATTGTCTTGGACTGTGTTGAGCTCCCATAACATGCATGATTTAATGCTACCTTTGCAGAAACTATGCAAGTGAAGTATGTGTGTAGATATTTCTACTGATTTGAACGGATGCAAATGTGTTATCTATCATTCATGTCTATTACAGGTTCAGATGAAATTTTTATTTAAGATCCCTAAGTTTGGTGATCACCCCAGCTGGCTAAAGTGGTGGCTTATGAGAATATATTGTAGATTCTATTGAGTGATATTTTCTTGGATCGTTATTGGTATATCTTCCTCCACACACCACTTTTAAATGCAACGAATCAGGTTTATTCTTCCAATTCTTCTATTGTTGTTCTGTTCATTATATCTTGATCTTCTGGTATGTTTCTTTTGCAGTCTACATCTGATCTTGTTTTGATATTCGATAAATCCTTTTGATTCATGTATAGAATGTATTGATAGCGGTGGAGAAGTAGATGATAAGCAAGCATATGGTAGGACAAGATTACATGATGTTTTGAGGGTACCCCACTCCTACGATCATTATGTGAGCATGAGTGCATATATCCATTTGGGAGGTTTTATATCAGGCTTGGTTTATTTGATTTGACTGTAAACCATCAAACATGTTGACTGTTGTAGGAGTCGGATCTTTTGAATATCCTAGATCCTGATGAATTTGGTGATCCTAAGTAACTTATTTTTTCTGTCTCTGAATTATTGATCTAGGTATTGCTAGGGGAATGAGTTAGGGAGTTAGTGTGTCTTTGTTTTTGTTATTGCACGGGACGCGCAAAAATAAGTGTGGGGAAATTTGATAAATTGCATTTTTATCGCTTATTTTTACTTGTTGATTAGATCTTTTAGGCTCTTTGATGGATATAATTATTGTTATTTGGGATGTTTTTACATATTGAGCCTATTTGCGATTAATTACATTAATTCCTATAATTTCAGTATTTTTCATGAATTTCATGTGATTTTGTAGGAACATCTAATGAGGATCTAATTGGAGCAATCACAGCCGTCGATCCAGATCAAATCTGAGCATTATGGACCGTCCGAGGAAAGTGATTGATTTTGAGCCATCCATCTGGATCTGGAGTGATCCGGCTCGTACATTAAGATCTACACGTCTTGGCCGTTCATCTGGACCGTTGGATCGTTATTATACCTTCAGACGGATCAGATCCGTCCATTGCAGTCGGATGGATCACAATTGTTGGATCACAAAGATGCTTAGGAGATTAATTGGATTCATTTAACCTAGCTATATTTGGGCGGTGAGATCAGATTTGCTGTCAGACGGTTCGGAAAATCACTTAATAAACCAACTTCTTCCCGGACAACAAGGCGCGACGAGCGGTGCAGGCGTCTTCTTCCCCTCGCGGCCTTGGCGATCGGCGACTCCACGGCGATCGGACGGCGGCCAACGATATTCCGGCGAGTTCCCTCCGGCGGTGGCGGCGATCCAGCCAATCCTTGGTGGCGGATCGGATCGTGTTGAGCGGTGATCCAAAGTGAGGCGAGGCGGGATTGGCGAGTTCATCCTTCACCGGCATTTCTCCTTCATTCGTGGTGGGATAGGCCCGTTCCATCTTCGAGTCACCCACAGTTGTGCCGATTAGACAATCCCATTTTCACCGGGAGAAGAATCCCATTCCCGTCCGGTGAATCCAGTTCGTCGGAGCAGTGATCGCAGTCATCCATCTTTCTCTCCTTCCTGTTGTGCTGATTGGACAGCTTCACATTCACCGCCGGAGTGGCTGTTCGATTTGTTGTGACCGTCGTGTGGTTGCGTCGTATTTTATTTGGATTTTGCTCACAGTGTGTTTGTGTTAAACATTCGGGATTTCATGTTAATTACATTACGCATTTTATTCGGTCAATTATGCAATTGTTAGTAGTTGATTAGGTTTGTTTTGGTTAATTGTTGATGTATTTACATGCAATGCTATTTCTATCATTTTGTTATGCTTAGTTGTTAATTACATTCATCGTGCATTTTTATTAGATTTAATATTGGCATTTGTTATTTAGTTGTAGGTTAGTTTAATTTCTTGTTGCTAATGTACTAACCCCATCCATTAAAATTGTCTAATCAAGGTATTGTATAGACAAGTATGGTGTTTTGGTTGGAGTGCTTTCATTATTAGGTTAGATTTCATTTACATTCGACGATTCTTAGTATAGTAGCGGTCGATTACGGTTGAATCGCTTTCGTTTATTGCATTTCGTTTATTGCAATTTTTAGTATTGTTTGATCAGCATCTTTGTATAGTAATGATCTGCGGTGCATGGTTGGGTTGTTCACCTTTGTTTGATCGATTATACCGTATAGTGACGGTCACGGTGCTTGGTAAGCTTTCTTTGTTCATTAGAATAGTTGTTTGTTACTCATTATTTGGTAGTTAGGTTTACTCTTTGTATATTTAATTCTCATGTTTGCTTTTGATTTTGCATTTTAATAAATTCAGAAAACCCCCAATGTTTACTTCTGTTTAAAAACAAACGTCCAGCCATTAGGTTCGTTGGGAGATGACCCGAGTCAGTCCTATACTGCATTAGTGTAGTTAGGGGGTTCGGTAAATAATTTGGGAACGGTATTGCGACATTAAAAATCGTTCGATCAGATCTATTTATAGATCTCTTGATTAGGACATCTTAGGAGGCTTAAACAGAATCTATCTTACCAAAACTATCCCATAATTAAGGTAAGAACAACCCAGGAAATTTTCATAAGAGAAATCTCCAAAAACGATCGAGCCGCGACACGACCGTGTGTCTTACACACGACCAGCCGTGCCAAAAGGCACGGTCGTGCTAGGACACACGGTTAGTCGTGTGTCCTTCTAGGCACAACCTAGAGTTTGGCCTTTTCGTCTAGACCTAAGCACAGCCTATGCCTGGTTAGGCATGACCGTGTGAGGCTCTGCATGGTCCGTTTAACTTCGTTTAGGTGCGTTATGGCTATGCTAAATCCGACAAGGCCATAGAAGATTCCATAACCTCTATTTTGCACCTTCTTGGCCTGGTTTAACCAGATACATCTTCTCTCTAACTAAGAACCTCATTCTCAAACTTGTTTCACTTCTCTATATCACTCGTATTGCGTGTGACCCAATAGGTGTTGTTGGATCGAAAGAGTGCGCTAGAGGGGGGGTGAATAGCGAGCTCAAAATCTTTTCGTTCGACTAAAACTTGAGTGATGCACAGCGGAATGAATAAAAATAAGAATTAAATAGACACTTTATTTTTATTTGGTTCTCAACCAAAAGGTTGCTACTCCAAGGTCCCGCGATCCTACACCACGTACGAAGGGGCAATCCAGTAAATGTCTCCTCCTCGTTGGAGGTAGGAGACAACGATTACAATAAAACCAAAAGCTCGAGGATGAGACAATAAGCCTACCTCACCTTGTTACGATAAAAGCTCTGAGTACAAGAATTAAATACAAAATGAGAGACAAACTTAAGCTACCGACGATAAGGAGTTGAAACTTTGGCGTCATGTCGGCGTTACGGCGTCGTAGCATTGATGTAGAACTTTGGCATTGTAGGAGCACTTTAGGAGCAAATTGAGATGACCTAAAGAGGTGAAACCCCCTTCTTTTATAGCCTTGGAATCTCCCCAATGTTCAGTTCCATCTCATGGTCAAAGAACCTCATCTCCCCAAGATAAGTGGAGCTTATCTTAACTCTCCTTGAGGTGGGCAGTTTGACTGGTAGTCGACTGTTCACCTTCATCAGTCGACTGCTAACAGCCATCAGTCGACTGCTAACAACTATCAGTCGACTGATGGCTAGGTTTTTCAACTACAACAAAGAGTTAGTCGACTAAAGACATCCCCGTACAGAGGACCCGACCTAACCTTTACTCACACTCGAGCTCTCGAGCTTACCTTTGGTCATTTTTGACTTGTCGCTTAGCTTCCGGTCTTCACCTGGGTTCTTCAGCTCCCTTTGAAGTTCTCCCAGTGTCGCTCGACTACCACGGTTTCTCGACTCATGATTCTCCAGGTGTCGCTGACCTTTAGCTCAACTTAACTATTCTTACAAACTTGGTTCATCTCGTTAGACAACAATATAACCTTAACTTTGGGTCTTTGCCATAATCAAAACTCATATTCGATTATCTAGTGCCTACTACACCAACAGGTTCCCGGCTATGTTGGTCATTCATAATTAACCTCTTAATTATGAATAGATCAAGAGTGGCATCTAGCAGTGCATCATGATCCCCAATTGACCGGAAAGTCTAAATCGACTCCAGAACATTTCTGAACCCTTTAGCAGCTTCAGTTGTTCATGTCCTATTCCTTTCACTCATCCTATACCCACTTGGTTCAGGGCATGGTCTATGTGTTCGTCCCCACTAGGCTAACTACGTCACACCTACCCTAAGTTAGTTTCCTTGTCCTGTTGATTCAAGTTGCTCCTACATGTTCCCAAGAAGATCATCTTCTTAACATATTTACTCTGGCCAGAGACTTTTGAGTAACAATCCTGTCAAGGGGCCTAGGGTATACATCTCCTTTATCAGGAGTGGTGAATCCTCTATGGGCTATTCAAACTCCTTCGATCACTTTGGCTTATACCCAATCATCCTGGAGTTACACCTCATATGGAGATAGCTGCGAAGAAGTCAAAGTATAAGGCATCATGACCAAGATGACTTGAATGCCTCAAGCCTAAGGAAGCTCGCACTCAAGCTGCAATGAGATCTTCAACGACATATAGAACTATATGAAGTCTCATAGCAAGTCACTCCAATGAACTAGTTACCATAACTAGGATCCACATGTTCACTCTCAGCATCCCTATGCTTCCATTCAGTGAGTACTGAATGCTTGGATAAATCAAGGAACATAGCATGTGATAGTCTCAAGGAATCGATGATGTCCAATCTCATCAATTCATCGACTAGAGATAGTTTCAATACTTACATGATTACACATGATAAGATACCCACTAATTATAGGACCGTTGGCGTCGCTAGAGGGGTGAATAGCAATTGCATCGATTTTGTTGATGTATTCATGTGCTTGTCTACAATCGTTAGTATGCAATGAAATACAAATACACATACAAATCACAACACAAGCACAACAGAGATTTTAAGTGGTTTGGAACCCTAGTTCCTACTCCACAGGGCAGTAGCTGATGCACACCACCACTATCACACTTCTCCTTCTCGGTTACACACCGGAGGTGGAGGAACCTCTTGCAAGACTCTTACAACAATAAGAACAAGATACAACAAGCAAATACAACAAAAACAAAAGCAAATGGAAGAACAAGTGAATACACTTTACAAATTAGGGCTTTTGAATCCTTGCTTATTGGTTGCTTTGGGATGACTTTAAAGGACCTGAAATGTAGCAGAACCTCGCCTCAAATTACCCCTCAAAACCTTGCTCAAAGACCCCCTCAATCTTCCTCTTATAAAGTCGCATCGAAGCTTCCCGACCTACAATGGTTGCTTCGCCAATCGAGGTACTGCCTCGACTGATACCCAAGTCGAGGCACCAGTCGAGTCTGCCTTACGTCTAAGAAGTTATTTTCATTCCTGTTCTGAACCCAGTCGAGATATCTAGTCGAGGCGGTGCCTCGACTAGCCTTTAGTCGAGGCGTTGGTTGAGCCTACCTTGCTTCTGAGTGAATCCTCTTATGCTTAATCGCCTGACCAGTCGAGGCGCCGCCTCGACTGATACAACAGTTGAGCCGCTAGTCGAGTGCTTCCATAGCACTCTCTCGACTCTCCAAGTCCCACCTCCAATCACACCCCTTACCAGTCGAGGTGATGCCTCGACTATAGTCCAGTCGAGGCACTGGTCGAGGTCACCTTGCTTCTGTTTGCCTACAAACGAAGCCCAGTTGACTAAACCGAGCAAGTAGTCGACTGTTATACCTTTACACTGAGGTTTAACACCCCAAGTATGATCCCTTCATACTTGATACTCACCCTAAGCATAGACCTAAGTCTTCAACCTACTTTCATCAGCCTCATGCCTCCTAGATCCCTCGAGTCTGTGACTCTTCATCCTTGCACTAGCCTTCAAGTGTTTTCATCGACTATCGTCATGCTCTCGGGTATACCTTTGCCAAGAGGCCTCGCCTCCGGGACTTTCCCTTTGCCAATCTCGATCTCTCTGATCAATCAGGTCTTCCCTTGCCAAGACTCCTCGTCCAGGACTTCACTGCCAAGAGGCCACGCCTCCGGAACTTCATTGACAAGACTCCTTGTCCGGGACTTCACTGCCAAGAGGTCACACCTCCAAGACTTCACTGCCAAGACTCCTCGTCCAGGACTTCACTGCTAAGAGGCCATGCCTTCGGGACTTCACTGCCAAGCACGGTCTCCCAGACCTGTCGGGACTTCCCTCGCCAACTCTCCGTTGGTCTTTCCAACACCAAGTGTCCGATCTCCCTTGATCGACTTGGATTTTCTCTTGCCAAGTATCCATACTTGGACTTTTCCTTGCCAAGTAACCATACTTGGACTTCTCCACACCTAGTGTCCGGTCAACATTGACCGACTTGGATTTCTCCAATAGTCTCCCTCATATGACCTTAGATGTCTCATACCATCTACTAGTCATATGATCAAACCATATTATAAACCATTGTCTAACATCAAAACTCTACTTGAGTCTGGTCAATCGTGACATAGGTCGATTGTACTAATAATCTCCTTTTTTTATGTTTGACAATACTATAAGTTAGGTTATCCCATAACCCAACTTGACTCTTCTTAAGCCAAAGCATAACGAAGTGTTCCCAAATCAGAATTTCAAAGTTTTGAAATTTTTGGGGTTTAGTGTATATTAGGGTTGACCCTAACTTAAGATCCTAACTTAACCCCTTCCATTTCTCCCCCTTCTTGACACACATCAAAAAAATCTACCAAGGTTTACCATATCTCATTATCCAATGAGATTCTTCCTTCTCTCCCTTGGTCAAAGATCATCTTGAATGTTTTCATTCTCCATAGTGATCTATCACTAAATGAAAAGCAATCTTCTATTTTTTTCCCCTTTTTCATAAGCCATCATCCATCATACCTAGATGGATAATCTTCCATAAAAGGCTTACTCCCCCTTGACCATTGCATCAACAATGTTCTTGGAGATTTCCTAAGCCTATAGGAACCTTAAACAATAGAAAATAAGGATAAAGGTTCAAATTTGAACTTTCACAACTCTTAAAATTTGATTTTTACCCTAATTAACTATCCAATTCATTTCCAATGAAAATCTCACCCTTTCAATGCTTATCTAAACATATTAGAGGTGTAGGAGTAGTTATCTAGCCTAGAGTTATGAACAGATGGCTTAAACCAACCTTGGTAAGCTAAAACAGTGCCAAAAGTCGATTGAGAAGGCTCTTAGTCGAGTGGCAACATCTCTAATCGAGGCGCCTCCTCGACTGGTTTCTGAAATTTCTGAAATTGAATTTTCATACCAACTTAAGAAATGCATAAATAATTCTAGAAAATTTTAAAAATCTTGAAATTTCAACCACACATTACTTATGTCAAACACTATAAGGGAAAAATAGTTTTCTATGAAAATAACTTTTAAATTCAAAGAATGCTACAAAGTTCAAAAGCATTGAAACTTTCAATGTTTTAATCCAACTTTGTTCCAATCTTCTCAATAGTGATTGTCATCAAAAGATAGGCTTCACCAAGGTTTTTAAAAATTATTTTAAAATGTTTTCAAAACATTAATTTCAATCATGATCTATGGGCTAAGTATACATGACTTGTATACTAGCTTTCCATATGATTTATACCTATGATTGAGATGAGTTTGAGTTCATCTAGATGCAACATCTATGCACCTTGAACTTGACTCACTTCCTAGCATCTCACATGTATCTAGGTATATCAATACAGATCCAAGTCAAGTGTTCTTGTGAGATGTGGGTTTTCATTTTCTTAATCTACGGTCTCATGCATTTTCTTAGGCAAATCTATTTGATTCCCTAATACATGGGACTTCAAATCATGTCATAGTCCTTAAATCAATTTTAATTAATCTTAAATGAATGAATAATGATTATGGCATTATAGATAGCATGAATTATCACATAGCCAATAATCATGATGTTATGGCATATAAATAAAATCTAAACACTAACATGAAATAAAAATTAAACCTAAACATTATCATAACATTTTATATGATTAAATGAAATATGATATCATTACATGGCAATGCAAACAAGGCATGACAAGTATAAAATACAAGGGTATATAATATCTAAGTGTTAAAGCTCAAATTGTCATTTCTAGGATTAAGACCAAATTTGCCATAATAGATCATTCTCCCAAATATGCCAAAAAATCCAAAATGGCACACCATAACCTCTAAACCTAATTGTGCCACTTTTGATCAATTTTCCATAATCCTCAAAGTTTATTGGCACATCCTAAAATCTTTAGGACATAATTCAACCTCATTTCCAAGGAATCCCAAAATCTTGAAAATGTCCTAAGGTGTCACTTTTACCATGGTTAGGTTAACTACCTATCCAATCAAGGTTGGCACACCCTAAACCCATCTAGTGTGAGGGTATCACACTCCTAGGAACCCAATACCTATTGGAGCTCCTTGGGTTTACCAGGGATAACTTTCCTTAGTACCTTTCTAATGACCCTCCTAGGCTTGGAAGCCTTGGTCATTTTGGTCTTATCAAGGTTAATCCTAGGGATTGCTTTCCTTGTAACCTTGTTAGTGACTTTCCTAGGTTTCATTGAATCGCCACTAGACACTTACCATGGTAAACTCTAGGGATGACTTCCCTTGTGACCTTGGTTTTTCTAGACCTAGAACTTATACCATAACTATATGGAACACTATGGTAGGTAGGCTTATCAACCTTACACCTAGGCTTGTGACCCAAGCCTTGCTTGTCCTTAGATGCACCATGCCTCCTAGAACCTAAGTTTTGTTCATTTGACCCATTAATCATATTTTTCATCTTTTGAAGGGTCTTTTCTAATTTTTCAAGCCTTGACCTCAAAGCTTGATTTTTAATTTCTAATATCTCAAGTTTTGAATTTCCATTGTTTCTTGAGATATTCTTCTTTCTAGGCATATGTCTAGTCCATTTTAGGTTAATGCCTAAATTGTTGATTTCTACCTTTCTATCCTTAGGTAAGGTTGATCTAGCATTGTCCTTAGATACATTGACATTCTTCGCGCCTAAACAATAAAATCTATTTCTAACAAGCTTTTCATGAAAAATAGCATGTGCATTAAAATTATTGATGCACACGAATGCGACTTCAAATCTCTGCGGAGGCTATCGAGGACTCGAAGCGTGCGCTCGCTCAATGCCGCAAGTGCGGATGTTGTCAAGTAATAAAAGATTATCGACCCACATGGTGAGATTAGTACCCATTTAGTAAGTGGAGGTTATTGTTTGAAATTCATATCTAAGGGTTGTGATTGTGAGGGTTGGTGGTGCTTCCAACTCAATCACGGTGTCACACGGAAGAAGAAAGAAACTAGTTGCGAGTCTTTAAAAGGGATTCTAGGATTTCGATTTCATTTGTGTGTCACAGAACACGTTGTCAATTGGTTTTTTGTCTAGGTTTCTAGCTACGGTTTTGTGGAAAGGACATCATACACTCCCCCCATGAGCCTTCGCATCTATCGAAAGCTACCTCTTGTTGGAATGTATACTGAAAGCCTAGCTCTTTTTGTATGAACATTTCATTTTGAAATAAGAATCACATGATCATTGTTTGCATTTTATATATTCATTATATATGTGTGCATATTGTCTAAATATTTTACGTTGTAGATAACATGGTGCTTGGTGTGGCACAGAAGATCATGTTATCAGTTCCTTCTATAAAATATAAGTAGAGGCTCACAACCAAGATAGTTTTGGACAAACCATTGGCATGGATTGTAGTGTAGCTTGGTATTGTTTTGTCTTGAACATAGAGTTACCTTTAGTACACTTAGGTGTATTGGCGGGACCGACATAGAGGTGATTAATTTAACTACATGATTGAATCGGACCTCGGATATTATGTTGTACATGCTCTTAATCCGGATATAATAGCGGGCACATGTACTTAGTATTTATTTCTTTGATTTATCAGATGGGTGAGATTTAGATGGATTAAATCAATATGCATTAAGTTGGGAAATAATATTATTTACATGGTGTGCCGTTGATTATAGGAGGAAACCGTGTCCTATATATTAGGTTGATGATGTCCCCTTGAGGAGCTCATAAGGTTCATCATGTAAACCCAGCTGGTTGACTTAGTCAACATGATGATAGAGTTGAGTGGTACTACTCGAGGAATTAGATGTTAATTAATTGATGGTCAGTAAATCAATTAATTGACGGACATTCGATATCTTAAACACGGGGAGATTAATGTACAAATAATATATGGAGCCCATATTGATTTATGGGGGTTGGTGAGGTAGTTCAATGATGATCCTCTAGTGGAATGGAACATCATTGATGGATCAAGTTTGTGTGGTTCCGATCCATCGAGTGGCCAAGACCCAACTCCTCCTTATGGTCCCTATCGTAGCCTAATATAATCCTTGTGAAGTCTAGATCCAAGAATGTAAAACAAAACCTAGAACCAACGGTTGGGATTAAATCCCTAGATCTAATGGTTGGATGAAACCCTAGAACCAACGGTTGGGATTAAATCCCTAGATCCGATGGTTAGGATGAAATCCTAGAATCGACGGTTGGGATTAAATCCTAGATCCGACGGTTGGGATTAAACCCTAGATCCGACGGTTGGGATAAAACCCTAGATCCGACGGTGGAGATTAAATCCCTAGATCTGACGGTGGAGATTAAAGGAGGCTTAATCCCTATTCTATAAATAGATGCTTAGGGTTGGGCGGCAAGCATAATCAAGGATTTGAATTAGAGAATTAGGGTTTGGCTTTTGGAGAGGTGGGCGGCTAGGGTTTGGAGCAAAAGTGGGCGGCAACTTTCTTCTACCTTTCTAGTGGCCCCAATTTCCTCCATCAATACTTGGCCGACGCCCATCATTAAGGCCTTTCTCTTCTTCCTTAGCCGGCGGTTCTCCTTCCATTGGTGGCTGGTGGTCTTCCTCTTTCCTTTCTCCTTGGTGGCCGGCGGCAACTCCTCTTCAAGTTGGTCGGCGCTTCATCCAATTGTTTCCTTGGCCGGCGGTTGCACCAAGTTCCATAATTTGGTGGCTGGTTCTAGATAGGAAGGTATTTGTGGTTTCTTCTCTTTGTTCGCAGCGGACAAGGTAGAGAAGAAAGTGTTCTAGAAGGCTTCTACTCATGGAGGATCTTCGTCCACACGTCGTCCACGAGAAGGATAGGACATACAATAGAAGATCGTAAGGTATAAAGTTATTTTAACTTTATTTACAGATCTGAATATGTTATTTAATATTTTGATTATGCATGTGTGTGTATGAATATATATTGTATAATCATGGACCTCGAAGACAAACACAAAAACCGGCGATCCATCCGTCGTCTCTTCCGCGACTAACCAACTAGAAGAGTTGTGTTGCTTGAACAACTAGTTTGTTCAAGCGACCACTCAAGTTGTTAGCACGACGACGAATAGGTTGTGCTAAGGAAGCTTAACCCATCCGGATTAATTCTTTCATTAGTGAAAATTTTAATCCGGGGACATGGGAGCCAATGAGCCTCCGAAGCATCCACCTAACAATTGGTATCAGAGCCACGGTTTCCGGTTTTGTGTGTTTTGGATTCGGTTATTTTTTTTTTTTTTGCACTTTTTCATATATTATATGTGCCGGATAATAGTAGGATATGCGTAGTTTAACTCTTTGGTTGCAGGCATAAGATCCGACTATTATGGCCATGTGTGTGTATGTGAATGGATGTGTGTAAAAATTTATTATTTGAATCCTCGGTGTTGACGAGGCTAGATTAGTATTTAATTTTTGTAATTAAATACGACATTGTTTAGCCGCTCATTTTAGTTTACTTTCGATCTAGATGATTTGTACACTCCTTCGTTGAGTATAGGATCGATGGATGTAAGTTAAAATGTTTTTATCTCGGCTCGGAACTCTTTGGTGACTTGCGCACGGGAAAAGATGGAGCGGACGAGGTGGCGACACGACGGGATGCATATTGGAGGACAATGCCATAATACTTGGAAAAATTCTGTTTTTTCCATATTTATTGCTTATTTTTTTTATATGCATGTTGTGTATGTTTTAAAATTCCTCAATTTTAATTTACTAAGTGGGAGAGGGACATTTTAATTAATTCCCGCGGCCTCCATTACAATTTGACGTGTGATGCAACAAACTTCCGCGTTGGCTGAAGTGCCTTCCTCCCCATCGGATGGGTTTGTTTGCGGATCACTAGGTCAAATAATGGTTATAGGAAATTATTAAGGAGCGTGTGTACTTCCCCATCGGTAAGGCAGATAATCCGAAATAATTCCCTTAGTATCGTGTAATGGTGCACACTTAGATGCAAATTAAAAGTATCCTCCCCATCGGAGTCACTGCTTTTATTTGTAGGGCCAAAGAGGAACCAACTATTAATTTTATTTGTCAAAAAGTAAGGTTGAAAAGATAATAAAATTAATGGGTAAAACCTCCTCTTACAAATGCAGAATTCGTATACGTCCACACTATCGTAGCATGCGATATTCTCGGTGTTTTGAGGTGTTGGTTGATTTCGGAATTTTATTGTTTTTGAGGAATCAATAATATTTGAAATCTAATATTTTGATCATTGTGATTTTTAGGATTTTCAAATGGCTTTCAACCCACTTGCTGTGATTTTAAAAGAAAACAAACTTACTGGTCCAAACTACATTGATTGGAAAAGAAACCTGGATATTGTCTTAACTGCAGAGGAGTACAAATTTGTACTCTTCGAGGTCTGTCCTCCTAAGCCCTCCGATAACTCTGATGAAAAGGAGATAGAATGTTATAAGAAATGGGTTAAGGCAGATGAGATGGCGCGGTGTTACATTTTGGCATCTATGTCAAATGTCGCAACATCGAAGATCGTGCCATAGCCACAGCTTATGACATGATGTTCAATCTCAAGGAACTTTTTGGACATCAGAGTAGGGCGGCTAGGCAGGAGGCAATGAGAAACTTGATGACGACCTCCATGATCGAGGGAACACCCGTTAGGGATCATGTTCTCAAGATGATGGCTCATCTTAATGAGATGGAAGTCCTAGGAGCTAAGATCGATGGGGAAACCCAGGTCGATATCATTCTCCAGTCTCTGCCTAGGAGTTTTGAGTAGTTCCGCCTCAACTACAACATGAACAAAAGGTTGTATTCGTTGGCGGAGCTTCTGACAGAACTCCAGGCGGCAGAGGGGCTTTTTCGTCAGAGTGCTCAAGCCATGGTCGCTCAGAAGGTTTCTTCCTCTAAACCGAAAGGTAAGAAGAAGAAGAAACAAGGTGGAGCGAAGAAAGTGGCAGTGGGACCGCAGGCAGGAGTGAAGAAGCCGAAAGGCAAGTGCTTCACTTGCAAGCAGACTGGACATTGGAAGGCGGACTGTCCTCACCGAAAGAACAAAGGTATATCTTCTTGTTTAGTTGTTGAAACATGTTTAGCGGTGTTATCTACCAGTGCCTGGTGTGTAGATACAAGAGCCACTGATCATGTCTGCAATACTTTGCAGGGGTTCCAGGAAACCCGACGACTAGCTGAGGGAGAGATTACCGTCTTCATGGGCAATGCTTCAAAGGTGGCGGCTATTGCAGTGGGAGACGTTTATTTATCTTTTGATAGGAATAAAGTTTTGGTTTTGAGAAATTGTCTTTATGTACCTACTTTTAGAAAGAATTTAATTTCAGTTTCTAAATTGTTTATGAATGGATATTCTGTTTCTTTTAATGACAAAGTGGTTATAAAAAGGAATAGGGAGATTATCTGTTCTGGTACATTGGTTGGCAATTTATATACTCTTGAACCAAAAACTCCCACGATGCATATAGAAATCAATAACTCATCTTCTAAGTCTAATAAGAGAAAAGAACCTTCGCAAATGAACCAAACATATCTTTGGCATCTAAGGCTTGGTCATATTAACCTAAGCAGAATTCAAAGGTTGATAGCTGATGGACCTTTGGGTTCATTAGTGGTGGAGGATCTCCCAACCTGCGAATCTTGCTTGGAAGGTAAAATGACCAAGATGCCTTTTAAGGCCAAGGGGTATAGAGCCAAAGATGTGTTAGAATTGGTTCATTCTGATTTGTGTGGTCCTATGTCTATCCAGGCAAGAGGTGGCTTTGAATACTTCGTCTCTTTTATAGACGATTATTCAAGGTATGGTTACATTTACTTGATGCGCCGCAAGTCTGAATGCTTTGACAAGTTCAAAGAATTCAAGGCTGATGTGGAGAACCGTCAAGGTAAAAGTATCAAGACATTACGATCTGATCATGGTGGCGAGTACCTCTTGGGAGAGTTTAGGAGTTACTTATCAGAGGCTAGGATTCAATCCCAATTGTCCGCACCTGGCACACCCCAGCAGAATGGTGTGGCGGAGCGAAGGAATAGGACTCTTATGGAGATGGTCAGATCGATGATGAGTTATTCTGAGTTACCTGATTTGTTCTGGGGGTTTGCTCTGGAAATAGCAGCACACATTCTGAACTTGGTTCCATCTAAGTCAGTACCCTCTACTCCCATAGAGTTGTGGACTGGGCGAAAACCTAGTCTAAGACATATTCGAATTTGGGGTAGTCTAGCACATGTGCTGAAGGGAGATGCTGGTAAGTTGGAATCTCGTACAGAAGTACGCTTGTTTGTTGGCTACCCTAAGGGAACGAAGGGTGGTTTATTCTATAGTCCTAGAGATCAGAAGGTGATCGTGAGTACGAATGCCAGATTTCTAGAGGAGGATTGTATGATGAACCACAAGCCCACGAGTAGGATTGTTCTTGAGGAGTTGACAGGGGAAGTCCCGACTTCAGTACCATTGGTACGAGAGGAGACACCACAAGTCACTGCACCGCGTGTCACAGAGCATACACAGGAGGCACCTCGTCGTAGTGGGAGGGTTGTTAGACAACCCGAGAGATTCATGTTTTTGGGAGAGTCTTCGGACTTAGTCCCTGGTGAACATGAACCTGATCCCTGGACATATGACGAGGCAATCCAAGATAGAGATGCGGTATCTTGGCAAAGAGTGATGAATTCAGAGATAGAATCTATGGATTCCAATCATGTCTGGGAGCTAGTAGAACCACCCGATGGTGTAAAAGCCATTGGATGCAAGTGGATCTACATGAGAAAGAGAGGAGTAGACGGGAAGGTTGAGACCTTCAAAGCTAGGCTTGTTGCGAAAGGGTATACTCAGAAAGAGGGTATCGATTATGAGGAGACCTTTTTGCCGGTAGCTATGCTTAAGTCTATTCGGATTCTCTTATCTATAGCTGCTCATATGGATTATGAGATTTGGCAGATGGATGTCAAGACAGCTTTCCTTAACGGAAGTCTTGAGGAGAACATCTATATGCGGCAACCAGAGGGATTCATTGCTAAAGGCAAAGAGCATCTTGTATGTAAGCTTAATCGGTCCATTTATGGATTGAAGCAAGCTTCTAGATCTTGGAACATCCGCTTTGATGAGGTAATCCAGTCATATGGATTTATTCAAAGTCCGGATGAGCCTTGTGTATACAAGAGATGTGACGAAAATGTAGTGGTGTTTCTTGTACTATACGTAGATGACATTTTGTTAGTTGGCAACAATATCAAAGTGTTATCAGATGTAAGGGTATGGTTGTCCAAACAGTTTGATATGAAGGACTTGGGAGAAGTGGGACACATCCTTGGGATCAAAGTTATAAGGGATCGTAAGAAAAGGATGTTGTGCTTGTCTCAAGCTTCATACATTGACACTATCCTTGCTCGTTTTAGCATGCAGAACTCCAAGAAAGGTTTTCTACCTTTTAGGCATGGAGTTCCTTTATCTAAAGAGATGTGTCCCAGAACATCAAAGGAGATATAGGACATGAAGGCGGTTCCTTATGCTTCGGCAGTAGGAAGCCTTATGTATGCTATGCTATGTACGAGACAGGATATCTGCTTTGCCGTGGGCATGGTTAGCAGATATCAGAGTAATCCTGGACAGGGACATTGGACTGCGATAAAGCATATATTGAAGTACCTGAGAAGGACTAGGGATTATATGCTGGTTTATCGGGCAGATCAATTAGTCCCTGTGGGTTACACGGATTCAGATTTTCAATCAGATAGGGACAAGAGTAAGTCTACCTCGGGGTTTGTGTTTACTTTTGAAGGTGGAGCCATAGCATGGAGGAGTGTCTAGCAGAAATGCGTGGCGGACTCTACCATGGAAGCTGAGTATGTGGCAGCCTCTGAGGCAGCCAAGGAAGCTGTATGGCTCAGGAACTTCTTGATGGACTTGGATGTGATTCCTGGTTTGGCCAGAACTATCACAATTTATTGTGATAACAGTGGTGCAGTTGCAAACTTGAAGGAACCACGAGCCCATAAGGCGAATAAACACATAGAGCGCAAGTACCACCTCATACGAGAGATCGTAAAGCGAGGAGAAGTTGCTGTCGCCAAGATTGCATCAGAGGATAACCTGGCGGATCTATTCACTAAGGCCCTTCCAGCGAAAGCGTTTGATAGGCATGTGGAGGACATGGGGATCAGATGTATGACAGAGTGATGACAGTATAGTCTTTTAGTATAAGTGGGAGATTGTTGGAATGTATACTGAAAGCCTAGCTCTTTTTGTATGAACATTTCATTTTGAAATAAGAATCACATGATCATTGTTTGCATTTTATATATTTATTATATATGTGTGCATATTGTCTAAATATTTTACATTGTAGATAACATGGTGCTTGGTGTGGCACAGAAGATCATGTTATCAATTCCTTGTAAAATATAAGTAGAGGCTCACAACCAAGATGGTTTTGGACAAACCATTGGCATGGTTGTAGTGTAGCTTGGTATTGTTTTGTCTTGAACATAGAGTTACACTGGTACACTTAGGTGTATTGAGCAGGACCAACATAGAGGTGATTCAATTTAGTACTGACTACATGATTGAATCAGACCTCGGATATTATGTTGTACATGCTCTTAATCCCGATATAATAACAGGCGCATGTACTTAGTATTTATTTCTTTGATTTATCAGTGGGTGAGATTTAGATGGATTAAATCAATATGCCCGGTAAGTTGGGAAATAATATTATTTACATGGTGTGCCGTTGATTATAGGAGGAAACCGTGTCCTATATATTAGGTTGATGATGTCCCCTTGAGGAGCTCATAAGGTTCATCATGTAAACCATGCAGGTTGACTTAGTCAACATGATGATAAGGTTGAGTGGTACTACTCGAGGAGTTAGATGTTAATTAATTGATGGTCAGTAAATCAATTAATTGACGGACATTCGATATCTTAAACACGGGGAGATTAATGTGCAAATAATATATGGAGCCCATATTGATTTATGGGGTTGGTGAGGTAGTTCAATGATGATCCTCTAGTGGAATGGAACATCATTGATGGATCAAGTTTGTGTGGTTCCGATCCATCGGGTGGCCAAGACCCAACTCCTCCTTATGGTCCCTATCGTAGCCTAATATAATCCTTGTGAAGTCTAGATCCAAGAATGTAAAACAAAACCTAGAACCAACGGTTGGGATTAAATCCTTAGATCCGATGGTTGGATGAAACCCTAGAACCAACGGTTGGGATTAAATCCCTAGATCCGATGGTTAGGATGAAATCCTAGAATCGACGGTTGGGATTAAATCCCTAGATCCGACGGTTGGGATAAAACCCTAGATCCGACGGTTGGGATGAAACCTTAGATCCGACGGTTGCGATGAAATCCTAGATCCGACGGTTGGGATTAAACCCTAGATCCGACGGTTGGGATAAAACCCTAGATCCGACGGTGGAGATTAAATCCCTAGATCCGACGGTGGAGATTAAAGGAGGCTTAAGCCCTATTCTATAAATAGATGCTTAGGGTTGGGCGGCAAGCATAATCAAGGATTTGAATTAGAGAATTAGGGTTTGGCTTTTGGAGAGGTGGGCGGCTAGGGTTTGGAGCAAAAGTGGGCGGCAACTTTCTTCTACCTTCTAGTTGTTGCCGGCGCCCAATTTCCTCCATCAATACTTGGCCGGCGCCCATCATTAAGGCCTTTCTCTTCTTCCTTAGCCGGCGGTTCTCCTTCCATTGGTGGCCGGTGGTCTTCCTCCTTCCTTTCTCCTTGGTGGCCGGCGGCAACTCCTCTTCAAGTTGGCCGGCGCTTCATCCAATTGTTTCCTTGGCCGGTGGTTGCACCAAGTTCCATAATTTGGTGGCCGGTTCTAGATAGGAAGGTATTTGTGGTTTCTTCTCTTTGTTCACAGCGGACAAGGTAGAGAAGAAAGTGATCTAGAAGGCTTCTACTCGTGGAGGATCTTCGTCCACACGTCGTCCACGAGAAGGATAGGACATACGATAGAAGATCGTAAGGTATAAAGTTATTTTAACTTTATTTACAGATCTGAATATGTTCTTTAATATTTTGATTATGCATGTGTGTGTATGAATATATATTGTATAATCATGGACCCCGAAGACAAATACAAAAACCGGCGATCCATCCGTCGTCTCTTCCGCGGCTAACCAACTAGAAGAGTTGTGTTGCTTGAACAACTAGTTTGTTCAAGTGACCACTCAAGTTGTTAGCACGACGATGAATAGGTTGTGCTAAGGAAGCTCAACCCATCCGGATTAATTCTTTCATTAGTGAAAATTTTAATCCGGGGACATGGGAGCCAATGAGCCTCCGAAGCATCCACCTAACACCTCTACCATTACCAGGTCGACCCTTGGACTTAGGATGGGATAGTCGGTACGAGGATGCCGAATCGATCCCTGCAACGAGCCAAAAAAGGGGTGCATTTCCTACTCTATCGCATCCTTCTACCCACGGTTATGGGAGATGAGGCCAACCCCTAGGTTCCTCCTTAATTATCCTAAATCTTAGATACAAGGGTTGTCACCCCTCATATCGGCTAGCACAGTAGATAGAAAACCAAAACAATAGTTATAGCTCTAAACCAAATGCCAATTGCAAATATAAATTCAAGAACGAAAAGATATTTGAACCAACATGTTCTAACTCAACACAAACTACTCCCTAGTCCTAGAATCGAAGAGTCTACACCATAAATAAGAGAGGAGAAACACAAATCACGATCATGTTCATATAAACAATAGAAATTATGCAAAGAACATAATTTACAATGTGATGTGACTCTTCTCTCCGGCATTGAAGTACAGAATTTGGATCTCCGACGGCTTTCTTCCTCCCCATTGCGAGTTCCCGAAGCTTTTTAGGGCATCGGAGTGTCGTCGTGCCTCCTCCCTAGGTTTTGGGCATAGCCTCTTTTATATAGACATCAACTTGGATCTCTCTAAAACCTGGAAAATAACCGACTCATGTCGAAATCATGCAGCACCACACGACCATGTGTTTCCACATGGCCAGGACATGTGTGGCACCGTGGTGGCTAATTTCCACCCTTGGACACGGCCGTGTGTAGCCATACGCCCTGGTCGTGTCCCCTTCTGTGTCCAGCTACAAAATGTCCTTCTTTTGCTCTGAAAGTGTGACGTTTTCCCATGAAATACTATCCTGCATACAAAAGTATAAAGAGCAGATCTCCGAACCAAAAAATAGGAAATGCATGCAAAACAAAGTAAAATATGCACGAAACAAACATAAAATGTAATGAGATGTGAGCGAAAACTACTCTTAAAATCCTATATGTTTTGCTCACATCAATTCCCCCAAACTTAAGTCTTTGCTTGTCCTCAAGCAAACCTCAGTGTCATGAAAATTTTAAAAGGTATTGTTCCATACTTAGCATGTTAACTAGATTTATCAAGTGGTATTTGCAATCAAAGCAAAATAGAGAGGTTCTATAAATTCACTAAGTTAGCTCCTCGTGTGCTAAGCTTAATCTTCTTATGGGATACTCGTTAAATGGTAAGTTAAGTCGTCATCCTATAGCTTTCCTAAGGTCTCTAGCTCTTAGGCATTGCCCAAAGCAAGGGTCGTTCCCTAGATCTAGCACAAAGTTTCAAAGGTGTGCTCGGTACTGAGAGAATTTGGTAAGTGTTTCCCTAATAACCTAACTCGGTCTCAAAGGGGCACCTAACCATTTTCACCTACGACAACTATTTGTTTTTTAGATCTTGGGATTTTGATTTTTCTGAATCGGCTTCCACAATCCGAGCATCTTCAGTAATTAAAATGCTAAACTTAGGGTCACCTGTGAATTCCAAAGTACTAGACTACTGAGATGAATCATAACTAGGTACGTACTTGACTCTCCCTTTCAGAATGTTCTTCATGTGTAGGTGTAAATATAAAAGCTAACCAGTGTAAGACTAGAACATTCATTAGAGCAAATAAAATAAAATACCACGAGGTAAATGAAGTTAAGCTACCCATGGAAACAACTCATGAAAGAAAACTCTAAGAATACTACTAAGGTAGCTTAAAGATAGCAAAAATTAAGTACTGACGAAACTAAAAACTCTATGTATGAACAAATGAATGCTAACTAATAAAAAATGCAAATGACAGGAAAGAAACTACTGCTAGAAACAAAAAAAAAATCAAAACTTGGGGTCCCCTGCATTTATATGAGATTGTACCTCTAATATGGTGGCCGAGGTGGAAGTTAGGTCTCATGTCGCCCGGGTAAACCCGTGCTAAGCGCTAATACCACATTTACATGTGGTCGATCCGAGCTAGTGGATGCAGGCTCAGGTTCTCCTCCTGGACCCATCGTGCCTACCGGGCATGCATGTCGATCTCCCAAAGGTAGGTGGCCTCATCTGCACCTCCTCGAAGTAGATGCGGCCTCCAGATAACTCAAATCGAAGTGCTCCCAAGCCCCAAAACTCTATGTGGTGTAAGCTCGCTTCCAATCGGTTCTCACGTGATATATATCGTCGAGGTGATCAAAACTCTAAAAAATCATAAAGTGTATGTGTACCGTGATTCAAAAAGCAATACGTAACCGAACGAAGTACAACAT